>JACJUM010002477.1:3630594-3666783 GCA_020976665.1 Heortia vitessoides | reverse complement strand
AGCCAGTCAGTGAGCCAGTCAGTGAGCCAGTCAGTGAGCCAGTCAGTCAGCCAGCCCAGTTAGCCAGCCAGGCAGTGAGCCAATAAGACAGCCAGCCCAGTCAGCCAGTCAGTCAATCACTCAACCAGTCAGTCAGTCCGCTTGTCCTTATATATATATACAAATGTTTGTATGTTAAACAGCAAAAGTCGTTGGCCATCATTATAAAAGAGAAATCCACTTCGATTACTCAAATTAACGTACATACAACAATGTAATCCTGTTTGCTTGTACATAATATACCCATTTGCGGTAACTAGATCAGCCTTAGCACGCCCCTGGGACATCTTAATCCAATGCGAGGTTATCGAGCCTTACAATATGTAGTCGAATTGCTTTTAGCAATACCGCAGACAATTGAGGAGATGCTTAACGGTGTTCTAAGACTATTGTTGTAGTTGGGGTAATATGAGGTAGGGGATTTAGGAGTAGCGAACTACTTGCAAGCTGGCATTCAGCTTTTGTATTTAACTAGATGAAACAAGACGTAAGGAATATTTAGTAGACGGAAGTTTTTTTTAATGTACTAGCTTTTAGAGAATGGTATCTTATTGCCGACGCCTGTAAGGGTTCCATTGACACTAATCATTTGGCATTGATGAAACATTTGTCACCACCAGTTTTTCTTGAAGGTTCCTTTCTAGTACCTCGTGTAATGAACCTGCATTAAACTTAGTTTTAAGTTTCGAGTGATAGTGCCGACAGCCTAATTTATAGTATAAGGTAGACCTCATTTATATGTTAGATGACTTATAATCCCTTGGGGGTCATCGGGGTCATCAGGGTCATCAATATTATAGTACAACATATTTAAATTTTTTTTAATTATATTTGACGATTCGAAAGTGCTTGAAGACATTTTGATTTGTTTTTGTCACTTGACTTTTGCTGTGGATCTTTTGTAATCCCTGGAAGAAGTTTATGTGGCTCTTTGGCAGCTTATCTGTGCAAAAGTCGTGCGGATTCTGGGGGCGGTACTATTCTACTTCGGCGGTACAAGCCATGTTGTATATCCGTAACACAAGCGATTTACCTCGTGTCAGATCAATGTAAGAGAAATTATGTGAATTTATACAATAACCAGTTTTAAAATAAAAGCCTCAATCAACAAATCAAACAATCATCTTCCACACTTAACAGGGCCAGCATAAACAATTACAATAGCCATTATCGAAATCTCCATCAAATCGCAAACAATATATATAGGGTTGAGCGCAAACAGCGGCCTCATTAACCACCTCACATACATCAGCTCGCACAATACACGTCGCGGCGCACTTCCGTGTAATTGCCTCGCAAATTAATCCCAGCAACATGTGACATTTGACTCGACTCGCCCAAGGGCTGTCACCGATGAAACAAGCAGCGATTTTAGAATATTATCTATAGTCATTAATGTGGTTATAGGATATTTGAACTTTCGCATAGATAACTGATGATGATTCGGGTGGATGAGGGTGTTAAAAATATGTCATCAGCATCACATCGACTATTGGAAGGCGAATTATAACAGGGGAATTACAAATAGAATACGTAAATACATATTTTTGGCGTGTGGTACCGGCAGAATAGAATAGTACCTTTCACTGTTCCAGGTGTCGTAAGAGGTGGCTTAGGTACCGGAACAGATGGTGGTATATCCATCCGTAACATTGTAGTGTGAAACTACGCTCTGTGATTGCTACCACGCTCGCTCAGCGCATCATTAGGCAAATTGTCCCTTTTTTGGAAGGCCTATGTCCAGCAGTGAGTGAGTTTTACGGCTGATATGATAATGATGAAGTAGTGTGACCACGAAGACCTATATGTTCTCCAGAATTCCAACCCTAACAACAACAAATAAGTCAACGCAACCTTGAACAAACAACACAAAGGTAAGCGACAGCCCTACAAAACCATATCATCACACAATGCAATCCACTTGCTTGCAAACATAAGGATAATTATTATCGATTGCGCATTAGTCCCCGGTGGGAGCGGGACGAATATACAAGAACAGCGCCCGTTTGAGGGGGACAGGCGACGTTTTGGGATTGATACAATGGCGGTTATGTGTTACATGTCAAAGCGACGCTAATTGCGTCCGGGGTTGATCGGTGAGAGCTGAGATATCTATTAAACATAGATATATCGTAAGTACAATCAACTCTGCGCAGGTGTTACATATCCAGTGTAAGTTGGTCTCGCGTAGTATTGAATCTCATCTATATCACAGTTCATATTATAATTGAATTTTGTTATGGTTACTCGACCAATGTAAAATGATCTGACATTTGTATAAAGCGACATAATATCCACAATACCTCTTAAATTTGATGTGTAATACTTGATTATTAATCGTCTTGTTAACTATGGATGCTATGACGAATAGACTATCAGAATTAGGTAATTAATATATATAGTATTTATATTATATTATAAATCTACACTAATATTATAAAGAGGAAAGATTTGTATTTTTGTATGTAGCGAAAAAACTTAAAAAGTAGTGGACCGATTTCAATAATTCTTTTTTTTATTAGAAAGCTACATTATCATTGAGTAACATAGGCTATATTTAGTACTAGCCAAAGGTGTAAAAAAATTAACTATAAAATGTCTTTCATCGCATACGCTGCGAAGAATATTAATGATAGGACAAAAATTGTTTGACAATATAACAGAATATATCAATATCTACAAAAAAACTTTGCGAGATCATATGTCTAATTATTGTAGTTACGTCACACTACATTTTTTCATTTAACAAATTGATAGAAATGCCAATCAAAATCAGACCGTGTTATCCATACCATTTATAATTTTTTATCCAAATAAATAATTTAATATTCAAAAATATCTTAATACCTGATGATTACTCTTAGAATTATTGAAATCGGACATTCTATTCAAAAGATATCACTAAATTAAAATAAAAATACATGCCGGCGGCGGTCGCCAGGCAGCGCATCGAGTAACTAACTCGACAAGAGCAATTGTATTTCGCACATTCTCGAGTAGGATCTCCTGAAAATCAATACGCTTAATTACCATGCTTATTACTTTAATATATGTAGGTACCTATTTAAGTCTATGCATGCGAAGCCGGGACAGGCCGCTAGTAAATAAATAAATACATATTGCCAATGGCGTGTGGTACCGGCAGAGTAGAATAGGACCTACCCCTGCATCAGGTATCTAAGATGCGACTGAGGTACCGGAACCGACAGATGGCGGTATATCTATCGAACGGTTGCCGAAAGGTAATCGGAACTTCGAAAAAAAAATTAAAAAGTCAAATAAATAGCGTTAGAGTATTTAAATATCATCTTAAATATAATTCAGCGTTTTTTATGCATCACAAAGTAATTAGCTATAGTTAAGAAGTAATAAGATATAGTTTATATCTTTTAAATGTTTGACGAGCCCGACGGCGCATTCGTTGGTGTCACAATCTTGTTCCGCCACGGGCCGTAGGTTCGATCCCCAAGCAAAACAAACATAAATTATTTACATTTGCGTATGTTCCGATTCTGTGATATTGATAAATAACCAATGTAACCTGAGTTACTTATTATAGCAACAGCTTCTTTCGTTTCAAAGATTACAAACTAAGACTTCTATATAATTTATAAGTATTTATGTAAAGAGCCGGCCCGGTTCCGTGATAAGTCTCTAAATAAACTTGTATTACGGACATTAGACAACTGAAGATCACACATTACTACATAAATACATATATTTAACACCCAGGCACAGAACAAATACAAATATCATCATTTAAATATTTGTCCTGGGTGGGGTCGAACCTACGACCATTGACGCACAAGACTGGATCATTACCATCTGCGCCATCGGGCTCGTCAACATTTTAACAATAACTGAAGTAAGACTGCAAGTTGGCCGATGTTCATCATTAGTTAATTAACCAACGCGTCATTGTAATCGGCCGCAAACGCTTCCCAATCAATATTAGCTGTGCGTCGCTTTGTTCGCGAGATCTCTGTACACGACCCTATTAGTGCCGGCTTTAGCCCAGTGATGGGCAGCAGTCGATAAAACTATCGATACTTTCAAACTAGTCACTATTTGATTAACCACGATAATCGATCACTACCGAACTTATTTTGTGGTATATGGATTATCAATCCTTATTATTAATAATAATTACTAATTATTATTAATAATAATAATACTTACTATATTAGTTATATTGAAAGTTCGGGTATGACTAGTTTGACGAGTCCATTAAATTGTTCATCAGTAATTGAGCGACACATCATTGGCCACAATCCAAGGCTCAATCAATATAAGTTAGGCGTCGTTTTGTTCGCGGACTCTCTATACACGACCCTTTTAGTGTCGGTTTTGGACCAGCTATGTACGAAAGTCGATAATCGAGTATCGATGGTTTGAAACTAACATAATTACTGGGATGAATATTGTATGCTACTCGCTATTAGACCCATTCACTCCAGATATGTATCTATATACCACTTCTATATATGTCATATCTGGGTAGCGATTGACGCTGATGGTAGTGATCCTATCATATGCACCAAAGGTCGCAGTTCCGACGCCCCCCTCTCCCCCTCCCACGACAAATAATATAATGAAATTTGTGTTTGTTCTGTATCTTGGTGCACAGTGTATGTCTGATGTGTCCTTGTGAAGTAAAGTGCTTGAAGCGACTTATTACGGAGTTAGGTCAATTTACGAGATGTAGTATGAATTTATTATTTATTCATCAAACTAAATGTTATATAAAACTAAAAAGTTAAACAGACGTTTTTCAATTAAAACATGTATTTTTAAAAAGAATAATTAAGTAGCACCTTGTGTCAATTTTGGTCGTGTGGTACCGATAGACTAAAATAGTACCTTTCTCTGTGCCAAGTGTCATAAGAAGTGACAAAGTGGCGTTATATCCACATAGCTTAAATGCAACAGGGCAGCGATGGGCAGTAGCAATGCCGTCGCTAAGCTACGCTCTACAATTGCCACCACGCTAGCCCCTCGCGATAATTATGGGCAAATTCTCCCAAACTGCTATTGATGATGACTTGTCAATTTTATTTTCACGACTCCATTGAAGAATATTAAAAATGGTAACCTCAAGTAAAAAAACATGACCGCGACTATTTGTTTAATCTACTTGTACAGATTTATAATACGAGAATTGAATTATACTAGGAATTTATGAACGCAAATTAAGGAACTGCGAGATAGCTAGCTAGCTCAACCGATCTATTCTTACATAGGAGTGAGAGAAAAAGACAAAACAAAATTATTAATAATCCAGTATGACCATTTAAAAATCATTTTAATAACATACTTTTTTGAAACTTGTATCTTTCATTACTTAAACATAGTGAAGTTGGTAGGAAATGTTATCCTATTAAAACATTTGAAGTCCACTGTTGGACATAAGCTCTTACAAGAAAGAAGGTTTTTTGCCCGATAATTGCCGCGCTAGGCAAGTGAAAGAGAGAATCGCAGAGCGCAGCGTATCGTGACGGGGAAGCTTTACCTATGCGATGCATATCCCCGCCCTGTGCATTTGAGCTGCACTATTTCAGATGGCTATACCACCATCTATCGGTTCTGGTACCGTAGTCGCCTCTTACGACTCCTGGTTCAGTGGGAGGTACCATTCCATTCTGCCGGTACCACACGGCACATTAAAACATTATTCAAAGCTAAATACCAGCATTTACGTAAGTCTGATGCTTTAATATTGTTTGCTACTGATGTAACTTTATCGACAAATTGCCGGTGATCAGTTAACAAACTATAATAGCTTTAGAAGCCTGAAAATAGAAGTCATATATAGACGGAGGCTATCAATATTAGTTGTGCATCGCTTTATTCGATACATCACTCTACACGACCCTATTAGTGTTGGCTTTTAATCAATGATGTGACGATGTCGACACGAATTATCGATAAAAATATATATTTAAATTAAAAATATATAAGGATTATTTACGTAAAACACACATTATATTACGTAAAATAAAAACTTTGTTATTTCGCACTTTCTAAATCCAAAAGTTGCCAGCAAGAAATTCCTTTTTGTTTTATTCCATGTTCCAGCAAAATTTTTGTATGTTGTTTGTATTGGTGATAATAATAAACAGTATATTGTTATTATCAATTTCGTAGATTCATTTTTAAATAATCAATTAAGACGACATCTTTATATATAAAAATTACGTGTTACAATGATTGTCTATCCGGGCTTGAACTGCAAAATTAATAAACAGGTATTGATATTTCTAGGATATTCAGAATAGTTTGATACATCCTGAGGTAGGACTGAATAGTTTATATCTCAATTTACGTCAGGACGTCTGTTGATTCAGATAGATTATTTATAAATGTTCTCTTATTTTTTTCTACAAAACCAATCATAATACTCCTCAATAAATAATTGCGAAGGCATTGGTATTATATATATATACTAAAGAGATTTAATAACTTAAGTGAATTAATATTTTTTGTAGAATCTCACAAAATAAGATACATACTTATTTTCTTGCTTCACCTTATTCTACCAACTAACATTTACCATGATAATAACAAAACATCCTAAGGCTTTAAACCACACTCAGTATACGTTGAAATGTGGTAATTCAAATGTTAGTTTGAACATATCAAGTTTACCTATATCGATAAATATTATCCTATATATCGATATATTTAATCGAAGTGTTACGTCACTAAGCTTATCTAAGTTAGCGGCGATTGAGGCCGATGACTAAGCCCCGGTAATCTAACAATTATTCATTGAAGATACCGCTCGCCCCATGAAAAGCTACAGCAATCAATGATCTATCCATCCCTTTTGTTGTAGCGCTGGAATATACGGGGTATGAGCGGGACACAATTACATTATTAGGGGTCGTTAACAAGTTCATGTTTTACTATTATAGCCATTTGAATTTAGACAGATTTATTTTTAATGGCTTATTATGTTAATTTGACACATTCAAGTGAGGCACGTCCTTTCTTGAGCGCCAAGTGTCGTGGGTTCAATTGTTTGTTCTGTGTCTGGATGTTAAATATATGTATTTAAGTATGTAGTATATTTTTGGTGATCTGGCGTCTGTAACATAAGTGCATTGAGCGACTTACAACGAGTCAGGTCAATGGTATGAGATCTTGTGGGAAATTTTTGTGATAAACATTTTTATTCGTTTTGTGTCTGCATGTTAAATGTGTTTTAGGATTTGTAATCCTGTTATCTAATATCTGTTAGACTAGTACTTCAATCTACTAGTCAAAGAGCCAAGTAAATGTACGAGATACCGTATGTATTTATTTGTTAAGTTATTGATAAGCCCGTCCCGGCTTCGGTCGGGTGAAAATTTGTTTTAAACATTTGTGTTAAACATATATGGATTGGCGACAGCTGACCGTATTCTTAAAAATTCTTGTACCCACGATCCAACCCAAAATCGAAAATCTAACAGAAAGAAATGTGTTCTGTTCGATTGTAGATGATTGCACTCTAGGCATTCTAACAAAATGATAAGATAGAAAAACTACCCGGTGTAACAAGTTTCGTAAGAGTCGTCTGAGGTACCGGAACCGATAGATGGCGCTATATCCATAAGAAACAGTGTAGCTTAAAAACAAAACGGCGGGAATGGGCAGCATTTCCGATGCAATTGGCACCACACCCGCCCAACGCGGGAGATATAGGTAAAATTACCCCTATTTGACTGACTGATGATGATAAAAAATATACATCTAAATATAAATTTGAATTACAGATATAAATAATATAAAAGAGGTTAAAGATATTGAAAAAGTAATTTATAATCTCAATCGATATCAAAACGACGAATCGTGACCAAGTGATGGAGAAATAAATCGATTGATCGATCGATCGATTGCGTTAAACAATGAATCATTATTAATGCTTAAGATATTAAAATACGAGAGCCGCATCATCCTACGCGTGAAACATAAGAACTTTTAATTTCTCAGTAAGTTTTTACATTCGAGCAGATGATGAAGTTCCAGCAGGTCGACAAACAAGCATACAGTCCGCGTGATAGTAAGCGTCACTTCATAGACGCTCGTAATATCACAAGGATATCACTAACGCGTTGCCAACCCTGTGACTTGAGGATTTTATGCCACATTACCCAGTAAATTCACTGCCTCTCTAACTCTTCCGACCGGAACACAGTAATTCGAACACAGCTATTTGGCGATAAAAATGGGTGAGATTGAGATACCAACGCAGATGACCTTTTGTATGAAGTCTACCTTATGTATACGACTACTTATTAAAAAATAAAATGCAGTATTAATAGATATAAATCCTTAGAGAAATTGAACTGTATAATTAACTAATGTAAGATTTATATATTACTCGGCTAAGAAGCTTTTTAAAAGGTAAAATAATGTTTAAAATTGGTCTATTGGTAATATTTTTATTAAACCAAGTCAACAAACTAGTAGACGCTCGTAATATCACAAGGATATCACTAGCGCGTTACCAACCTTGTGACTTGAACATATATATGTCAAATTACCCAGTAAAACCGGAACACAGAGATACAAACACTGCTATTTGGCGGTAGAAGTACGTGAGAATAGTAGGTACTAGTGCCTTTGTATAATGTTTTCTTCATGTGTCGTCAGTTTTTTTGCAACATACAATAAGTAAAATCTTTCCTCTTTAGAATATTAGTGTAAATTAATATATTTAAGTAATCTCCCAAAACATCAAGTTGTACAAGATGGAACAACAATCAAAGCAATGCCCTTTAAAACCCAGTAACGGTAATAATTAACAAAGTTAAAATAAGAATCGAACCCAGGAAATTATGAATTCTCAGAAAACAAACCCAACGAGGCCGTGAAATAACCTCAAGTTGCTTTTGTTCATTATACAGTTAGACGCGGAACAAGAAAAATCATTGAAACGGGACCTTGGTAAATTAGCATCAAATTCTGCTTTCACATGAATAACAACCATTTATTTATTCCTGAAATTGTTTGCTACACATAGAGTAAAAATACTTGTATCTTAGCCGATGAATTGGTGTATGCCAATATTAGAGAATCAATTAATAAATGAATTACTGACAACTGTCGCTCATTATTATGTTATTCGACAGTGTTATTTAATATCTAAAATCTATACAGGCTTTAGAGACCCATAATGTCACCAAGATATCAAATAGAAATAGCATTATTTTTCCACAATCAACATATTTAGAAAATAAAAAACATTCCCGCCGCCAATATTTTGAATTTTTCTCACCCTTAATTAGAAATGTATATACATAGTCCATTATAACGATCCATTTCAATATAATGATTCTGACACGGATTAAAATTGAAAGCAATACCAATATATTCAAAGTAAATTAAATGAATATCTCATTAAAAAAGCGTACAATCTACAATTTAAACGAATTCTTGGAAGAAAAATATAATGAGTAACGAAAAGCGTGTGAAATTAATAGTTTTAAGTTCAACTCTATCAGTTTTAAGAATGTTTTGCGACACCCTGACAGGGTCATTTACCACACTAATATTATATACAGTTACTATATATAATAATGTAAGAAATAAATAATTTCACTGTCACTCTCACCCTTTAAACCGGAACCGGTTATTTGGCGGTAAAATAGGAACTAAAGAAGGCGACGTTTGTATGAGGAGTGTGCGTCTACCTCATGTACAAAAACGTTAATACCTTTATTTAAAATATGAACGTAATACGATCGCAATTTGTCTATTCAGTAAATTGGTTCTGTAATTACGATTCCGATTAACTCGGAATAGATCAGTGAACCATGACAATATTCCGGATCGTTAATTCGTTGCACGTTTTATGAACTATGGTGGACATGACTGAATTGACCACACGCTCGTATCGAACCGTGTTAATAGGCTTTGTGTTTGTTTTGAGTTCAAATTGATAATAACCTTTGACAGATCCGACGGCACAGAAAAGATGATATATGAAATCAGTTTTCAAAATGAAGATTGAAATAAACTTGTATATGACATTTTAATGTTAATGGTGATCCTATCTTGGCGTCAAAGATCGTGGGTTCTATCTCTACCCAGGTAAAAAGTGTACGATGATGTTTATATTTGTTTTATGTCTGGGTGTTAAATATATGTATTAAAGTAGTACATTTGGGATTCCTCTGTTGTTTAATGTCCTTAACGCAAGTGCTTTAAGCGACTTATCACGGTATTAGGTCAATGTATGAAATATTGTGGGAATTTATTTACTAATTTTTTTATTATCTTGTGTACCAAGGTAGTGCAACTTGGGCAGGTTTTCACAAGCTGGCTTTTGTTTCTTTGAACTGTTGGCCCTTCTTGGTAGCCCAGTTCCTATAGGATGTGCAGCTAGCCCTTATAATGGCATAGCCGCTTTCTGAAGTGAATTCGGAGATCTTGTTTATCATGCCTTATATACTGTCAGCTCAGGACTATTCATGTTGACATAGCTGAAGGTTTCAGCCAAGTCATCACAGATTGACTTGGCGTTAAGCTTAAAGATAATGATGATGATCTATTAGCTTAGCTTAGAAATTAGCGAAACCGGAGCGGTTCGCTAGTTTCTTTTTATTTTAAAATAAACCTTCTATTCAGAGAATTTTTTTTTTATTAGTTTACAATTTCGGTTAAATCTAGTGAGTCTACGTCATCAACAACACTGTCCATTTGCCCTCATTTGGCAAAGGCCTCCTCCAACCCTTCCATTCTTTTATATTTAGCCCTGTGTTGATACATGCTTTTTTAGCTGTTGCCTTAATTTCGTCTTGCCACCTTGCTACCTTCACATTTCTTCTTAGTGTTTTCTATTCTATGTACGTTTTTTAGTTCAACACTTACACTGTCTGATTTCCTTATGTTTAGCAACCTCCACTCCATGACTGTTTGACATGTTCTCAGTGTTACATTTTGTGCTTTGTTAAGTGCCCTAGTTTAGAACCCATATGTGAACATCAGTAGTACACATGCATTGTACAGTTTTGTTTTAATGGACATTTTGATCTTTTCTTTATTGTCTCTTTTAGTCGTCTATCCTTTTATAATATATACAGAATATATATAAGATATTATTTTATAATTATATACCATTAGCTTTCTTGTTTCTACTTCCACCGTCATTATATCTGTGGTTGAGAACTGCTTGCCTGAGTATGTATATTTTGTGACGTATGCAATTAGTTTTCCAATAAATGTAATAGGGTCTTCTGTTGCATATGTTATAACTTTATTATTTAGGTATTTCTCATTTTAGTTATCTTTTTTAAGTCTTGTAGAAGATATTCTTTAGATGTGGTGAGTAATATGATGTCGTCATCGAAGTTGTTCTTCGTTTGTATTCAGCTTGCGAAATATTTCATCTAAAACGGCTAAATAGTTTAAGAGAGAGTGACTCTGACAAACAACTTTATTAATTTTGATTTTTCTGCCTTCATTTCCTAGATTTATTTTTGTCGTACTGCTGTTATATATATATAAATCCCTACTAATATTATAAATGCGAAAGTAACTCTGTCTGTCTGTCTGTCTGTCTGTCTGTCTGTCTGTCTGTTACGCTTTCCCGGTTAAACCTCTCAACCGATTTTGATGAAATCTGGCATAGACAATCTTTAGACCTTAAGAAAGGACATAGGCTATTTTTGAACTCGAAATAAGGGTTGTAAGGGGTTGCAAGGGGGGATGAAAAGTTGTTTGCATGGATCGCTATTTTTAGAGCTAGAAACTTAAAACTTATTTTTCAGGCCATTGATTCGATATAAATAAACGTGACATTCAAAGTTTATATAATTTGAAGTAAATAGGTATGGTACCCAAAAAAATTATTCCACGCGGACGAAGTCGCGGGCACAGCTAGTATATATATATATTTAAATTCTTATATTTTACTCCTTGATTCTTTGAACTCTGCCATATATATTAATATATATATATATATATAGCAGTTTTTTATAAAACATCACAGATATGTCCGTATTGACAAAATACATGTTTACGTACGATTAAAACGGAAAGGTCTATTGATGTACACGGAGTATACGTTTCCAATTAATTAATCGCAATACCGATATACGATTGCTATACATCGGGGTGGAATGAAATCCAATAATCCATCTGTTTTAACCCACGCCGGTGCACTGTGTGAACGATCAAAAGGTGAGGATGATGTAATGTCACTAGATACGGCTGTATCGCAAACATTCATCTGTTTGAAATATAATAATAATATAATCTTTGTTGTACACCAAGAAAAACAACACAAGAACATCACAAAAACATGGAATAGTAGGTACAAGGCGGCTTTATCTCTAAATGCAATTTCTTACAGACAACCTTTATATATATGTACACACATAACTAGATTGCCTACAATAAATTGGATAATTATTTTCCTACTGGGTTTGTAATCTTCAGGACTAGGTTTGTCCGGGAATAAGCAGATCGGGAAATTTGTATAAAAAAGAAACTGATGTATGCAGAACGATACTATATAAAATCATAAGCAGAATTAAAACTTACCCGATAATAAGATAAATGGAATAAAATCTAGGCGAAGTCAGGGCGAACCGATTGTTAACCCAGATAAACGAGGTGTCAGGCTACAGGAGGGACCCGAATATTTCAGCAGAAAAAAATATCATCTTGTCCCGCCTGAAGCCTTAAAATTGTAGGTAATGTAATCTACAACATAGAAGAATTGGCGCAGATTTCTTACCACATAAGGATCACTATTTAAAATTCGACGAGTTTGATAAGGTCTCGGTAGCATAATGGTAGAGCAGTCATCCGGCATGAGAGAGGTGCAGGTTCGATCCCACCTGAAGCCTGTGTCGATGTTTTTCTACTATATAATCTCAAATATATTTAGGCATTTTCTATTCATAAGCCCTTTAAGTAATAATAATTTCTTTTTTCTTCTATTACACAGAATAACAAAATGCTTAAACTATAAACTTGTTACAAAATAGTCTATGTAAGAGACTGGCATCCGTACTAGAACTCTGTATGACAGATCACCAGTCCATCCACATCCGAACCGATAAATCAAAGTTACCACGACAGCAGTTACATACACGTATTCAAATGTACATACATTAAAAATTAAGAAAAAAAGGAAAACAATATTTAACTGAACGTACATTTACTCCCGTAATTCCCTCTCTACACTTGTCAGTGCAGATAGTAATGAAGAAACATTATCTATATGGGTACATTCACTTGTTATAGACATGCGTCATCATCAAAACAGTCATGCATGGACGTGCTGGGTATAGGTCTTCTCATAATTCACTGCGCTAGACATAGAGAGTAGCTTCGCGACGAGAATGCTGCTGCTCATCCCCGTCCTGTTTGCATTTGAGTTATGTTGTTTCGGGCGGATATACCGCCATACCGGTTCCGGTACCTCAGTCGCCTCTTGTTACATCTAGTACAAAGGATACCATTCTATTCTGCTGGTACTCCTTGGCGTCTGATACGTAAATAACGCCCACAGGGCCGAAAATTTGGTAAAAAATGGCTTGTTCTGTAATAAGTTTAGTGAGTAATATTTAACAGGCATTTTTTATACCACTAACTTCGCAGTGGTCGACTGTTATTGCAGCCTATAGACGGTTATAACAAAGGTACCATTGCCGACTCTGTATAAACTTCTCTACTCCTTTTTTGAAGAAACTGTAGAAAGGTATTGTTAATTAGTTTTGTTTATATAATTATTATTTAAGGGAACGAGCCCCCTTAAATCCTAAATTTATCTATTAAGCATATTTACTGGAGTAATTTATAATGATTGTAAAAAAATGAATATGTTGTTAGTAAATCTTAAATAAAAGTATAGTAGGAAACGCCTCTGAAAGCCTTTTACTATTTACAGTTTCGTTTCATTATTAGACCGATTTTTGTGTACAAGTTTTGAAATAATATGAAGCTGTAACCGAATGTGATGGTCACAAATAAAATATCATATCACATTTCTGTGATCACGGCATAGCCTACATCATACGAGATTCTGTATCAAAGGATAACCCATAATTTATGCATTCTATCCAAATTATTAATTGTCAAATTAAATCAAGCTTTATTTGTATGTCTTGTATTAGAAACAAATCAAACGTTACCTTTGAAGTTTAGTACTAAAATTATCGCTCCCTGAGAGTACTCGGAGATTGTCAGCGTCTCGCTTTTATGTCTCATGTTAGACATGAAAAGGATGCGGATAGCATGTTCGTGTTGGAATCAAATATATTAAATAACGACCCCGGCTCAAAGGACAGTTCGATGTAAAGTTATCTGGGTCAATTAAATTGTATTTTATAGCTATATTTTAATAACTAACCAATTATTTATAGTAGATACAAACGCGAGTACTCACTTTTGTTGATGTATTTTCATAGTAATATGATAAAGAGGACAGATTTGATTGTTCATTTGTACCGACTTAACACGAAAACTCCTACATACTTTATTACATATTTTTTTCATTTCATTCAAATAATAATAAATTCACACAACATCTTATACGTTAACCTGATTCCTAGCTTAAAGAACTTTCGTTACGAATATCAGACAGCCGAAGAATTACATTTATAATACTTCAATACATATAAATAACATACAGACATAGAACAAATACAAATATTCTTCAAATAAGTATTTGTCTTGGGTGGGTTTCAAAACCCACGACCTTTAAGAGCACACAGATAGGTGACAACCATCTGCGCTATCGGGCTCGGCAAATATTATATGATAAAATGAAAATGGTGGTGTAGAAACCTTGCCACATTCAGTATGCGTGCTACCTCTCCGGCCAGGTAAGAGGTACAATAATATTTCATTTCTGCCGTATTATTACAGCTCATTACGTGCGGCATCGTTCATTACACACGCGGTCTGATTTAAATTATTTTCGTCGAATATTCCAATTGAAGAGATTGGTTTTGTTTTTCAATAATATTTGCGAGAGGTGAGCTTGTATCAACGATGTATTCAAATGGAAAAAGTACGCATTGCGCGATGAACTTCCGACGAAATTGAGCGTTCATGTTAATTTCGTCTTTCAACCGGATAAATCTGGTTTATATTATCTATCTTTGAGAACGGAAAAGTTTTTGGAAGAAAACGATATTTTTATTTAGGTAAAACCGCGCACACCGCTAGTATGTTATAAAATGAAAAAGATAGGATTTTCTGTACTAATTTAAAAGTGGAACGAAATCATTTATTTCTGAAACGTTATCCCCTTTCGAAACCCCGACCAATACAGTCTATTTAAACATTTTAAACTATCAATTTATTGTCCGGCTTGTCCACTTTGTAGCTGTATTGGCGGTTGTAACTGGATATTATGTAATGTCATGCAGCTTATCTGAATTTTAAGACTAGACTACAAACTAGATGCAACGGCAAATATATTAATATTCTACGTGAAAATCTTAATATGACATCCGTTGACGCTTAAATTGCTTGGCTTCTTGTGTTTCCTATAATTTGCAACATTGTGAACGAGTCTAGATCTATGAGTCGACTACCAACTTTTGTCCCAAAGACATCATTATATCAGCCATTATGAGTCTACTTCTGGACATAGGCCTCCCCAAGAAAGGGGGAAATTTGCCCATAATTGTCGCGCTGAGAAAGTGTGAGCAGAGCGCAACTTTCGCAATGGGGATGCTGCTGCCCATCCCCGCCCCGTGCCCTTGTGCTGCACCGTTTCGGATGGATAAACCGCCATCAACTGGTTCTTGTACCTTAGTCGCCTCTTACGACACCTGATATAGGGGTAGGTACTATTTTACTCCGCCGGTACTCCACAGCAAAAGACATCCCTATACTTCAACTATCTTCATAATTGTCTACCTAAGTAACTAGGCTTTTCTAACTACCTGACCGATATTTTAAAGGCCTTTCCAACAAGCCTCCGTAGACTGCAGTTTAAAAGTTTTACCAGAGTTGTCAGTCGTGTGCATTACTTTCATTCCGTATTGATACCATTCTAGTTTTGCAGCATTTAGTATTAGCAGCATGTTCGAACGCTCACCTCCCAGTCGAAATATCTCCGGGACAGATACCAGATACAAATTTATCCTGAAACGCTGTCTCCGTACTTTATTTACTGATGCTGCTTCTCTAACTTTATAACCCTATTTCTGATGTACGTTATTTTATGTATATATATATACATATATATATATATATATTTTTATATCATATACATTTATTGCGTTTATTTATACAAATATGTATGCCACATTTATTTATTTTGTATATATATTGCCTGCACCACTATATATTATATATTTTTTTTCAGTTTTGTGTAATGGTTGACTGGGAGATAATACCATCTGGCATTAAGTCCGCCATTTGTACATTATGTAACATTTTGTGCAATAAAGTTAAATAAATAAATAAAATAC
Source organism: Heortia vitessoides (assembly GCA_020976665.1). Lineage (NCBI taxonomy): Eukaryota > Metazoa > Arthropoda > Insecta > Lepidoptera > Crambidae > Heortia > Heortia vitessoides. The sequence goes on along the minus strand of JACJUM010002477.1, from coordinate 3,650,320 downwards.
CAATGCACTCGTGAATCGAGGGGATATCTAAATTGCGATGAAAACTGATATAGCGCATACACAGGTGGTTTTTGTGAAATGATGTTGTAGTATGGAATACCTAGTGTAAAAAGAGAATATATTTTTATTTTTTCGTCGGTTTAGCCTATCAGTGTTACTGGTTAAAAGTTTTTGTATTTTTTGCAGTTGAATAAACTATCATTATTATTATTGTTTTTGTTTATTGACTTTGACAACATTCTTCTCAGGGCAGGGCAGGCAGCAGCATCCTCGTCACCGAAGCTGCAATCTGCGATTACAGTTTCGGCGCTTGCCCAGGGCGGCAATTATGGGCAAAACTCCACCTTTCTTGGGGAGGCCCATATCCAGCAGTGGACTTCCAATGGCTGATCTGATGAAGATGTAACCTATACAGAAAAGTGATATAAAATCGAGTTTTATAGTTTCAAAAATAAAATGTAATAACTTCCAGTACAGTAGTATTTACAGTTTGAACAAAACAGTTCGACGCGGTTTTTTTTATTTTATGTCAATCAGATAAAAGCATAAGAAGAAAGACCTATAAGTCAGACAGACGATCTTAACAGACTCTTGGGGAGATTATGTCTAGCAGTGGACGTTGATGATGATAATGGAAACCGTTGTATAGGAGTTTACTATTTTCTTTAAATATCGAACAGTTTCTTGTCTTCCTAGAGTTTCTAGTTAAACTGTTGGACATAGGCCTCCCCCAGAAAGGGGGATGCCTATAGGGGAATTTCACGCATAACTGCAGAGGGCAGCTTCGCAATGGGGATACTCCTATCCATCCCCACCCTGTTCATTTGAGCTATACTGTATCGGATTGATATACCGCCATCTTTCGTGGTACTATTCAACTCTGCTGGTACCTCACGGCAAATTTATTTTAAATGTTTCTTATCCTTTATAGGTTCCACTTGACTGGAATTGGTCTTACACTTAGTACTCAATAGCTGCTATATCACGAAATATTTTATTGGATCTTATAATACATTTATTCGGAATTCAATCGACTATGCATTAGCTTTGCACGTCCGGAATCGAACTGGGAACATCAAAGAGACTCTCAGGCTTACGATATGAATGCTGGCACTACGGATGCAGTTTGCAAGTTGCGCAGTTTGCGTGGTCGGCTGTAATAATACTGGATATGGCTTTGTTATAAAGTTGGCGTCTTCTGTAATAGTTGATAATTTGTTGGACGTCGGAGACCTTAAGTTAGACCCCTAAGTTTTATCTGCCTGTTTTGTCTGCGTGATAAGTCGCTTAAAACACTTATATTACGGATATCAGATAACAGAGGAATCACAAATATACTGCTTAAATACATATATCTAACGTCCAGACAGAACAACTACAAATATCAACATATAAATTTTTGTCCTTGGTAGAGATCAAACCCACGATTGGCCCACAAAAAAGAATCACTACAATCTACGCTATCGGACCCGTTGGATCTGGATGTTAAATTTGTTTATAAATAGTATATTTGCGATTCTCCTTTGTCTCCTATCCGTAACACAAGTTTTTAAGCGGACTTACCTCGGACAATAATAATAAATACTTTATTGTACACCAAACATAAAAATACATGAAAAAAAACAGTAATAATAAAGTACAATGGGCGGCCTTATCACAAATAGCGATTTCTCCGGGCAACCTTTAGATGGAAACAGTGAATGAAAGAAAGATATAGTAAGAGATGTCAATAAGATCGATAGAAAAAAGAATACTAAATATAAATAGATAATGTATTTCAATGTTATGTGATTTGAAAAATAAACAAAATTAATTAAATATTAGATTATCCGATATCATCTTATCTAGTATTTCTGTCCTTTCTGATATCTATGACAATATCTGCAACCCACTTGCACATCGGCAAGTGTCCGCTTGGCAGGACCCCAAGTCGACGGTGTACCTGGTTACTTGAAGACGTCTCTCCATATAAATAAACGATAGATGTTCTACTGATATAATTTTCATTACATAGGTATTATGTAATACATACACGTCAAACACAGAACGGAATTTTCAACAGATTATTTGCAGCTTTCGGTACCGGCAGAGTATAACAAAAGTATCGTAAATGGGCCGATGAGGTACCAAAGCTGAAAGATGGCGGTATACCCATTCAAAACAGAGTAGTTCAAATACAACACGACCGGTATGGATAGAAACATCGCCGTTGTGAAATTACGATACCACTACGCTGGCTGGGCGTGACAATTAAGGGCAAAAAATTCTCAAAATTCGCTAAAAATCACATCATGTTACAGACATCAGACAACGAAGGAATCACAAATATTCCACTTAAATACATATATTTAACACCCAAACACAGAAATTTCAACATCATCATATAAATATTTGTCCTAAACGGGGTTCTAATCCACGGCCTTTGGCGCAAAAGACAGGATCACTACCATCTGCGCTATCGGCGGTATCAAAGAAGAAGGACATACTCCATCTTGCATCCTGAATACGTACTATTCGCGTGGGATATAGAAAATACGATAATTTTGGCATTACAGTAAAGTATTTAAAACTAATCTAATCAGAATATCCCAAACTTCTTTCTCCGAAGAGGTCCTTAAACAAAGATGTTTAAGGACCTCTACAAGCTTTGCCATCTCGGTCGATCATGGTATTTTTTCACAAGGAAGCATATAGTGCCTTAAATGCCTCAAAGAGTGCAGTTTCCATTAGAAATTCACGCGGGCGAAGCCACGGGTAAAACCTAGTATATCAGAAAGCATCTCTCTACTTTTTTATCGACGTCACTTCTGCGACGTTCACCTTGTTATTTCGTCTTCTCAACAATAACTCCTGGCAGGTAGTCCTATCTAGTGTCGGGATGACTCTTTGTTTATCGCAAAATCTGCATCGCCCCGACGCAGCCGACGGACGAGTGGGCGCTTGGCAGGACCCCAAGTATACAGAATACCTGGTTATTTGAAGAGGTTACTCTTGCATATGATTTGGTTATGGGGATCTGATGCATATATTTGCCAGGCAAGCGGTACGGTCAAGTGGTCTGTTTTTACACGAGGAGATTTCTTGGCACGTGGTCTATTTAGTTATCGTATAATCTTTCTTAAGCCGATTGGTACCGGCAGAACTTGATATAGGTCTCCTTTGTATAAATTTCTATAGAAACAATCCTATCTCTCAAGTTGGATTAAACTGTACAGTAAGAAGAAATTTATTAAAATCAGTTCAGTAGTTTAGAAGTTCACCTAGGACGAACACCATGTCACGCAATTTTTATATATAAATATATACAAAAACCGATACAATGAATATATGTTGTATTATTTTCACTCACGTCCCATTTGATAAAACAATTCCGAAAAGTCAATATCATGAAATATATCAAGATTATAGCATACTAGCTGTGCCCGCGACTTCGTTCGCGTAGAATAGTTTTTTTGGGTACCATACCTCTGTATCTTAACTTATATAAACTTTGAATGTCATATTTTCAAGTTTCTAGCTCTAAAAATAACGATACTTCCATACAACTTTTCATCCCCTTTTTCAACCCCTTACAACCCTTATTTCCAAAAAAATAGACTATGTCCTTTCTCAGGGTCTAAAGATTGTCTGTGCCAAATTTCATCAAAATCGTTTGAGAGTTTTAAGCGGGAAAGCGTAACAGAGAGACAGACAGACAGAGTTACTTACGCATTTATAATATTATATAAGTAGGGATTGACGTTACTTTAGAGGTTTTAAGGAGAATTATAAAAAAAATGAATTTTATATTAAAGATATATTTACTACAAACAAATCAACTTGCCTCATATGTTTGTAGCTAACTCCCTACAACATGGCGCTGATTTTTCAGCACAAATAGAACAATAGCAACAATTCAACGTGACTAAGGTCTCGGTAACACAACGGGGGTGCAGTCACCCGGCATAGGAAAGATGCAGGTTCAAGCTCATTTTTTGGTATTATAAGCTATATAAAGCACAATCTATATAAAGTATATCAGTGGGTAAGCTATATAAAGCAGCATGCAAGTGAAAATTGACGAGTGCGTAATGTTTATCGATTTTTTAAATTATTTTATTAAAGTGTAGTATAACACACGTTTTATGATGACAGTAGTGTGTAGTGTGTGTAACACATTGGTGATTTGGAGTCTCAATAGGTTCGTGAATCTAATTTCGTCTCATTTTAACTTTGCATGTAATAACGTTCGCTGACATCTTCCTTCAATCTTACAAAGTAGAAGACAAAATAGTAGTAATTTGCATGAATAGACTTCATACAAAAAGTTATTTCTACTACCAAATAGTAGTGTTCGCATTGGTGTGTTCTGGTTTGAAGGGTATGGGCGTAAAATTATTGGGTAAAAATGACATACTATCTTCAATTCACAAGGTTGGCGCTAGTGATATCCTCGTGATGACACGAGGGTCTACAGGCTGCGTTCACTTTTCCAGTAAATAGTAGCGAATTTTCCTACTAGAAGTCGATAAATGATGTCACAGCATCTTTTGTCAGTCTTAAGAAAGGTTTTCAAAAGGTAACCGAAACTTTGAACAAAAATGCTTTATATTTTGCACTGTACATTCTACGCTATACGCATGTTTGACCTACTCTACAAACAAGCCTATAGTCCCCGTGATAGTAAAAATTACAGAAGCCTTAAGACGCTCGTAATATCACAAGGATATCAATAGCGCGTTGCCAACCTTGTGACTTGAAAATATTATGACACATTACGCAATAATTTCACTGCTTTCTCTCTTCAAACCGGTATACAGTAATGCCAATACTGCTTTTGGCAATGGAAATAGGTGAGAGTGATGTACCGATGCAGATGACGTTCTGGAAGAGATCTCAAGTAAACAATCCACGTTTTAAGGCCGAAAAAAGGGTGGGTTTCTTACGATGATATCGCGTTCCGCATAAAACAATATGGCGTATTTGAATTCGCACAGTAATTTCAGATTCCAATGAGATACGCATACAAATACATTGTGCCAAGACCGCCACACGACAGCATGCGTCAAGTGAGCCGACTTGGCACTGCACCAATTGCAAGTCTATTAAATAAAACTGTGATTTATCACCGGGATAAAGCGAACTGAGTCAAATTACGTGAGTGGGGTCCGTTGTGATGTCAGCCGCGAGATTTAGACTGCATTAATGGACACCAATTAGTTCATTTATCAATACATGTTAATAAAATTGGTGTGTCTGTTAGTGATATTGAAATAATTGATTCTTACTAAATTGATATTATGGGATTGGATGTATACACGGTACATATAAAAAAATGTATGTTTGAAATTTTTGTCTGTCTGTCTGTTTGTTTGTTTGACATAATCTGGCTAGATCGATTTTTATGGGACTATCACTGGCAGATAGCTGATATAATAAGGGGTAACTTAGGCCATATAACACCACGCTACGACTAATGGAAGTGAAGCATCAATAAAAAATGTGGCAAAGTCGGGTGAAAAATATGTGCTTTGAAAGCTTTTGTTCGCGCTGCGTAATAGATACGCAAAGGTAATGTAAAAACCATCAAAGTCCTGGGCACAGCTATATATAAAATAAAGTGTCTGTTTGTCATTCCAAACCAACAGCATCACACTTACTGCATATGCAATTATAAAGGTTACATGCATTAACAATCATTTTTTTAAATTTTTGAGTGCACGTTTGTACTGGGTAAACTCTGCAACAATTGGACCGATATTAACGAGACTTTAACTGACAAATAGCGGATATTAAAAATAATAACTTAAGTTACTTTAATTATTAATAATTCCCTCGAAAACGGACTCCGGGGGTGAATCCGCGGATCACTGGCAGGGGCCAGTGATCTAATAATTTTAAAAAAAACAATTGTAAGTGGGATAGAACTACGTCGCTCGTGTAATAAAAATGCACTAAGAAATATATTAAACATTATATATTTCTTAGTGCATTTATACCTCACGCGGTTTCACCCGCGTTAAATTGTAAAACTTTCAAACTAACTATGCAACCTTACCTTTACCCCCTTAAAGAATGACATTGAATTTCAAAATTATATTTTACACGATGTGTTCCATGTTCCATGACTGTCAATGAAGAACCTTCATATTCACTTACATTCGAATGACTTCAAAACTTCAGCAAGTTAATATTAAATTTGCACTCGCGTTTTAGGTCGTGAAGTTTCAATAGCCCTGCAAAATTTACGTAATTATGAGCAAATATTCCCTTTCTTGGAGAGGCCTATGTCTAGCAGTAGACGTTTTATGGCTGCTGTGATGATGATGATGTTACTTAAAAAATTTACATCCGAGGGTCAGTTTAATTTCAGCTGTAAGATATCTACTATTGGACAGATGTCTCCCAGGAAGATTATAATAAAGAACAGTTGTATGTGATCGGCATCCAGGTTCCCAGTATGTACTCAAGTGGCTAATATACAATTTGATATCGATGGCGAGGACGTACATCTGAAGATATTCCTCTTATCGTATTTAATATATATTTTACATACGTTTAGAAAAAAATTGCGAACGCCTGCTTTAAAATTGTACACTAAAGTCCTTCACTTATTTTTTTGGAATAAAAACCTTGACAATTTAAAAATCAAATAAGAATAATCCCATGTGTTTAGTAAAAGAAAATTCATATAGAATCTCATACGTTGACCACGAGATAAGTAGCTTAAACCACCACGGCTATCAGAAAACAAGTGTAAACCCTATTTGTATCTTCCAATGGAAATAAATACAATAATGTAGACAAAAAAGACATATTAATACATTTCCAACTGAAAATTTTTCTCGAACACGATTAGCTGTCGCTTGTCACTTGGCCCCAATAAACATTGTCAATAACTTAAAAATGTCATCGTATTTAAATGACATCTGATTTGTGAAACAACACTAGATTTTCTTGTTGTGGCCCCGCCTACTTGATTTGCTGCCAAATTGCTACAGCGTGCGCGCGTTAGCCAATCGCAGCGCGCGGTCGCCGCGGCCTAGATCTAGCTAGCCAATCAGAGCGCGGGGCGAGATGCTCACGCGCACATTTTCACTTTGCAAGTCAATGAAAGGCTAATTGCTGTTTTGTTTGGCGCCGCGTCTTTGTGTGGTTGCGGAGTGACGATAGGGAAATATTTTGTGATTCTCGTGTTATTATGTGTTGAAATGCGGCATTGGATGATTTATTAGGCCTATTGACTTAATGGGAACGGAACATGTAATCAGCGATAATATTAGAGTGAATCATAAAACCAAGATCTTGATTTCTTTATCATCATCATCATAGCAGCCGTAGAGCGTCCACTATTGGACTTGGGCCTTTATTGTAGGTGTGGTGACAATCGCAGAGTGTAGGCGTCGCGATAGAAATGCTGCTGCCTGTTTTCGCCCTGTTGCATCTGAACTATGATATACCCGGTAGATACACCGCCGTCTATCCGTTCCTACATCTCAGGCCACCTCTTAAGTCGCCTGGTACAGGCTGAGGTACTTATTATTCGACTCTACAGGTATCGCATGACATTTTGCTATCCTATTATTTATTAATAAAAAAGACTTGACTCTGCAATATAATATATATACGTACATTAACTACATTGTTATCAGCCATAAGGCAACCAAGGGCACTTTGTTAGATACCGACCTCAGTGAAAAATCTTGGATGATTTCAGCCTACAATAACAACGTTGTACACCATCATCATCCACATCATATCAGTCATAAGACGTCCACTGCTGGACATAGGCGTCCCTAAGTAATCTCCAATAGGACCGGTTGTATGCGGCCTGTGTGCAGCGCTGTACATGCTTAGTGGCAATTGCTATATCGTCGCATGAGTTCTAACACCGCGTATGTCAAAGAGAACGCGATATTACATTTCTAACGCTGCAGTAAACGTTTTATACCGTGTATTATTTAAGCGAAATCTATTTTGCACCAATTAAATGCACAAGCAATTAGTTTTAAAATGATTTTTATGAAACGTGAGCAATGTTTTCCGAATTGTACAAAGTGTCAACATTTTGACTTACGCGGTGTTAGAACTTAAACGAAAATATGTATCTTAACAAAGAGATTACTGAAAAGTGGCCTGCACCTCATTCCTATCCTATTACATTTGAGTTTTGCTTATTTGAATAGATAATATACCGTCATCACCTTCGAAACAGATACATATTATACTAAACTCGTTTTGTCCGTGGAGCACTGGCAGAGTAGAATAGTACCTCTATCTGTACCAGGTGCTGTAAGGGGCGACTACCAGAACCGATAGATGGCGGTATATCCATCCGGAACAGCGCAAGGCGCAAAGGCGCAACATCAAATGTAACAGGGCAAGAATAGGCAGCAACATCCTCGTCGCGAAGCTTTGCTCTGTGATTGCCATCACACCTGCCCTACTTTTTTGGGAAGGAAGGAAGGAGCAATGTTCTTTATACAGTATAGTTAAAAACATAATAAATTACAATGTGCAATATTTTTTTTATTACGGAATCAACAAACTAGCATACGGTCTGCGTGATGGTAAACGTGACCGCAGTCTGCGGATGCTCGTGTAATCACGAAGATATCACTAGCGTGTCGCCAACCTTGTAAATGGAAGATAATGTCCTTCAAATCGAAATACAGCTATGCGATCACTATTATTTGGTAGAAATAGGTGAGTGTGAGGTACGAACACAGACTTTTTGTGAGGTATACCTCTAGTAAACTGAACGATAGTGAATTAAAACATGATATATTTTTTTATCATAGTCTGGTGTATTTGTCTTGACATTTCAGAAGTTTTTACCCCTATTTATAGTTTTACACTTCAAATGAACATTGTAAAAAAACAAAAAAAAACAATGACTCAAAAAGACGCCATATGAGAAATCCCATAATCACATAAACTTACAATAACGACTCACGAAAAGAAATAGAAAAATAAGAAGGTATGTTTAACTTTCTGCACATAAAAATATAATGGGTATGGGCGGACTTAATACCTAGTGGCATTACTTACCTACCAGCCATCACATAAGGCGTTGCAATACATATAAATTAAAAAAATATATATCATGAATATAAAAAACATTAATACTAAATTATTAATAAAAGTTATGTACATACATTTTAAAATAACTATACGTACAAAGGCACCCATATATTATTTATTATAATATCTGATATAGTTGAGTGAAAAAATAGGGGAAAATTCAAGGAAGATATCAAAAGAAAAGATAATTCGTCAAGCTCTCTTAAATGCAACGACAAAATTTTTTTTTGCCTAAACTTGTTCAATTCTAATAAAACCTTAATAGATATTAAGTCTAGTTCTAGCTGCAATCATAATATATGAAAAAAAGTCAAACTGTAATAACGGATAAAGACACTGGTTACAATAAAGTTAGGGACAAAAAAAAACGCTTAAAGTACAATTGTCTCTAATAATTACGCTGTGTCGGGTCTTCCTAACAGAAATATAATCATTAATTGGGTCTACAATAATGGAGAAATACAATATCTCATCTATATATGTAAAAGGAGAAGCTAACTGACCAACATATCAACGCAGGGCTATAAGGGTTACAACTTTGAAATTTTGCACAGGGGTTCCTTTTATAGCGCATTTATTAGTACTTCCGTACTAATAAATGTTTTTTTGATTCACCCCCTAAGTAGGTATTTTACTCCTTTAAGTGGTGTAAAGTTAGTATAGAGGGAGAGTCCTAAGAAGGGATTTTTGAAAATTCACCCCTGAATAGGGTAAAACGGGTTGGAAAGTTGGTATGAAACTGCTGTTTTTGAAGTTAGCCGAATCAAATGCAGTATAAAGGTTCTTTATTGAAATTCATAAAACACGTATAAAATAAATCATCCCTTAAGAGGGTAAAAATGGGGTGCAAAGTTAGTATGAAAGTTCTACAACTTACCGCTAGTGAAACCGCAGGGCGCCGCGTAGTTTGTTACAAGACGTGTTTTTGTAACGACCTCTATATATGCAAATAAGAACTAACCAAAGCGCCTTATCCAAAGATATATTTAACTACAATCGCGTCCAATAGCAATAAAAGATAAAAATCAACTAAGCCGAGTACCGACCAGAGAATCGCATTAATCGAAGCTTAAAATAGAATTGATAACCTACCAAGGTGCTAATTAAACCTAATCGGGCAAATTTAAGTGGCAAATGTGTACTGGACTTTGTATGGTAAATGCTAAATTGGTAGTGTTAATGTATGGGACGAGGTATTTATAACACACTATCTTTACGCCCGACTTCGTTCGTACTTGATAACTGCCAGCCGTGAGGTACTGCCAGAGTAAAATACGAGTAATACATCCCTCCGCACCAGGTATCGTAAGGTACCAGAACGGACAGATGGCGGTATATCCATCAGAGACAGTGTAGCTCAAGCAAACAGGGTAGTTATAGGCAGTAACATCCCCGTAGTGGAAGCTGCGTTTTGTGATTGCCAACACGCTTGCTCAGCGCGGCAATTATGGGCAAATGCCTACCTTTCTTGGAGAGGACTATGTCGAGCAGTGGACCGCCAGCGGCTGTAATGATGATGATGATATAACTTCTAGAACTTTCGTTTTTTAACGATCAAAAGTATCACATTTTTTTCCCAAGGGTTGAAAGTATGCACTTGCTGATTTATTAATATCTGTCCAACCATCAACAAACAGAGAGTCATAGTGACATCACGGGGCCAAAGATGCAGATGGTGGTGATCCTTTCTTGAGTGTCATAAGTCGTGGGTTCGATTCCTTCCAGAACAAATATTTATATGATGAATATTTGTTTTGTGTTTGGGTGTTATTTATATAAATTGAAGTATTATATTTATAATTCCTCTGATGTCTGATATCCTAAACACAAGTGCTTTAAGGTTCTTATCACGGAGTCAGGTCAACGTATGAGTTGTAACCGGTAATCCTGCTATGGGTAATCACTCGGGGATGCTAATGTCCAAAGGATGTTCTACAGCGGATATAATGATGACGAGAAGACCAAGATAAATGTATTTTTTATGAGAACAGGTCGACAAACTGGTGTACAGTCATCATGGTACCAAGTGGTCACAAGGATTTGACTAGCACGTTGCCAATCTTGTGATTTGAAAGTTTCCATTTGTCATTACCTAGTAATTTCTCTGGCTGCGCCTTGTAAGGGCCATTAAATATATTCTCCACTTCATTCGATGCGGCAATAAAATTAGAGACGACTTTTATTGACAAGATTCAATAGTGTACTAAAAAATTTATTGACTCAAGTTGTTTCAAAATGTGCGGGTACACAGTTGTAAACACTTGATCGATACTCAAAGACAAAGTTGTATACATATTTAAATTGAGGTCAATGCCGTCGTTATTGACGGCCCCGATGGCGCAGATGGTAGTGATCCTGTCTCGTGCGCCTTGTGCTTCGTGGGTTCGATCCCAACCCAGAACAAATATTTATATGATGATATTTATGTTTATTTTGTGTCATGGTGGTCAAATATACTTATTTATAACACATGTAAAAACTTTGTATTTTTGTTGGGTATTTAGTTTAATTAACACATTAAAAAGCGTATATAGATAGTGAAAAATAAATTGACAAAAAGAGGCACGCATTCACCTAAAGTAGTCGCAAAAAGAAAAGTAGGTATGATCCCGAAAATCAGAGATAATTAGAATCAAGTCAGTCACTATAACCGGAGAACGTTTCTTAAAAAAGGACATATCCGGCTCAAGTGAAGTCATCATATCTGACGAAGTTGCTAAACAATTTGTATGAAAACCAAACTTTACACATACTTACTTCATACTAAGCGGTTGATCAATATAAGCATACTTACAAATATTTTGTTACATGTGTGACATTTTCCAGAAAAAATCTAGTTCTTTTTAAAATAATCCTACAAAACTTAGCCACAATCTCCCCCTACTAAGCTAAGGGGGAGATTGTAGGCTATATCCAAAACGCACGCCCAACGATTAGAACAATACAGGAACAATTACAGCAGTGAATGGAGTGCCTCTTCCAACGGGACCCGGGAGAGACCACCAACGGCGACATTACCATAAAAATGCGACACGCGCGCCTTAATTGATTATCGCGAGCGGAGCCGCGGGGCGGGCTGCGTTCATTAACATTTTTAAAGTAAGCCTTTGAATGTTAAGATAAAGTCGCCGATTGATTGAACAATTAATTAGCCCGCTTCAGCTAAATGTTATTGGTTCAATGCTTTTGTACCATTTGTTGAAAGGAATGTGACTTTTATGTTAAAACAACTTGTTGCTCGCAACTTCGTTCGCAAATGAAGGATACGATATAATCACGGGCCCGATGGGGCAGATGGTAATGATCCTATCTTATGCACCAAAGAAGGATCGAACCTACAATGGGTGCTATCTTTACCCAGGCAAATGTTTATATGATGATATTTGTATTTGTTCTGTGTCTGGGTGTTAAATATATGTATTTTTACCGTGTAGAATAGCTAGGTACCCAGCAGAGTAGAATAGTACCTGCTTCTGTACTAGGTTTCGTAAGAGGCGACTAAGAACCAACCAGAACCGACAGGTGGCAGTGTATCCATCCGCAGCAACCTGCCCGTCGTAAAAGCTGCGCTCTGCGATTGCCAAAACGCTTGTCTAGCGCAGCAATTACGGGTAAAATACCTCCTTTCTTGGAGAAGCCTATGTCCAGCAATGGACTCGTATGTTGATGATGTCATCAATCAATCTAATCATTCAGAAAGCAATAGCTAAAGATGTTAGAAACTCTCTCTAGAGTATCACCGACACCTTGCAATACTTGTAAGCAACCAGAGCTATGTTTAATTTAATCCTACAACATATAATACCGAATTGCGGCATTATATCGGCAGTGCGTCTCGGTAACCGCACTTCAGTATGACGCGGTGGCGGCGTGTCGGAATTCCGATCGGTCACCGCTATGCCAAACACAGCTGTCGGATTATACGCTTTGTTTATAGATCAGCACGCAAGCTGACAATGTATGACGGATAATACGGACTTGCCGGGTTCTGTCGATTTAATTTTTTTTTTTATAATACACTTACTATATGAATATCAAATAAATATTTCACACGCATATCATGAATTTCAATGACGAACCTTCATGCTGAATTTTATTCGGCTAACTTTAAAAACAACAAAGTTTCCTACCAACTTTGTGTCCCCGTTTTACCTCTAGTTCTAAATTTAAAAACTCCTTTCTTAGTGCTTCCTTGCGTTATAAAAGGAAATCTTGTGCAAAATTTCAAGCTTATAACCCTTATAGTTCAGGATCTGGGTTGATATGTCAGTTAGTGAGTTTCTTCTTATATTTATGGATTAATAAACTTATGTGTTCAGTTCTATATACCGTCATCTTGTAAATAATATGCCTTTAATATCAAATTTACTTAATTCAAGTACCCACATGTCAACCACTTTCAAATCGTATAGCAATCATATTTCCAAGAATAACTAAAAACTGTTGTATATCTAGGAAGTGTGTTAACGAGTCAGAGAAGTTTGAAGGAGAGATTGTACGGAGAGCGGAATCTGAATATAGTGTCAATGAAGCCTTACACGTTTCTATGGATTGCAAACGTGTTAATAAGGGCATAACTTACTAATAGAGACATAGAGTCATGTTGGTTCCAACACTGACATGGTAGTGAATGTTGGATGTAGCAGAAGAAGCACCCAAGTAAATAAATGCCGTTGAAATGCGAGCACTTCAATACAATCTACAATCTAATAATTACATTAGACTTCAATTTTTAATTTTACCGATCGTCAAGAGGCGTCTCTATTAACCCGATATTTAATTGTGTTCTCATTTTGTCACAATAAGCAAATCAAAATTAGATGCACAGCCATCGCTAACATCCCGATAGTAGCAGCATAATTGAAATGCCTAATTATCGATGCAGTAATTTAAATGTGTGATATTTGAACATTGACCGCAACTCGGTCAAACTTTGTGGCGTAGTTACTTACGTTGGGCATTTCGCATAACATTCGGAATACGCGAATTAATTAAGATTATACATGAGATTGTATAAAGGCCCGATGGCGTATTTAGTGTACGTATCTTCTAGGTTTTGGGTTCAACTCTCACCTAAGAGAAACGTTTAAAAGAATAACTCTGTTTGTTTTGTTAAATGTGTATTTAAGTATTATATATGTGATTCCTCTGTATCTGTCTGATATCCATAGCTTTAAACGACTTACCTCGAAGTCAAGGCAGTGTATGAGATGTTGTGTGAATTTATTATTATTATTTTACTAAAGTATGTCTGGTTGCTTGTCAGTTGAACTACCATCAAGTGTCTGAATGTACGCTACGCTGATTGCATTGTATGCAAGCCGACTAACCAATATTTGTGAATCTCTTGGGGTAAAGAGTAGAGGAATCTACTATTGACATTGATGATTATGCTGAATTCAAAATAATATACGTAACTGAGACACTTACAAATGTCTTAAATAGATAATCATAATCATTATACAATCCGAAAGAAGTCAGCCAACTGCGAAACATAGGCTTCCCTGAGAAAAGAGGAATTTCGCCCAAAATTGCTGCGCTGGTTTAAGTGTGTTGGCAATCGCAGAACGCTGTTTTCGCGATGGATATTCTGCTGACCATCCCCGCTCTATGCATTTTAGTAACACTGATTCAGATGGATACACCTCAGTCCCCTCTTACGACAGCTAATACAGAGGGAGGTACTATTCTACTCTGCCGGTACCACACTGTAGAGATCGTTGCTTGCGTAGTAAAGATTCAAATCCACACGCTATAATATATATAGAACCTGTCGATATTGTGTGATATATATGTATATATAAAGCCGGACAGTTTGACCGTCGTGTTTGATATATAACCGATTGACATTCCAGCACGCCGCAGTATTCGATTAATGTGCGGTGAGCACCATTGACACATTGTATGTAATAAACAAGCTTATCTGGATTATACTAATTTGAAAATTAGCCTAAACTAACCACGTTGATAAATTTACGGCAATGTAGAGCAGATCCATTTGGATATTATTGGGTGCTTTCTATCTAACTAACTGCATATGTGCTCACTATTTATAAAAAAACTTATTCTTTTAACGGCTCTTAAACGCGGTTTTTTTTGACTTTCTACATTTTTTGTTTGACGTTTTCCTTGCCGCAACTGTTCTCAAATTGACGATAAACCGCGTTTAAAGCCGTTAAAAGAGTATTTTTTGTTAGAATTAACTTTGTTGAGGAATTCCTGCAGGATACAGTTGTTAGAACATCCCGTTTCCAAGAAAATCAGCCATGACACCATGACTATCAAAATTGGTGAACCATACCTTATATCAAAATTGGAATAGTTTACGGATTTTAATAAAAATGTTTAACAAGAAGAAACGACTTCACTACCAGGCAATAATCAAATAATTGTATGTGCCTATAAAATTTGAGAAATACCTTCATGGGATCCAATTATCAGATTCTGAATTGGCGCCAACTGGACCATCTCCAGATTACAATCGTTCCAACAAAATCAGATTTTCAAAATCGCTTTACAATTCAGACGAAAAAGTCAAATTGAGAATCTCCTATTTTGAAGTCACTAAAAAACAAGAGTGTCGACATTTATTTTAATCATACCTAATCGACTGGTTGTGGGCATTCAGCTCGATCCAGCAGTTCTAGTCAAGTAATGTAATAAACTATCTACCATGTGGGTGGGTAGGTGGCTGTCCTACACCGCGCTTGCCGATACTAGAACTTCCCTAGAACAATCTAGATTTTATCGAGTATACGTATGTATTTGTTAAGATTTCCCGCAGAAGTTTTTATATATTTATGAACTCTACAACAATATATTTTATTTACAAGTGAAACATATACGTTTTAATTTATATACCTATATATGCATGCAGACAAGGTCGAATCACTACATACTATAAATGCAAAGTCTCTTTCCGCTGTCTGTCTGTACCTATGTATGCATAGATCTTTAAAACAACGCAGCGGATTTAGATGCGATTTTTGAATAGACAGAGTGTTTGAAGATTTAGATTTATATGCATAATACAGTTAGACTAGCCGCCCCCAGCGGTTTCTGCAACTTTGCACCTCTTTTTGCGCCCTGAAAGGATAATTTTGGAAAAAATATTTTAAATATTTAATTCTAATAACTTCAAAAATAGCAAAATTGCATAGCATCCCCATTTTACCTCTTAAGGGAGTGAATTAAAAAAAATCCTTATTACTGCTTCCCTACGATAAAAAAGGAAACCCTGTGCAAAATTTCAGTTTCTAACCTTTATAGTTAAGGCCCTGCGTTGATATGCCAGTCATTCAGTCAGTCAATCACATTGAAAAGTAAAAAAAAACACTGATAATTATAGAGGTTTCTAATATGATATGATGTCGTAAATAAACACATTATTTTATTACATTGCAAACGCGTATTGTATGTACACCTTAAAAATCCGCAATGGTATCACTCATTGCACCCGTACGCCAGGGCTGACCGCTAGCCTGTTATAAACCTCAACTCAACCAGATGAAATAAATAAATAGATATTTCACTGATAACAATCATCGTGGACATGTCAGTATTATCGGCTTCTCTAGGCAGAGCACTTGACATCTTTATCCCTAATAATATACAAACATCCTGAGTAATATCAATATTATTATTCCTGTAAAACAAGCAGGAATTTATCCCGACCCCTTTCCAGATTGCGTTTAATTGAGATTCTTGGGTGCATTCATGGCTGACTTCGAGTGACATTCATTTCCGAAGCTTCGTGCACAAGGGACGGGCCTGTAGAGTGTTGTGCTAAGGGTTGAGTATTTTTGCTATTAATTTAAAGTTTGATAAGTTGATGTTTCGCCGAGTAATGAATATACGAGTGTTGAAGATTTTTTGACATCAATTATTGTTTT
This sequence comes from Heortia vitessoides, assembly GCA_020976665.1. NCBI lineage: Eukaryota > Metazoa > Arthropoda > Insecta > Lepidoptera > Crambidae > Heortia > Heortia vitessoides. The sequence continues at coordinate 3,633,365 of JACJUM010002477.1, read as the reverse complement.
TGATTTGTCAAGGAAGAGTCATTATATTAACACTGGTAACTTTTAGAAGCACTGGATAGAAAAGAGCTACTTTCTTTTAAGTGTTTTCTTAAATTAATTCTTATTAAGTTAGTAATTAATTTATTACGTTTATGAATTATTTTAGTTAAGTGAACTTGAAGGGACAGTCACTAATGATTTCATATATTGATTTAGAAGTTTCAAATATATATCTGATAATTTTTATAGAGTTACGATGGCGCAGATGGTAGTGATCCTATCTTTGTGTCAAGGGTCGTGGGTTCGATCCCCACAGGATAAATATTAATAGGATGAATTTGGTATTCGTTCTGCTTCTGGGTGTTAAAAATGTATTTATGTATTATATTTTCGATTTCTTTGTGTCCAATTGCTTTACGCAACGTATCTCAGAGTGTCAATATATGAGATGTGGTGTAAATTTATTTATTTATAATATAAGCTCTCCTTTTATTTTTTTTAATCTTGCTACAGAAATGTCGATTTACATCTATATTAAGTAGCTCTCCATCCCGAGGGCCTGTATTAAATTGTTGCTAGCGGTAAGGCCGTTTTTAATGGTACTATTATGTGTTTGTGATGTTCTTGTGTCCTCTTTATTGGTGTACAATACAGATAAAATTGTTATTATCATTGTAATAATTTTCTATATATAATTAAAAATACATGAACGTTTGCCAAATTAGTAATAACTAAATGTAACATGCGTATTAACATTATACCTAATACTTATACTATATACTTCCTTTTTATATATACTGTTTGTTTAATTTTTATATCGTGTAATATTTTCTAACATATACGCGTTCGCTTTTCATAATAAAACTACTCTTTTAACGCCTTTAAGACGCGGTTTATTTAACATTACATTTTTTGCTCAACGTTTCGTTTCTCAAGAATGACAAAAAATGCGTTGCCGCAAGGTAACCCAAACGAAGCAGAAGAATTGTTTAATTATTTTACAACATGTCGCAGTTACATCGCTTTCCTAGGTCATGACTGAATCAATTCCAAATAATATAATAGCCAAATTTGAAAAAAAATCCCTATTTGTTTTAAAATTTTTAAGAAAAGTCGATAAACGTAAAAAATAGTAAAAAGTTTTCTTTCCGAATAAGTATGAGAGTCATGGACTCTAACGCAATCATTTTTAAATTAACGTCAATTTTGAAGAGTCTGCATAAATTAATAATTCTGAGTTGATGCAGTCTTCATCGTAATATGAGTTTGAAATGGTGTTTTTAAGTTCATACGAACTCTATTATATTAATTAATCTAGCAAGATTATAATGATAACCATATAATGATTAAAAATATATGTTAAATAATTTCGAGTAGCAACTGCATTAAAACACTAATAATATTTTTAACGAATACTTAAAATCGACGTAAAACCTTTCTACAATATGTGGAGTTAATTCTTATAAAGGTCGTCTGCATTGGTACCTCACTCTTACCTATTTTTACCGCCAAACAGCAATGTTCGCATTGCTGTGTTACGGCTTCAAGAATGAAAGAGGCAGTAAAATTACTGGGTAAATTATACAATATGTTTAGTTCACCCATTTGGTGACTAGTTGGTGCTAGTTGTCTTTGTGATGATACGAGTATCTATAGGCTGCGGTCACGTTTGCCATCAAGCGGACCGTATGCTTGTTTGCTGACTTCATAATATGATAAAAAATTTACTAGCTAACCCAACAAATGTTGTCCTGTTTAAACTATACTTATATGTTTATCGTGAAAAAAATATTGCAATTGCAAATTGAGATGTAAACTATCCTATCTCTCAAGTTATTGATCAAACATTAACATTAAGCAAGATTGGTTAAAACAGAATCGATAGATTAGAAGTTTATACTAGACAAACAAAGTGACACGATTTTTTTATATACTTATAAAGATACATTTTAAAGTAACAATCTTTTAGTTAAAACTACAATATATATAAAACTACTTATACAAATTTAAAAGAAAGCCAAATAAAGAATCAAATTAAGACATTCATCCTAAAATTATACTCGCGTAAAACCAACAACCGAAAGGGACTCATCATTTAGAACAATACAACGTCAGGTCCGCCAAAAGTGGAGGGTTCATTAACAGACAATACCCCTCACCCCTCTTTATATCCCCCTACAAATAAGAGATGCTAGTGATCCTGTCGACGTGAAGAGATAAAGCACGACTAAACCAACTTAGAGGAACAATGAGTTTTTATGACACCCGATCGTCTTTTATTTTGTTATTTGCCAGGAAATTTGTAATTTGTTGTTACGCAAGTACTTATTTCATTATAACACAAAATGTAACTTTAAATTGACGTATGTAAAACACTTATACCATACATTTTGTAGCTTACTGCACTTTCTTTTTTATATGATTTAACTATGACAAATCTTGCGCACTTCTTAATAATAATAATTCCCACAACCTCCATACATTGACCTGACTCTGTGGTAAATCGCTTAAAGTACTTGACAGTAGACAATATAGGAAAATATACTACTTAAAATACATATATTTAACTGCCAGACACAGAACAAATACAAATATCGTCTTATAAATATTTGCTCTGGGTGGAATTGAACCCTCGACTGTGACGCAGGCATAAGATCGGATCACTTCCATCTGCGCCATCGGGCCCGTTATATCGCGATTCTTTCTGAGTAATTTGCTTAAAAACAACTCCGCTCAGTACACCTTAGGTATCATGATAACTATAAATGAAAACCTTGTAATAATTATTTGGA
>JACJUM010002477.1:3534127-3625594 GCA_020976665.1 Heortia vitessoides | reverse complement strand
CGCCATTTGTACATTTTGTAACATTTTGTGCAATAAAGTTAAATAAATAAATAAATAAATAAAAATAATATTACTCTTTTAATGGCTTTAAAACGTAGTTAAAAAAGTCGTTTTTTTTAATCATATTGCAAGACTAAATAGGAAACCGTCATACATTTTCATGTAGTGTTAAATATATTACAGTAAAACATTATTCCCCGCCTACACCTTAACACTTGCGTCATACGGTACGTTGTCAAATAAACTTTCACGAACTCTCTTTAAATTCCTGTAAAACCATTTTTCAGCGAAAGAACCCGACAAGTCGACACATTTGAGTGTCGTCGCTAAACCGAATTAAGCTCGAGGGTTCGTCGAAATGATATTTCGTAGATGTTTTGATTGTTCAATGTTTTATGTTTGTCGCATCAGAATAGATTAACGATATATTTGGTTCAGAAGTTTTAAGATCCTTCTGCGAAAAGGTTTCTGAATTAGACTAATACGTTTTCTGGTTATGTAACACTTGTAACCTAGACTATATATTTCTATATATTTTTCTTACTACATATTTTTGACGGGCCCGATGGTACAGATGGTAGTGATGCTATCTTGTGCGCTAAAGGAAGTGAGTTCGATCCCAGCCCAGAAAAAATATTTAGTGATAATAATAATTGTATACTCTTTATTGTACACCAATAAAACCAACAAGAACATCACAAAATCATGGAATAGTAGTAGTAGGTACAAGAGGCAGCCTTATCGCTAAATGCAATTTCATACAGGCAACATTTGGATAAAAATAATGTTAAAGCTGGTGGAAGTTTGAGCTGAATTTAGTACAACAAACAAACATATAAACATATACACATATTTATATTATGATATTTGTGTTTTTTTTTTGTGTCTGAATGTTGAATTACTTTTTAATGTTACTTAGCCGTGGGGTACCGACAGAGTAGAATAGTACCCCCCCACCTACCTATACCAGATGTCGTAAAAGGCGATTGAGGTACCACATATTAAGAGTGTTTTATTGAGTGTGTAATGGGCTAGGCTTTAATTCTCTTGCTCTTTCTCTCGGCTACTCCTATCTCTCTTATTCGCGCTCTGTCAATTGCTTTTTCGATTTCTCTTACTGTTGCTCGCTCTCTCTCTCTCTGATCCACGCACACACATACAGAGGCACGTGGAATATCTCCCAATAGTTTCCTCGTTATTGATCTTAAATACACTCTAATAATTTCCTAAATTTGCGTATACAACACATTATCCCAAGTCCATAAATCACCAGCTGAAAACCACATCAACAATACAAGTATTTTGTTACAATAACATCTTGCTTAATTATGTTATTACATTTGCAAAATAACAAATACATATATACGCCTACCGGTGTTCCTACAACCCGGAGCAATAATACAGTCGACAAAGGTTAATTAGGCCATACCCTCCCTTCTCGTCCCCCACCTCCTCTTTCCCCCCTCCCCCAATCTCGTCCCACGTGAAAACAATTATAATAACCATTGTGGAAGATCGCATTGTTCCGGATTATGTCATTTAATAGTTCCGATTATAACAGTACACGTGATTGTTGTAAGTTATAGTTTACCGTTATTTTTGGCATTAAAATATCCCTCTATAGTAATGCTAGTAGGTCTTAGTTGCGGACGTATCTAGGTCACTCGTTATATTAAAATACTAGATCAACGTTTCAAATAGAATTGCACCCGAAATCTGAAATGGATCAAATTATTCTGGGACATTTATTTTGGTAAATCTTTTATGATCACACTAATGTGTCTATTGTGATTAACTACATAATGAATATTCATAGATATAAAACCACCAATATAACAGCCTTAGGATGTCTAATGTTGGATATAGGCCTTTCCAAAAAGAGGGGATATTTATTCATAAAAGCTACTCCGGTCAGATCGCAGAGCGTAGCTTTGCGATTCAGTTGGTCGCATTTGAGCTAAACTCTTTTGAATGGACACACCGCCATCTGTCAGATCCGGTAGCATAATTATCTCAAGTGTAGGCAAAGTCACATCAACTCTGCTAGTCTTGAATGAATATGTATGTAGTAATAAACATGAATATATAGGTACTTTAGCCTTTTAGTCAAAATCTAACTTCCTGACCGCGAGGTCTTTGCTTTATCTCATACCTGCGGAACTCTTGTTATTGTGGAAAAAGCTTGTGCTGATTCCAGAGATAAAAATAAAAAGCCAAAACAGGTCACGAGTATATATCTGGCTCTTTTATGTACTTTTCCAGACTATCAATAAGCCCTGTGAAAATTTCGTCCTCATCATACATTCGTATATATAAACTTTCGCATTTGTAATATAAGTGAGAGATATTGAGAATATATTTAAAGCAATCTATTTTAATTACCCAAAATCCAAGTAGCACGTTAAGCGGATCTCAAAGACGCGTGTGCCGTTTCATTAATTGCAAGTTTCCTGGGATCGCGTTACACACGCGCCGACAGTCTGCGCATCCGGCGCCCGCGCAGGATTTGATGCCCGCAATGTGTCCACGGCTTTAACTGATGGTAGATATTTTTTTATTTGCTAAATTTTTTTTTACTTTTTATTATTCTCATACATTGACCTTACTCCGTGGTACGTCGGTAAAAGCACTTGTTTTATAGACATCAGACAAATAAAGGAGTTACAAGTAAGTATATTACTTAAGTAGATATTTTTAACATCCAGACATAAAACAAAGATAAATATCATTATATACCATTTGACACATATGATAATCTTACTCGGGCCCGTTATTATGTCGTTTTTCACAGATTTTTAGTAAAAATTTTCTTTATGATCTTTGTACATATGAAATTAATGACCGGTTTGAAATGATCTTCTTAATGAAAATGGGGACTTTAAAGTAGAACTAAATTGTGATGTTTAAAGTCTATGGGATATAATATTGCTAATTTTCAGTTTATATAGATTGAAGGGATCACATTAAATGAATTATTGGTGATGATGACCAGATATTTCGACGAGAAGAAGAAGTTGCATAATAAAATGCGTTTTCTCAACAAAATAAATGGAATATATTTTGTTTAACTAGCAACGCTCCACGGTTTCACCCACGCAATTACTACGTTATCTATATTACATGGTGACAATCAAATTTTTCTATTAACAAAAACGTTTAAAAATAAGTTTAGTAATTGAGTTTCATCATCATCTTATCGGTCAGTGAAAGTCTACTGCTGCACAAAGGCCTTCTCAAGAGTGTGAGGATTTTGCCTTTGATTGCCGCGCTATATGAGCATGGCAATCGCAAAGCGCTGCCACTACGAAGAGGATGCTGCTGCCAATCTCCACCGCGTGCATTTAAGCTACGATAGACTGTTTCAAATACAGGTTTTTTTTTTCAAACTCAAAAATAGAGACATTATAAAATTACTGGTATTAATAAGACTATCTCTCCTGAATAATGGACTAAAAATACTCAATTTTTAGTCCATTATTCAGACCAAAAATACTAAATTTTTAGTCCATTGTTCAGGAGAGATGGTCACCCTCACAAACGCCGGATACGTCTCGTGGATGTAGAGCGCGAGTGATATTGATGTCTCCATCTTAATATAACATTGGCCAGCTTATCGGGACGATCCGATGACTCATTTGTCAACTATAAACGAGGGTTCACACACTTCTTGCAGAATATCAAAAGGCGTGTCCGCGCGGAATATGCATGACGTGTTCGTATTTATTTAATAGCGGCGCGCCCCAACTTTTTTCAGGAACACTGTAAACTTGTATTCCATTGATCGTGTTACCATTAGGGATATAATCTCATTTTTAAATCTCTAATTGCTAATGAAAGTCCTATTAGAATCAGTCCGCACGTATCGGAGTTTTCCTCAAACAGACAGTAAATACAACCACAAACCTTATTTTTTACATATTTCGAGGCCGTTACAGCCATACCAGCAGAGTACCATAGTATCTCCCTCTGTACCGACTGTCGTAAGAGACGAATAAGGTACTAGAACGGACAGATGGCGGTATATCCATCCGAGAGATGTAGCTCAACTGCATAGACTGCATAGAGTGGGGATGGGTGGTGGCATCACCGTCGAGAAAGCTGCGCTCTGTGATTGCCAACACACTTGCCCAGCGCGGCAATTATGGGCAAATTCCCCCTTTCTTGGGGAAGCCTATGTCCATGGACTTCCAAAAGCTGTAATGATGATAATGATGACATATTGATTTTATTTATATGCATTAATAAGAAGACTTTATTTTATATGGTCATTTTGTAGAAGCATCTTTATAATGACCGGGAAAATCCTATAACAAGTACAGCAGATAACTTAGTTACGCGCTTAATATTAAATGCATAAGTCTAACATCCTTCTGACTAAAGCAGATCCAATCGATATGGTAGCTTTGCATTATTTCGTAGACATTCCCCAATCAAACCGTTCGGAATCTGTAGGCCTGCATTATAAACTGGACAGTCCAATTTGGACACTCAACTAACCATATTACTAAACACATTAGTGGTACTGACAGAGTGGAATTGTACCAGGTCGACAAACAGGCATACAATCCGTGTTGCGCTATAGATGCTCGTAATATCACAACGATATCACTAGCGCGTTGCCAACCGATTATAAATATTATATCACATTATCCAATAATTTTATTGCTTCTCACACTTCAAACTGCTATTTGGCGGTAAAAAAAATTGTATGAGGTCTAGCTAATGTAAACTACTACCGCTGCGTGTTTTGCAAGTAATTCCGGGTGTCGAAAGAGGCGACTGAGGTATCAGAGCTGACTCATAGCTAGCAATATTGAAACTATGCTCTACGATTGCCTCCTTGCATGCCCAATGCGGAAAAATTTTCTTTACTTAAAAGACATTGCTTTGATTTAGCAGTTTCGTTACACATTTTTATATTGCAATCAATACATTAATATAATAATAATCCAAAAACTTCTTGGTTAGTCTCTCAATTTTTCAGTTTTAACACAATATGTAGATATAAACATGTGTAAAAGTGAATGTTTTGTTGTAAAATTTGCTTTAGAGCAGTTAAATGTATGTATATTTTATTCATTGTATTTATTTTTAAGAGTAGCTCGGTGGACTTAAAGCAACGTAGTTTCAAACACTTGGATCGGATACACGTAAATGTGCACAACAAGCAAGTTATGACTGGCTATTTACTTTAACTCAGTTAAGAATAAACTGCATTCTCAGACGTCAGTACCAGCGCTACAGGAGAAAGATCCGTCGACGTAATGACATTGACAGCAAGCTCTATGGAGCTCCACGACCCTAACATAAACCCTAATATCCGAAATAAAATTTGTTCGGATATTGGTGAAATCAAAGTTCTAACAGGTTCGTTGGTTTTAATTTTTTTACAATTGTATACTTACTCGACTAATAAAACTATTTTTAACGGCTTAAAAGTCGTGCTTATTTAACTTTATAAATGTTTTTTTTCTACGTCTGTACACAGCAATAGATCAACCCACCCAAATATGTCAAAACTTCGCAATCAATATTAATTTCTAGAAGCGAGACATTGAGTTCAAAATTGACTGTAAAAATTTGACAGATAGGATGATATAGAATAAAAATAGAATATATCTGTCTTTTAGGGCTAACCCACAATAACCATTTTTACCCCCGAAGCCAGGGCGGGTCGCTAGTTAAACATATTTCAGACACAGTTTTATTAAGAAAACGTACTAATTAAAATATATCGTAATTTTATAATCATTCTGAACTTCTACATGAACTACGTTGACAAGTTTAATTAATTACATGGTTCCACCAATTTTCTACCCCAAATACAACTCATAGAATTGGGTATGATAACAAAAATTGAAGTACTAAATTATTATCTGATAATTTTGTATAAAACCTTCAAAAAATTCTGTAAATCGTAACTACCACTGTAAATAATGGATAATCTGTCGTAATTTGATGCGCGTAACAAATAAAATATGATTTCATATAAAATGCCAAAATTAATTGTCCATAGCATCCCTATTTCCAGCTGTAAAAGGTTTGGCGTTCAGACAAGATAGTGGACTCGAGTGGAAAGCTAAGATGTCCGCTCTGCTATCCAATAAACTGTCAATATCCGACTTGTACACATATGTCTTAAGATATATTTCAGAAAAGTAGTTATTTTTGTTGCATAAACAAATTTTTTAGACTATTTTGACATGTGCCTATTTTGAAATGAGGTATATCTCTTAAAAAGGGCATTGGTATTTCAATCTTATCTGTTTCTGCTGCCAAACAGCAGTGTTCGCATTGCTGTGTTCCGGCCTGAAGGGCCTATTCCACATATTCCAATAAATTATCTTCAAGTCACAAGGTTGACAACTCGCTAGTGATATCCTTGTGATATTAGATTATAAGGCCATGCTAGCGCTCACTGTAGCTGACAGTGGCCTATGGCCATCTGACCTCATCCTTACGTATACATAGTGATATAGTGATAGCAATTATTTTGTCTGTCGAAATTAGTTTATTCTTTTGACTCCGTACGTGTGGACTTCCGCTTCCATTGTATCACGTAGCAACTTTTCTGGAATCAAAGGGCTTCCCTAAAGATCCCCTAATCAAACCATGAAAGCTTAACTAACTGATATTTCAGAGATATGCAAGAATACGATACCGATCGTGAGAGGCGGACCTAAATCGATAAACAGAAACGAAAGCAACAACACCAAACCGAATTTGCAAGGCAACGTGTGTTGTGACGTCACAAAGCATATCCCACCTCTTCATCTAACGATCTACATACTTTGAAAACCCAAACAATTTTCGTAGTAAAGATCACATACTTAGTTACTTTACTCTCAAATTCAAAAATATTTTTCGTTCAATTAGGCCCATTACAAGCAGTTCAGATTGCTAGAAAAAATATATTTCAAAAATATGAAGTACTAGATTCTATTATACTTATAATACTGATGACCGTGATGACCCCACGAGATTATAAGAGTCGTCTAATATACACATACATATGTAAATTAGGTTTACCTTAATCTTAATATAAAAATAGGATATTCAATAATCTATTTGTTTAAATTACACTTTGATACAGCTACACTAAAGTTGTCAGAATCATAATTTTTGTTGTTTTTACGATAAAAAATTAACTTAGCCCTATTTAAAAAAACACATTTGATTTAGGTATTGCATAAAAGATAAAAAATCGAACATACTGACGATCATCATAACCAGCCATTAGTAGTCTACTGTTGGATAAAGACCTCCCTAAGAAAGGGGGAATTTTGCCCTTAAAAGCCGCGCTGGGCTAGTGTTGGCAATCGTAGAGTGCATCTTTCGCGATTCGTATTCTAATGGTACAAACAATCAGACCAATTGCGTGCGTAAATCATTGTCAATAAGTAAACAACAGTACGCGCGACAAGGGCACAAATAGAGAAAGCCATGGATAATTTCTGCGTGGCTATTCCGTGACGCTTCCTCCCGGAGCGGCCAAATTGCCCATTCTATAATGCACCGTCGAATGTTTGACTGTAAATCGGAGCCCGGAGCGATAGCACTGCTTAAGTGGGGGTTACTGTTATTACAATGCTAATAATTTAAAGCATCGAGATATTTCACAAGGTTTAATTTGAGGTGGACCTCATACAAATGTCGACTGCATTCGTACCCCACTATATCTGCCACCTCACCTATATCTGCCACCAAACAACAATTCTCGCATTGCTGTTTTTCAGTTACGGTTTTGAAAGAGACAGTGAAATTGATATATCCCTCTACAAGTAAGGGGATAATTTACCCATAATTACAGTGCTGGGCAAGCGTGTTGGCAAACGCAGAGTACAGCTATCGGAACAGGAATGCTGCTATCCATCTCCGTTACTATTCTCAGGGGGAGGCACTATTCTACAATGCCGGTATCACGGCTAAAATTAAAAAACAATGCTAGGTATTATAATATCGTAAAGTCACAAGGATGACAACGCCCTAGTGATATCCTTCTGATATAAAAAGCATCTATAGGCTACGATTACACTTTCTGTGTGTCAAACTGGTCTAATAAAAAGAAATCACACAATATCTTATACAACAACTTTGTATCACAGGTGAAAATGTTTGTCATGGATGGCGATCGAATCTTCGACCCTTGGTGCATAAGATAATGACACTGCCAAATGCATTATCGGGCTCATCAAATTCTAAGGAACATTTAAGGTTAATTTTAACTGGCGATGGGCGGCAACACCCCCATTGCAAAAACTGCGCTCTGCGCCAACATGATTGCCCAGCACGAAAGTTATGGGCAAAAATCCCCCTTTCTTGGGGAGGCCTATGTCCAGCAGTGGACTTCCAACGGTTGGTATGATGATGATGATTATATTTGAAAATAAGAGCTGACAATAGTTGTAAATATCACATTAACTCGTTAACCTTTTAGTGGCATCATTAACGAAAAAATTAGTAACTTGCGTAAAATAAACATATTCACTTTCAAAATACTACTTCACTGAATTGAAATGTTTTACACCTTCGTTAAAAACCAATGTTATTACAAATCAATCAAGCCAAAGTAACCTTTATTAATTAAGTTCTTTTTGCCTCAATCATACTTCGGAGTATCTCAAATTATCCCAAATCCCCGCTGACTTCCACTTAACAGCCATTTTCGAACATCACCGTATTATTGTGGCGTTCGTCATACAACGACGGGAACACAGCACTTTGATCTGTGCCACAATCCGATATCGTCTTAATCTCCCCCAGATTAGAGTTCACATTCAACCGGCAACGCATTTATAGCTGGGGCTATATCATTTCCATTTTGACGGAGCAGCTGCTAAATTATTTTGGCCTTTATTGAGATCATTTTAAGGGGTGTTTTAGTATGCCGCGTCCGAGCTCTGTGTTAGTACCGGGTGCATTTGACACAAGGTATAATTGGCGAGAAATGGACCGCTCCCTCTGTATAAACTGTTGCCCTATCGCTATTTGGTTTTATCGAGCGACTTAACACTGAATAGAGTTTTTGTATTACTAAGGCTCATTAATATAATTTCTCTCAAACAATCAATAAATGGGCGTTTTACGAATTTTACGCAACCTTCTATGTATAAACGTACCAATTTGGAACCATAAAATTCTGCTAACATCTTTGGTATCTTGTGCGGCAAGGGTCGTTGGTTCGATCATCACCAACGACAAACATTTATGCAAATAACACACAATTGCATATATTAACCAAGAATAATTATTATGTGTTGTGTTATCGTTCATTTATATCATCATTATCGTAGCAGCCATTGTAAATCCACGACTGGATAAGGCCTCCCAATAAAGGGAGGATTTGCCCATAATTGCCGCGTTGGGAAAGCTTGTTTACAATCACAGAACGTAGCTTATACGTCGGGGATACTGCTGCCCATTCCCGCCCCCTACATTTTAGCTACACTGTTTCGGATGATGGATATACCGCCATCTTTTGTTTCCGTTACATCAGCCGTCTCTTACGATACCTGGTTCAAGAGAGGTACTATTCTACTCTGCCGGTCCTCACGGCATTCATTTATTTGTGTGTGAGTATTTTGATTTGTCGTTTGAACGTAGTACACAAATGCTTTGTTAACGAATGAATTTGTTAGAAAAGCAACTATGTACTAACTTCAATTACTTTCTAAGATTGAGACTGAGGTATATTGAATATAGGCAAAATTTATTAAACTAATGTCCGTACGTCTTTTCTAATTATACTTATATTGATAGTTACATGCAGAATGTTAGCCGTGAGGTACCGGCAAGGTAGAATAGTGTCCTCCCGTACCAGGTATCGTAAGAGGCGACTGATGGCAGTATATCCATCTGAAACGGTGTAACTCAAATGCACAGGAAGTCCCGTCGTCGTCGTTCCCCGTCGCGAAAGCTGCACTCTGCAATTGCCATCACACTTGACCAGCGCGGCAATTATAGACAAATACCCCCCCCCCCCCCCCTTGGGAAAGCCCATGTCCTACAGTGGACATCCTAATCGTCGACGTCTTACAGTTTGTTCCACCATTAAAATATTACTGTTACACGAGGAAAATAAATTTATACCACAAATCTTGGTATTTGATGTGAATCGGTTGCTGGCTAGTTAGTGTTGAAACACTTCTTTAACTGGTGATTCTAAGATCGAAATAAAACAAGCTCACCTACGAGTGCGATAAATGTAAAACAGGAGATCAAAGCAAATATCTATGGAAATGGCGTACCCACTCGCATAACATTCTTGTTATTCTTAAAATAACAACAGCACAAACAACACTTGACCTTTTCACTTAATAACACGATCACAATAAAACATTAAAATATAACGGGCGTACTCTTTTACGTGTGTACTAAAATTATTGTTCCATGGAATTCCGAATCAACTTAGCTATATCATTATTTTATTACAATCAACCGACAAACTGAACGCGACCGCCCGCGCCCCTCTTAATCGACCAATCTACTAGTAAAAATGGGGGATTGCACCAAACGCGAGGGCTCAAGCGAGAGTGGCCGCTTTAACATTCAGAGTAACGCCGCACTAAACAATTGCGTCTCAAAGCCGACAGTTTTATTCGAGTCACTTTATGACATTGCCCGATGCTTATTAAAGGACCAATTTAACCCATTATAGTGTTCATAAAAGCGTACATCATCCTGTTTTGTTTATGTCCCGCTCTGACTTAAGAAATTTGGATGTACTGTCTCTTTCTGAGACCGAGAGTCGCTGAATATGGTTTACGAGATTCCGATGTGAAGGGGAGGTGTATTTTCGAAATGAGTAGGGATTGATTAGCAATCGATAATGGACTTTGTTTTATACCTCCAAAGTACTCTAAATTATGATCAATAAGAAACTTTAGTTCATGATAAAAACCGAATAAATGTCATATTCCCATGTCGGGTATTTATTAAGACGGCTTAGAAACAGTGTTGTGTTATTTTAATATAAAATAAACAAGCCCACCACACCAATGTAAACATTAATGTAACTTATACAACATAAAATTGTAAAAAAATATTTAGAACATTGAAATATATATTTTTATGGTACTTCTTAGAATTTAAAAAGTGTAAATTATAGACTAAATCCATAAAGTGTATCTATACAAAAAAAAAAACAGAATTATTAATTCATTCAAAATTAATAAATGAAATAGCGTAACGTAATTTTTGCCATATTTATTCTGTGCTCATTAAAAAGCTAAAAATATATAATAATAACTATCGTTAGAATGAAATATAGAATATATTCTTTATTTCATTCTCCCGAAAATATCTCAACCTTTACACAACCGTCCTCACATTTTTATTAAAACAAAACAGATAATAAAAACAAAAATCATCGACAAGAAACACATTCACATCCCTAGCCGGAATAAGCGTCGACTGTCAACTTTAATTCCACTCTATGTAGAGAAAAAATCATCGAACTCCCGACCTTACCCGCTCGAACACAAGACGCGCCGCCATCTTGCCCACCGCAAAAACAAAATGGCCGCGGATAAGTGCCCGATGAGTACTCCACGTGATTTTATTTGACTGTTTATTTGTGTGATTTGTATTCCCCTCGTTCGTTCAAGTGAAGGAAATTAAAGCTTATATGGATCTATTGAAACGTCGGTGAACGAGTGAGCTATCATTTTAATTACACGCTACTTGTTCGAGCCATCGTAAATGGTAATCTTTGAAGATTATTGCCGGGTACGCGAAGGAAACTAGGCTTTTATTTACGTCTAGTTTGGAGATGAATCTTATAACTAATACCGGATATTTGGAGTAGTGCCGCTGCTTTTTGGTGGTATATTTGAAGACTTCTGTTGAAGTTATTAACTTCAGTGATATTAGAGTAAGAGTTGTTTAACACGTTTGTTGACATTTGTACATTTATATTGAAGATATTTAATACAACAAAATAACAAATTTATTTACATGTGAAATCCAAAGATATACAATGACATACACAAATTCCAATGGGCTAGAAAATACTAACACGACATCAACATTTCATCATATCAGCCATTGGAAGTTAACTATTGGACATAGGCCTGTCCAAGAAAGGGGGAATTATGCCCATGATTTCCTGATTTATTTACTGGTACCTTTATCGTTTCTCACGACACCTGGTGCTGGGGGAGGTGCTATTACTACTATGCCGGTTAGGCTAGAGGCTAATTTAAAAAGTATAAAAAAATTAAAAACCGTTGCTGATAAAAATCAATATTCTGTGTATTATTTTCGAATATATGTATTAATACAGTTTGTAAAGCTCTGCACTGCAGATATCGATACCAAAACGGCTCTATTCACTTATATATAAATATAAGTTCCCATAAAGACCCATACATTGACCTGACTCCGTGGCAAGTCGTTTAAAGCACTTGTGTCACAGACGCGAGGCAACAGAGGAATCATAAATATACCACTCAAATACATATATTTAACACCCAGACACAAAACAAATACAATTATCATCATATAAAAATTTGTCCGCGGTGGGAAATGAACCCACGACCCTTGGTGCCCAAGATAGGATCTGCGCCATCGGGCCTGTCAAGATTGCTTTCATCGTCTTTGATCAAAATACTACGTAGAAGTTTTGGTTTAAATTACACAATTTAATGAATTATACTCGTAATAAAGACACTAAGGCGTCTTAAAAGAATTACTTTATTTCATAGATAATTAATCACCCTTCTGTCACAAACCCCTTTTTTCATAGTCATTTTAGTAATTTTATACAATTTATTTGGCAGAACAACTTTTGCTGAGACAGCAAATATATCCAAATAATTTTATAACGATCTTGTCTTGAAAACTTATTTGGGGCTAATTCATATTTAAACGATTGTATGTTTTGCGTTGTTTATTTTTCACTAGAACGGTAAGCAACAGATCAACCTACCCTATATGTAAGAATTAATTATTTTATACATCTCTTATTTTGATATTTATGTACAAACAATAAAATTGTACTTAATGCATATAAAAAATTTTGGATTATTAGTATTATACTACATACCTTGTTTTTTTGCCTAATTAAAATGGCCGATAACACTCCTTAACAACTGAACCAGTTTTGATGTGTTTTTCACTGATGAATATCTGATGTTACAAGGACTATACTAAATAACAAACTTTAAATATCCACGAGATCAGATCCAAATGAGAAAGTATTAACAACTTGGACCAAGTCAAGGGCAACATTTAATAATACAATAAAAATGGCTATAATGCCGCTAAAGCGTCTCAAAACGATTGCTCATTATTCAGCCCGCGGCGTCGCCGAGGTTTTAATAGCTTCACAACGTCAACAGGCGATGAGATAAGTCACGCCCGACGACTCTATACGTGACTGCTGTGACCGGGGAAAACTCTACATCAGTGTAGAGCTCGATTACAAGCAAAAAATATCATATAGAGCATTGCCAGGGAAACTCTATACTCATATAAAGCTCATAATTGGAGAGTTGAAATTAGTAAAGTATAGAGGAAGTCTAATAAAAGTAGAGATGTTTGAGAGTTTTTACAATATTCACTTCATAATGTCAACATAATGTATTAGATTTTAATATAATAGAGCTAGATTTAAATGTTTCTTAATTAAGGCTAGTAAGATCAAATCAAATATAGTATACTTGCTAATATTCAGTATTAGGACCAATCTTAGGACAGAGAAGCATTTTTAAGAAGATGCGACTACTATTTAATTAACTCTGTTTCGTAGCGACACACAATACTCTTCGATAATGTAGAGTGTAATTAATTACTAATGAACGATATATAGAAAATTATATTGCGAAATATCATAACATACTACTAAAGCTGGCACGTATATAAAATAGAGATTAATTTATCAATTATAATGCCATATTTTACTCTGATTTTCATTGTTTTAGAGACGAGCGCACGCTCGTACAATCGAACTGAAATACTGATTAGGTTTTTAAATTATTAAATTTAGATTAATAACGACATGAAACAAATCAAGGTTACATCGAATCAGCCTTAGAATGTCCCAGCTGGACATAGAATTACTAACTTCCCTAGGCATTAGCTTGCGATATGGGTCCCATGTCGTCGTCGTCGTCGTATGCCATCGGACGGATATACCGCCACCTGCCGCTTATTTCTTACACCATGCAAATTGAGATTCTGCACTCTGCAGTTTTTACTGGTTAAACACAAGATTTTTTATTGAGAAAGATATTATCCGTGGTGTGACGACAAAGTAAAATAGTACCTCCTCTTGTAACAGGTGTCGTATTAAGCGACTAAGGTATCGAAACCGATAGATGGCGGTATT
This sequence comes from Heortia vitessoides, assembly GCA_020976665.1. Taxonomy (NCBI): domain Eukaryota; kingdom Metazoa; phylum Arthropoda; class Insecta; order Lepidoptera; family Crambidae; genus Heortia; species Heortia vitessoides. Next base: position 3,611,265 of record JACJUM010002477.1, on the reverse strand, counting down.
TCCACCTAAATTAGCGTAACTCATCAGGGCAGGGATAGGTAGCCGCATTCTCATCATGCAGCTATGCTCTGCGATTGCCATCTGCCTAGCGCGGCAATTATGGGCAAAATTCCTACTTTTTTGTGGAGTCCTATATCCAGCAGTGGAAGTCCAACGGCTAACATGGTTAAGAAAGATAACTAATCTTTCCATCTTATATGTCTTCTCACCAAATAAGTACATACTTAGGTAAATTCACATTAAAAGATAAGTGAATGCCATGCAATAATAACGCGATGACATTAAACTATTCCAGTACCCCATAATCAAGCACACCTACGCTGTGAGTAATCACCAATAAATTAAATTAAATTATCCGCTATTAAAATATAAACTTTATAATCCTCTCATCCGCCGGCGCTATTAAAAATAACAATAATTCTTTAGAGAACCACCAAACTACAAATACATATATATGTATATATAAAACATCTCTTTAATCTTGTTGTAACAAATCAACGATTAAAGAATAAAGAGATGTTTATCTAACCACTAAAATAATATGTGGTAAATCAAAAGATTATACAAGGGTGCCCGAATTTAAACATTTTCTGAGTCGCCTCTTTCTTTTTTGTCGTCGGCAGATGGTAGTTAATTTAAATTAATTATGTTTGGTTTAAGCGCCGGTGTGTTCCCGCGCGGGACGACGGTTTGATCGCGTGCGAACGGCAAACAGGTTTTTCATCAACATCGTAATAGCCATTGGAAGTCCACTGCTAGACATAGGCATCCCTAAGAAAAGGGGACTTTGGCAAATAATTCCCGCGCTGAGCAAGCGTATTGGCAATTGCAAACCGCAACTTTCGCGACGCTATACATTTGAGCTACACACTCTCGAATGGATATACTGCCATTTGTCGGTTCTGGTACCTTAGTTGCATTTTACGACACCTCGTACAGAAGGAGGTACTATTCTACTCTACTCGTACCTCACGACATGACGGCCGGATTTTAAGCTAACTCTAAATGTACAACAATACGATTCAAATGTTTTATTGGATGTTGCATACGTTTCAACAGATTCTTACGCCTATGATGAGGTTGATGATGTTCTTAGAGATAAGAGGCTTTCTTTTGTATTAAACATATATGTTAACTAACGGCCCCCCAGACTTTGTTCGGTACATAATACATTTTTATCCTAGAGATTGAATCCTATTCTTAGATCACTATCCCTGATCTATATAAAATAACAATAATCTATATATAAATCTGAAGAACCTGATGGCGCAGATCTTATGCACCAAATCTTCTATGTCTAGGTATTAAAAATAAGTATTTAAGTAGTATATTTGTGATTTTTCTGTTGTCTGATGTCTGAAACACAAGTGCTTTAAGCGACTTACCTCGAAGTCAGGTCAATGTTTATTTTATGTACCTATATAGGAAGATTAATATACTCAGCCGTGAGGTACCGGCGGAGTAAAATTGTTACTCTCTTAGTACTGGAAGAGGCGAATAAGGTACGGCGGTATACCCATTCGAAACAATGCAGCTTAAATACTACAGGGCGAGGATGGACAGCAGAATCCTCGTCGCGAAGTTGTGCCCTGCGATTGCCACCACGGTGGCCCAGCACGGCAATTATGGACGATGATCCCCTTATCTTGGGGAAGCTTACGCACAATAGTGGACTTTGGATGGCTCATATGATGATGTGGTGATTAATATATTTAATCGATTTTACGTTAAGAAAAATGGAAACTATATATTAAGATATAGATTTTAGTATAACTTAATTATTAATAGAAAAAGATAACTCCAGATAAATATTGTATCATAAAATATGTGATCTTCATGTTTGTTACTCTTGATATTTCAGTGTTCTTCTTTTGTACACCTAGTGTTGTGGGTTCGATCTCCACCCAGGACCAAGCTTTATATGTGGAATATTTGAGTGTATTTTTTTTATTTATTAAATTATCATATTTGTTACTCGTCTGTCTGTATATCCGTAACTCAAACACTATAAGCTTCACTTAGAGTCAGGAATATATAAGATGTAGTAACAATAAATGTGATTTCTTGAATCTCGTAACCCATGTATATGGGCCAACACATCGATTTGGCAACGTTATTCTTATCGCGGCCGAGACGCGAAACAGCTAAACATAAATAAACGACGTTCCCAATAGAACTAGAGCTCGCGGTAATAGCCGTTTATGTTGCAGCTAACGAGGCGGCCGGTTCATTATAGGGTTACCACCGTCTTTCACCAACTTCGGAGTCTACATTCCAGCAACGTGAATTATATTTTAGCCGTGGTGTACTGGTAGAGTTGAATAGTACCTTTCACTGTATTAGGTGACGTATTAGGCTACCGACCGTGTAGCAACGTCGTCCCGACGCTACGCTCTACGATTGCCACTACTCTTGCCCAATACGGGAATTCTGGACCCTCTTCCGTTTTCTTTTTAGGTAATCTATTATAGATCATATTGCAGCTGGATACTGCGACGTGTGTGACCCGGCCTGACTACATTCAGGTGTGTAGTAAAATTTTAACTCGTTACCAAGATAGTTTTTATCCCCTGAATAGGTCTTTGGTTATAGACCCATTAAATACCCGGTCGATAGTCTGAAAATTCAAACTATCTACTTGATAAGAAAGAAGTCAAGCCCCATTAATTATAAAGTAAATTTGTATTAAAGAGAGCTTTACGCATTCTCTTTAGTTCAAACGTCTCCTTTTAAATGGCCCCCTCTTTTCTTACTCATCCATATCAGGTATAATCGTATAATGTACCATAGAGGTATGTAATTTTGTTCATATATATATATTTATATGTAAATGCAACTTATTTTTTTTTTATTGCACCTATATGTTTGACTGGTTGACAATACCACTTTGCATAAGGCAAAAAGAAAAATAAATAAAATACGTAATCCAATGCCGTGAGGTACCTGCAGAGTAGAATAGTACCTCCCCCTTTACCAGGTGTCGTAAGAGGCGACTAAGGTACCAGAACCGACACATGGCGGTATACCCATCCAAAACAATGCAGCTCAAATGCACAGTACGGGGATGGGTAGCAGCTACACCGCTGCGAAAGTTGCGCTCTGCGATTGAAAACACGCTTGTCCAGCGCCGCAATTATGGGCAATATACCCCCTTTCTTGGGGAGGCCTGTGTCCAACTGTGGACTTTTAATGGCTGATATGATGATGATAATGTTGATAATCCAAAAGTTATGCTCATGGTAATATTAACAAAATTAGAGACAGAGACGTAGTAAGAAACCATAATGAAACATGTATCTTGTTTAATTTATTATATTTTGTTTAAAACTTGGTGAAAGTAAATTAATAAGGGGATAAAAAATATTACTGTAGCCCTCTTTTTATTTCTACAGTATAACATCATACATCAGTAATTAAAAGGATAAAAATGTAATTATAAATCGTTTTTAAGAAGATTCCCTTTACTCGTGTAATTTTATTGCAATAAATTCGCAAAACGTGTGGTTATAAATAAGCGATGTTCCCAATAGAATCGATACTGGCGGTAATAGTTCGCCGCTTGTTTTGCGACTAATGAGTCGGCCGGTTCATGTTAGGGTTGCTACCGACAAAAAAAAATTAAAAATCTTAATATATTTACTTCTAATATTAAATACTTAATGACGGCAAAAGTCTAATATAAAGAATTGATTCTACATAATGTTCATATTGCAATAATTATAGGCTGACGGACCCTATTGTGCAGATATAAGTGATTCTATCTTGTTCGCCAAATGTTGTGAGTTTCATCCTTACCCAGGCCCAATATTTATATGATGATATTTGTGTTTGTTTTGTGTCTGGGTGTTATTATATATATTTAAGTGTTATATTTATAATTTGTATGTTGTCTGCTGTCCATAACGCAAGCGACTTATCAGGTATGAGTTCAGAATTGCAATGATAATAAATTTACACATGTTGTGTAAATTTATTATCATTGCAATTATTTGCCCATAATCTGATTAGAACCGCAGTAATTCGCTGGATGCAAACAACTGGTACAATTAAAAGTGTTAGAGAAGATCAGGACCTGTAGGACCCAATTCCAGAAGTGGAACTGACTGATTTTACCTTTTTTTTTAAATCTCCATATTGTTTATGACTTGATAAGCCATCAAGTCAAATTTATAGTGTTCTCTTGTATGCATGTAAATATACACACATTCGCAAAAAAAAACGCGCACCTAAGCAGTGAACCATTTCAAATGTTACTATTGGTTTGTTTGATAATTATAGGTAGTTTTACTTTCACAATTTTGTCAGTATCGTATTCGTCAGTATTATCATAAAATTTTAATAAAATTTATGGGTTTTAATGTTAAAGTTCACCAGTAGTGTATTCTCGCTAGTAGTGCATATGATTGTGAAGTAAAAGTTAACAAATAGTTTTCTTTGTTTTTTCTTTAATAAAGTAAAAGCAGATAAATGTTTAGTATCGAGTGTGACCCCCTCTAGCTGAAATCACAGCTTGAATTCACCTGGGTATGCTAGCGAGGATATCCCGAATACTTGCTTGCAGAATACGATTCCACGCGGTAATCACATTCTTCAGCTCTCCGATGGTCTGCAGAGCCGGTTGTACTGATCTCACGCGTCGTTTCGGCACGTCCCAGACATGCTCTGAGTGCTCACGGAGTAACTTAGAGCCGTAAGCCGGGTGATGACTGCGTATATTGGCCGCGAGAAGCCTCCTCCTGACCTTCCATAGACTAATATGCACATTTCTTACTTTTTCGAGGTTGTTCTTAAGGTAACATACGAAGACTTGCGATTTCTCAATGCGCGACTCACAAGAAAACGATCATCCCGTGGTTGAGTACATGGTTTTCTTCCAGAACCAGGCCTTCTCTCGACGAAATCGGTGTCTTGATACCGCTGCCAGGTCCTTCGAACCGTCGAGCGACTCACACTTAGCCTAGCCACGAAGAACCCTCTTCAAGCAGCGCAATAATTTTGGTAGCTTTTACCACTTTCTCTAACATTATTGAGACAGCAAACAGCAATAAATGAGGCTTTGACAATTAAGAATATGAAATAAATTCATAAAAATTGACTAAATGTTATGAAAACCGATATTATTTTTTGGAACTCCGCACCAAAAAAGTAGGATAAAAAGTGGTTTTCTGTAAAAACGAGCATCAAATGAAAATTTGAATTTAGAACGTTTACTGTTTTAAAGACCATGGCATTTTTAAAAACCAGCCAGTTAAATGTACAAATGATTGGAAACGTTTTGGTACCGTATTTTTTTAAAGAAGCAATAAAATCAAAACCACCTGTTTTTTTGCAAATGATTGTATATATAGTATATATGATGTATAAAACAAAAAAAACATTTCTTTTTCAAAAATGCTGAATTCATTGTGATAAAACTTTTACAATTGGATAGCTGACGTTAGAAGGAGTAATTAACCAACAGTAAAAATTACATTACAGCCATTGGATGTCCACTGCTGGACAAAGGCCTCCCCAAGAAAGGGGGAATTTTATGGCAGTGATTCTAACTTATTCGCTAAGAGTCATGAATTCGATCCACACCTAAGTTAAATGTTATGTGTGTAGGTGTTAAAAGTATGTATATAAGTATTATATTTGTGATATCTTCCTGTCTGATATCCGTAAAACTAGTACTTTACTACTAGACTAGTAGTAGTAGCCATTTACGACGAACTCAATATAGGAGATGTTATATGAATAAATTATTATGAAGTCTGAGGTAGCAATAAAACTCAAAGAATCTGTGGAATGCTAATAGATACAAATATCAGCTAGTCAACATTAGTTTATTTCATTCAAAATCTAAACGATAGCCGCAACACAACGCTGGCAGTAATAGGTGGCCCGTTGTTCCGCCGCTAATGAATCCGCCGGTTCATGCTAGGGCTGCCACAAATAAATTAATATAATTTTTATTATCATTTATTGAGAATTCAGTTTTTCATTTTTATTTTATAATTTAAGTGGGTTTCGGATATGTTATGTATTAACTAATGAAGTTAGGTATTTTGATCATAAATAGTTTGCTGACCGGTTCTAACAAGAATTCCAGAACCACCGGAAGGAATAGCCAAGCACTCGTCAATTGTCAAATCAGACGAGTCGATGGCGCTGATGGTAGTGATCCTATCTTATGCACCAAAGGTCGTGGGTCCGATTCCTACCCAGGACAAATATTTATATAATTATGTTAGTGTTTTTTCTGTCTTTTTTCTTTTTGATTTATCACCCATAAAAAATATGTATTTCAGTTATTATGTTTGTGATTTCACTGATCTGATGGCTGTATGGGATGTTGTGGGAATTGTCCTGGAGGACATCAACATGTATCACAGAAACCTGCTTAATCATCATGAAATTATAACGAGACTGTCGGTGATCACTCAAGGATTCATCTGACGCGACCTAAGTGATTCATTTGGAATGGATGCCTCCAATGTGGTGTTTGGCTGATTGTTTGAGTGAGGTAATGCAGAGTACCGGTAGAGTAGAATAGTACTTTCTTAGGAACCAGGATCGTATAAGGCAAGGTCGATCGTATGAGGTACTGGATGGTGATGGCAATATATAAATCCAAAAAAGTATAGCTTAAGCGCAACAGAGCGAGGATTTGCAGCAGCTTTCCGATCGCAAAGCTGAGCTTTGAGTTTGTCACCGCGCCTGCTCAGTGGGAATTGTGGGCAAATATTCCCCCTTTCTTTTTAAGGCTATATCCAGAAGAAGTTACTACCTTTGCAAGGGATGTCTACGATATAACCGCTAGCCTCTTGGTACATACAAAAACTACCATGAAAGCCGTTTAGTAAGCTAATCTGCTTCAATAACCTGAAGGTTACCATACAAACCAAATAGACAATAGATAGTGGCGCCCTCTCGTTATTATTCGGACTAATGAGGCGGCGCGTTTGATGCGCAGAGCTGTCACCGCACCATTTATGTCCCATCAATCAACGGCCGGCTATTGATTCACCTACATCGAAGTTGGTTGGTTTTTTTGTACATTTATAAGCGGTACGGCGGTGGCTTACGGCTTTATTGATGTTAGGAATTCATTGGTAACAAATAAGATTCTTCGGAGAATATGGAAACTGGTTTCATCGTTTTGTAAATAGCACAGTAGATCAGCACCTTCCTATGTTCTGGTTTTCGATTACTAAAGAAATTCTCGTTTTCTTAGGCCTCAATTCAGGTGATTTTTTTACTTTTATATTAAACCAATTTGAAAAACAACACCACAACAGCTTAGACATTAAGCTTAGACATATTTTATTAATTAATTAGAAATTAATAAATAAAATAATAAATAAAATCTATTTTACAGCACGATATAGTTGTATTTAATTTTTTATTACTGATATAAAAAGTTGTAAGTTTGAGCTAGACGCATTAACGGGTTTATTTAATGATATGATACAACTCAGACGTTACGGCACGATTAACAAACTCAGTTATTAACGATTGCTTTCAAATATAACAAACCAATAAGCAAGTAAGGAAATCGCATAACCAAGTTCATAGGCTTGTTAATAAAATATCTAACATATCGCAAACTTACATTTGCCAATATCTAAAAAAGCTTGCTCTTAAACATTAGCGATAAAGTTCAAAATTGAATAGTAACTGTACATTGAGAGGACGCGTCAATTTGTCTTCCATACGTTACGGAGGCCAATTTTCTGTTACTTGGCAACCCTGAGCAGGGTTGTGCCCACTCGGTCATATTACAATTCCATTTTAATATTCCGCCAATCGTGAAGGAAAACGACACTTTCCTGTATAGTGATAAGGTTTATAATTGTGCGCGTGATTATTATAATATTGTAAAATGAATCTCCCCATAGGTTGTATCTATTTGTGTTTGAGGATTACAGACTATTATTGTAATGTTTGATATAACATGCCTTGAAAGGGCTAATGGAGTATGGCAGTTTGGTTTGTATTACGTGTTCTTGCGAAGTTTAAAGCTGTATTAATGTTTGGGATCGACACTGGTAATTTATGGAATTAAGGCGGCCATCTTGGATACCGTACGGTGGTGATAGGCTAGTATCTACTTAAAGCGATATACAATGGTAAATGTCGTCCGCATTAACCTCACTCTTACTTATTTCTACTGCCAACAGCAGTATTCGCATCACTGTGTTCCGGTTTGAAGGCTAGGAGGTAGTGACATCACAAGGTAATGTCACACATCTTTAAGTCATAATGTTGGTAATGCACTAATGATATCCTTGATGATACGAGCCTATATGCTGCGTATAGACACAGTCATCATCATCTGTCATCATATGTCGCTTACTATCACGTCGCATTGTTCGTCAATCAAGCAATACCACAACCGAAACTTCCCAACATAGTTCCAATACCACTCGTATACTTCTAAAAGAGAAAATCAGAATTCTATTATACCAGTATATCACGTGTAACCTTTTCACCTTGCCGTCGGTGGCGCTGGAAATGACGTCTGAGTAATCCAGAATAAAAAGGCAGATGCATTCATATGATAAAGAAACACTCAACCATATCTTCCTATTACGGAATAACCTAGGTCTCAGACTCACCGGCAGCTTAACTTAACAGTAGTGGCTAACCGATGACTTGGCCGCCCCCATTTACCTTGGCGTTGGCTAAACCATATTTATCGCCCATAAACTATGCAGTGCTGGTAATTGGACCTTTTGTGTTCAAGTCAAATTTTATAACAGATATTTATTGCGGACTGAAAACCTATACTTAATGACAGAGGCTAATTTCTAAACTAATGTCAGAGCTTGCGGCTGGATTTTAATGTATTTACACACTTGTGCCTGGGACTTCGGATTTGCATGGTGTCTCTCCTCAATCAAAGCCTTGGTCTCTTCCCAAGGTACAAGCTGTACTGAACATCAAAATCGGTTTACTTGTTAAGCCATGAAAGCATGACAAACGGACATACAGTCTTTTGCATTTACAATATTAATATGGTATATAGAAGTAGGTAAGAGATCAATGTGGTGCAAAAGATGATGTTATGACAACAATAGAGAAAACGAAGGAATCATGAGATGATTTCGACATGCAAAAGGATGGATGCAAGTAGAATGACTGCACAAATATATAGAATGGAACTGAATGGGAGAGTTGGTACAGGATGACCTAGACGTACATATCATAACCAGGTAGAAAAAGTATTAAAGAAAGGCCAGGTCAGAAGTAGTAAGAAGAAGAAAGGATTAATGCGAGTAAAGGAACCGAGATAGGTATGCCGAAATGGAGTATAGAAGTATGCCAAGAGAAAAGATACAAATGGAGATCCATAGACTCTGCCTACCCCGATAGAACACAGCTGTGAACAGAGACCTAAATGATACAAAATCTTATATTATTAGCTTTAAGCACTTATTTTACGAATATCAGCCAACAGAAGGAGGTATATACATCCAAAACGTGGCTTACTATAAAAGTGCGCGAATAGGCATCAGCATTCTTAGCACAAAGCTATGCCCTGCAACTACCACCACACCTGTACAGCGGGGCAATCATTCCTTTCTTCAGAAAACCTATGTCCGGCTGTGAATGTTCTACAGCTGCTATGATGATGTGGCATAATATCCTCAAGTCAACAGCTTAGGCGTGGTCTAGTACCCACTTCAGGTGAGTGAATGAGTGCGTCATCTAATCGGCCATGATATTTTAGCCCCCCCCCCCCCCAAACGCTACAAATTAAGGTAAACTCAAGCTACAACAGTTATAAATTTGAGCTACACCGTTTCGGATGGATATACCGCCATCTGTCGGTTCTGGTACCTAGGTCGCCTCTTACGACACCTGGTGCAGTGGAAGGTACTATTCTCCTCTGCCGGTACCTTACGGAATACGATCAAGCATTTGCTTATTTCCCAAAACAGTACGATAAAAAAATCAGCACATATACTTGGTGCAATTTTCAAGTACAGTTTATTTTTATAACACGTTCTCTCATTGAAGAAAGTCAATTATGGACTTTAAATACACAAACGATTGTTGGATGATCTCCCGCGGCATGATGGGATGTCATAATACACACACACACACACACATAAACAGTCACGCACACAAAACACATACACAAGAAAGTGATCTATGCTCTAAACATAGCACGATTCCGCGTAAAAGCGTTTAAAGTTATTGCTACCAAAGATTATAAAAAGGAGAGAGGGGAAAAATTTAATAATACGAGCGTCTATAAAATGCGATGACGCTTACTATCACGCGGACCGTATACTTGTGAGTCGACTAAGTCCAATAAAAAAAATGATGATCAAATACTTTAAAATGTAGATATATTTTTTATGTCCATCTGTGGAATTTAAGATATGACTGTGCATATAGATTGTAGGTATAAATATCGAATAATATATAAATTTTAAAATTACATGGAAATCTACAAACCTAAATATTACCTAAATATTTTATCTCACCACACCCTCAATTCCACATTCAAAATGTAATCTAAACCCAAGGTATATATTTTTTTACATGCGTTATGAAATCAACAAACAAGCATACAGTCTGCTTGATGGTAAACGTGACCGCAGCTTATAGCTACTGTTCACAAGGATATCACTAGCGTATCACCAATACTAAACTGAAGATACTAAATCACATTTACTCAGTAATTTCACTACCTATCTCACCCTTCAAACCGGAACACAGCAATTCAAGCACTGCTATTTGGCGGTAGAAATAGTTGAGAGTGAGGTGTTAATTAAAATTCACAGCTGGACATAGGTTTTCTGATAAAAGGAATGATTGCCCCGCTGTACAGGTGTGGTGGTAGTTGCAGGGCATAGCTTTGTGCCAGGAATGCTGATGCCTATTCCCGCACTTTTATATTAGGCCACGTTTTGGGTGTATATACTGCCATCTGTCGTTTCCGGTACATTCTCCTCTATTATACTCTACTGGTATCAATGATGACATAAGAAATAAGCCTCCCCAATTATTAATATTTCATAATATTTTTTTCCTAAAAGTTAATATTAAGAAATAAAAAAATATTTAGGTGGACTTAAGGCTAAACTAGAGCTCTAACAAATTCAACATTTATTAACCATGCAAAGGAGTGTCACGTCTGCGTAACTAAACGTTCCTAATGTTGATCTATGGCCATGCGCAGGAGTGGAGTGGAGATCAACCGCGGGGGACTACAAAAAAACCTGCGGCGCACTTAGCGGATGACATATGGTGAGAATGACTTAATACAGGATGCTTCTGTTTGCATTGACGATGTTTTGTTAAATTAAGACGGTGATATTTGCTTTAAATTATTGTGCATAGTTTTGAAAAGATTTATAAATCTATATTTGTAAAAATGTGTTTACGCGCATAGTTCTAGAACAATTGCACAGAATTGGAAAATTATTTTTTCTTTTTATTTGTTGTATACGTAGATCATAAGAGACCCAAGAATAATTTACTTTGTATTTGGACGAAATCGAGGCAGGTCGCTAGTCTATACTAATTACATGAAGAAAAAACATTTGTTTGTAACGAATAGACTCAAAAAATGATGAACCGAATTAAGAAAAACTTGACAAATAAAAAGATTCTTCTTTAAAACAACATAAGCTATATAATAAAATAATGAAAAAAATATAAAAACTAAATTGAAAAAAAATAATATGAAAACCGGATCTGCATTTTTGTTCATGTGTTAATAATAAACTTGAAAACTACTGGAAAGATTTCAAGAACTCTTTCACTAATTGATATTTTTTTTTATTATTTATTATCATTATCAGAGGCTAACACAAGCTTCATTTTATCTCAACATACTTTCGGAAAAGGGAACTACAAATGAAACCGGGCGGCGGTGCTAGTAGCTTTTAGATGACATCTTAAAATTATTTCTTCTTATATATTATTTTATTATCAGACTAGACTGACTAACAAGCATACAGTTCGCGTAATAGCAAGTATCACCACAACCTATAGAAGCTCGTAATATCCCAAAGACATCACTAACGCGTTGCCAACCATGTGACTTAAAGATATAATAAGATATCAAATAACCCAGTATTTTTTACACATCAATGTAAACACTGTTATTTGGCAGTAGAAATAGGTGAGAGTGAGGTACCAATACAAACGACCTGTGTATGAGGTCTACCTCATTTATGTAGATGTTTTAGTTGGTATTCTTTTATGCTCTTATACCTACTTGAAAACAGCTTGAATACGGATCTATAGAAAAATTAAGTTAAAGAATAGCATTAATTTTAAATACGCCTTTTAAATATTAAATTATTTTATAACTTTGTGTACATAGATTTCTTAAGCACAATCAAAGACTTCACTGTCAGATAATTAAAAATAAAATGAAAAATCATTTCATACAATAATTGCTAAAAAACTTAAGCGCGATTAATTTTAATTACATATAGTTTTTTATCTATTACAATACATTCATATTGTTCTAATCCTACAGCGGCAATAGACATAGGAATCTGTGGCAATCAAAACATGGAGCTTTCATTATTCACTCATTCATTCATTTATCATTCAATTTATAATACGTTAAATAAAAAACAAAGCATTCTACTATATTCCACTAAAATGAATTTTCCCAAATATAATTAGTAAAAGACAAAATATTCGCCACAGAACATAAACGAGCCCAACATAATTTATTTGTAAACACTTCCGTTAATAATTATAGATTAACGTGGAACGATTAATTATGCTTTAGCGGTGACCACAAGCCACACCAATCTGTGCTTCATATACAGCTATCTATACTCAGCTATATGGCACAACACTGCTTATATATATATATATATATATATATATATCTATACATATAAATAATGAATTCCCACAACATCTCATACATTGACCTGACTCCCTGGTAAGTCGCTTAAAGCGCTTGTGTTACGGACGGCAGACACTAGAAGAATCACAAATATACTACTTTAATACATATATTTAACACCTAGACACAGATATCACTATATAAATATTTGCTCGTGTGGAGATCGAACCCACGACATTTGGCGCACAAGATTGGATCACTAGCATCTGCGCCATCGGACCCGTCAAAATAAAAACTTAGCGTCTGTTTGTAATTTCAGATTCATCATTACAGCCATTGGAAGTCCACTGCTGGACATAGGGCGCCCCTTGAAAGGGGAAATTTGCCCATAATTGCGCTGGGCAAGCGTGTTGGTGCATGCGTGCAAAGCACAGCTTTCGCGATGGGGATGGTGCTGCCCATCCCCATCCTATGCATTTGAACTACACTGTCTCAGATGGGTAAACCGCCATCTGTCGGTTCTGGTAACTTAGTCGCCTGTTACGACACTTGGTACAGAGAGAGGTACTATTCTACTCTGTTGGTACCTCATGGCAATATCAGTTTAACTTACAATAGGCATCAGGAAATATGTAAATTACTCAACAAAATTTTCCTCCAATTTCTTGTCATGTCATATGACGAAACACGAAGGTTATCTAACAGTAGGTATAGTATATACCGGTATACACTAATTTTCATCGGTGACTTCACCATCGTGAAATTTATGTTATATGGTCGTTTCTGTTACGGGATCGAAAGATCCTTACAGCTATTTAGTTTATTCTCCGTTTATAGCCATTTAGTATAGACTTATGATGATAGATGTCTGCTTTACTCGTATCAACGCAGAGCCTAAGCTATTAGGGTTAGGAACTTGAAATTTAGGACAGGAGTTTTTTTTTAACTTAGAGGAGTGCTAAAAAAGGATTTAAAAACGTAAAGTAAACCCCCAAAGGGGTAAAACGGGGGTGTAAAGTTAGTATGAAACTTTGTTGTTTTTTATTTATAAAATTAAATATAAAGGTTGAAAGTCATGAAACACGTAAAAAAATTTTGTCAAAAATCATCCAGGGAGTACACGAGGTGTGCAAAGTTAGTATAAAAGATCAACAACGTAATTAAACTACTGTTTACTAATCGCTTTCTGCAGGCGAAAGAATTATTGAAGCAATGAAAAATCAGTGTTGCCACGTTTAAATTTATCCATTACAAACGAACAATAATCTTTATAATATTAGTTTGGGTATATAATACAGTTTTGTTAGACGCTCGTAATCACAAGTATATCACTAGCGTTTTGCCAACCTTGGGACTTTAAGATATACTGTCATATGACACTGCCTCTCCCATCCTTCAAATCGGAACACAATGCTGTTTGTGATCTTTCGATCAAATGATCGAACATTGCTGTTTGGCGGTAGAAATAAGTAAAAGTGAAATACAGACGCCCTTTTTTGAGTCTATCTAATGTAAAAATGCCTACGATTGACTAACGTTTGCAGTTCATGTTTAATCTTCTATCTTATATTGTATTAATATTGATTAGAGAAGAGAGTGAGAGTCATCTCGTGGACTCGTCCCCATTAATGATGGATGATAACAGATGATGAACATATATATTTCAGCTGGTTCTGGTTTTTACATATTTGTATTTAACAGTATCAGATTTGTAATCTATGTAGTCTGATATCAGCAACAGTTTTTTTAAATTTAATTTAGGAATCAAACAGTGTTTGTTATTTATAATAACTAATCCTTTGCATGTTTTCGATATAAAATTCTAAATTTAACATTGCTTTCACGGACACAAGTAACAATAAAACTAAACAATAAAAAAAATTTAAATACAGGTCATCGAACCGACACAACTACTTGGCAGAAAACACGCTTGATAGCTGGTATACAAGAAGCAAATGAGTCAAATTCAGTTAATTCAACCAATTTAAAACATTTACTGGATCTTAAGAAAAAAGAGTTATGCCGGGAGAAAATGGCACTATAAGGTATGAATAGGGTAGTGGGCTAAATGAGGTATATTTATTTATAAGAAGATGAGGCGCATCAACTCTTCTAATGATTAAAGTACTTTTAACTCAGAATCAGGTTAATATATGTGACGTTGAGTGAATATCAGTAATGATATCGTTTGAGTCGCACCGAACATTCACCAACAAAATTAGAACGACATTGTCCGAAAATACTGCTTAAATAGGACACCAATAAAAGGCTCACAGTTCAACCCTTCAAATCAGCTTAAAATCGAAGCAATTATTTGAGGAAACCCCTCAATTCAGAATCACCCTGTACCCAATTCCGAGCTGCATAGAACAGAAACAACAACCGTTGAAAACCTCCTGAGCATTATTCGATAATGCATTTTACGTGTTGGACAATAAAGCTCGTTATCGGACGGTGTTGGGGAGTTAGAAATGACAAGTGGTCCGTCAATTAGTGTCTCGTTTCGGAGACAAGGAGATCGTGGAATAAAATAATCTCTGGGGCGAATCTTGTTTGGGGATCGCCACAGAGACGAGCAAGCATTGATTTATAGCGCAATAATTAGTTGTTGGTGCTCCGAATATTTTTGAGACAAGGTTTAGTCGCGTACAATCACACCTTTTTGATGTGTATTTAGTGGCTATTAAGCACAAGCTAGGCTATCACTATCATCTGCACCATCATCATTAAACCAGGATTTAAAAGTCCAGTACTGGACATAGGCCTCTCCAAGAAACGTAACTTTTTCGCCCATAATTGTCGCGCTGAGAAAGGGAATGCCCATTCCCCCGTGTGCATTTGAGCTGTACTTTTTCGGATGGATATACCACCATTTGTCGGTTCTGGTACCTTAGTCGTCACTATTACTACTCTGCCGGTAGCCCACTGCAATAGGGCATCAGTACACTGATGCCCTATTAATATAAGGCCCTTCAAATATTTTTTACATAAAACACTCGTGCGCAACCACGCGCAATTCAACAATTAAGTTGACCGCACAAACGCGGGCATTAATCCACTAATATTAGATCTGAGCAGCTTGAAATTCGATACAAAACGAGTCGATAGAGCACGGTGTCTGTTTGTTGATCGATTCCGGTGGTTTGAACAAATAAGTTTCAACGACTACACATTGATGTGTTCTCTGGAATTTTAAGGTATAGCGGTGATTCTTTTGTTTTCATCTGTTATTTGTAGAGAGGTTTATGTTCAGCAGTGGACTTCCAATGGCTGGCATGATGATGATAATGATTAAAAATCCGTCCAGTAATTATGTGAATGATTAACAAACTTCTATACAATCTGACGCATTTATATTTATAGAAATTCTTGGTGAAATATAACTAAGTACAGAGATTCAGTCACCTCAATCTGTGACCGTGTCCACAACAAATGGCTTCAGCAACATAATGTCAATACGCATTGCAGTACCAGAGTTGTTTATTCGAAAGTTCTCGGAAATAACTCGATCTATTTCAGTTTACACCTCATTTATCAGCATTTCGAACAGTAGCGGCTAATTTACCCATCGGCGCACGTTGAGAGATAATTAATTTGTCGCTTCCACTAATGGCGTGTCTTATAGTCTACGTGTCGACCCGAATGGGGACTCAATTATCCCAAATATGTAACGAAAAAAAAAGGTACGCAAAAACTTTGACAGCAAAAAGTTTATGAAAAAAACGATTGGCCTCCTCTGCCTGTATCGGGTTTCAGAACTATCTATTGATCGGTTTAAATTGAGTTGGCTGTTTGATAATAATGCTAATTTGATAAAAAAAATAATATTTATATTTCTTATCCATATTCAACCATTCAGCCGTGAGATACCGGCAGAGTAGAATAGTACCTCCCCTTGTACCAGGTGTAGTAAAAGGCGACTAAGGTACCAGAACCGACAGATGGCGATATATCAATCCGAAACAATGCAACTCAAATGCACAGGGCAGGGATGGGCATCAGTATCCCCGTTGCGAAATCAGCGCTCTGCGATTGCCAACACGCATGCCCAGCGCGGCAATTATGGGCAAAATTTTCCTGAAACTTATTTTTCAAGCCATTGATTCGATATATAAATAAACATGACATTAAAAGTTTATATAAGTTAAGGTAAAGAGGTATGGTACTCCAAAAAAGAACTACTCCACGCGGACGAAGTCGCGGGCAAAGCTAGTAAAAACAATAAAAGTAGTAAGTTACTCCTTATAACATTAACTATCTCCCAATGGAAGTGCGATTATTTGAATTTTATTCACAAAAAGGGATTCTAATTCAAATTAATTTATTGCTTGTTGCTGTTGTTGTTAAATTACGTAATATGGTGGACAAAATACAATATAAAATAGAGTTTCATGTGACGCCCTGCAAGGGCATTGCAATATGTAAGAACTAACTACTAGCTAGCTTCACTAATAATATTTAATTTATATAAACTAGTATACAATACAACCAATAACAATAAATTAATATCTAATCTTCAATAAAATTTATTACAAAATTTAGATTTTTTAATAGATATTTACACAAAAACACAGATCGGTTATTTATATTTATAAGATATCGGCAACGAAAATTATGAGAAACTTATTACTCAAATATAAAATTTTATTGAAAACGCTCTGTAAAATCAAAGAAATTTCATACTAAATATCCGCCACGGGATGATGATCGAAAAATATTTTACAAGTACTTCATTACTTTAATATTGAATTTTATTCAAATAATTTATAAAAACAGCAAACTTTCATACGAACTTTACATCCCCGTTTTACTCATTTGGGGGGTGAATATTCAAAATCCTCGCTTAGTCTTCCCCTACGTTATACAGTAACCCAAATTTTTAAGTTTCTAAATCAACCCAGACACAGAACAAACACAAATATTATCACATAAATGTTTGTTCTGGTGGGGATCGAACCCTTGGAGATCAAGATGGGATGGGATCACTACCACCTGCGCCATTTGACTCGTCGACGAGAATTTTATACTACTCCTTTCTTGTAACTATCTTATTATTTTATATTTTATTGATTGAAAGTGGCTGTAATAGAATAACTTGAGTGAAGTAGACATGAATTTGGTTTAAAGAGTGGTGACGTCATAAACTTAGAAAATAGAGACAATTAAGGGGCCGCTGTGACAACACGTCGAGGTGCCGGCGGACGGAGCGAGTAGTTTTAATTAGTAATGCCATGTGTTCCCTCTCACCCGGAGACGCTATGCCACCTTGGCGGTAGTATAATTATCTCAATATAGTATGACAAGTGCAAGGTATAAGCGATCAGTTGTTGTTGACAGAAAGCAACTGTTGTTTTAATTGATACGGGTTTTTGAATCTTTAAATCCTTCAGCGATGTCATCATCATCATACCAGCCATTGGAAGTCCACTGCTGGAAATAGGCCTCTCCAAGAAAGGGGGAATTATTCTAATAATTCGCGTGTTGGCAAACGCAGAACGCAGCTTTCGGGACGCGGATTTTGCTGCCCATCCCCGCCCCATATACACCATTAGTCATTATTATATATAAATTTGGCTTACCTCATCTTAAAAAAGAACAAATACTGCTGCTAAACCAGTGAAAGTTAGATACGATATGAGTAGTTTACGCGGCGTACTTTATAGTAGTAGATTTAGATTACCTGGTAAAGTATTAAATTTTTATCAGACCCGGTCGAAAAGCTTGTATTTTTTGGGGTGATAGTAAGCATCATTGTAGCCTATAGACGATCGTAATATCACAAGGATATCACTAGCACGTTACTCAGTCATCTCACTAACTATCTTACCCTTCAAACCGGAACACAGCAATACAACTGCTATTTGGCGGTAAAAATAGAAAGAGTGAGGTACCTATGCAGACGTTTGCGCGAAGTCTTCCTCGTGTATAAAGTTCTCAACTTGTACCATACGTTCACAAAATGAAAAATAACAAGATCTCCGCACGAGTTACACTTTAAAACGTTTAATTTTGACTAAGTTTCGGATAACAGCCGACTGAACAATCCCGCGCTAATGAAGTGTCGACCCATTAAATAAATTGTTTTTGTAACACCTTTTTTATGTTACGTATCTATTATCAGATGTGGCACGACTTAACAAAAAACTACCAAATTTTATCTTTAAATATGTAATAATACATATCTTTACATATAAAGATATTTTTTACAAAAATCTTTGATATACAAGTTTCCTGTCACGTTGTTTTTAAAGAAGAATTCCTAAACTACTAAACCAAATAGAATTAAATTTGGCTTTATGTATGCATCTTGAGAGGGCAATGCTCGGGGTTTTTTGCGCGATCGAATCAGGAATGAGGAGCTACATAACAGAACCTAAGTTACCGACGTTGCCTGGCGGATTGGTAAATTGAAGTGACAGTAGGCATTTGATACGCTGAACCGATGAACGATGGTGTCGTAAGGTTCTGAAATGGAGAACACGTACCAGCAAGCGCAGTGTGGGACGTCTACCCGCAAGATGGACAGACGATCTGACTGGACCGCAGGATTCGAGGTGAACATAGGCTGCGTGAAAATATCTTGGGAAGGCTATCTATATCCAGCATTGGACGTCTTGTGGCTGATATGATGATGATGTGACTTGAAAGGTATGATATTAAGATTAAAAGAGATATATAGCCGCAATATTCTTTTAATTACAAATTACTTTTTTATTATACAAGAGTTACAATTATCTGTGAGTGCTATAAGATTCTAACAAATGACAAACTAACGTATTTATATAAGCATCAAATACAACTACTATTATTGTACAGAATCATCGGTATACCATTTCCTATGTATCCGGACGAAGTCAGGGCAACCGACAAGTTCAACATATTATTTTTAAGGGTAAATATTTTTGTCAATATTTGAGCAAGGTACGACTCCATCATTTTATAGCCTTCCGTTACTTAAAAGGAAAAATGTAGAGGATTATGTTGTCTGTCTTTTAAATACCTTTTCCCGAGATCACGTGAAAGTATATTATTTAAATTTACACCTAATACTAAAGCCTGTAGACACTAGAAGCACTCAAAAAAATCAAGCTGCTAAATCATTGCAAGGATACATTACAAAGGCCGTGGCTTCGATCGCTACTCTGAAGAATATGTATATGAAGGATATTTGTATATTTTAAAATGTACTGTATAAGCATTATTGCTGTAAATGTACTGTGTAAGCATTATTTCATAACATATTTGTTTTAAAATTTTGAAGCTTATTATTTAAGGATAATTGACTTACTAAAACAATTTCCATATCTGGATCCACCGAGTCAAGCAAAAAAGCACGGCCGTTATTATTTTATCTTGAAGCATTTCAGGCCATATTCGATATAACTTCATCGTGCATAAATCTAGAAACCTAAAGTCGAAGCCTTTTGAGTAACCATAAACACGGAGTAATTTCAGATAAGGCGACCTATGTAAGAGGTCTATTCTTACAAAAATCGCCTGCATTGGTACCTCACTCACACCTATTTCTACCACCAAATAGGCATGGCACCATGGCTGCGTTCCAGCGGTTTGAAGTATGAGAGAGATAGTGAAATTACAATTGAATCTTTAGTTATATCTTTAGTTCCCAGGGTTGGCGACACGGTAGTGATATCCTTGTGATGACACGAGCGATTATAGACTGCGGTGACGTTTATTATCAAGCGGACTCTATGCTTGTTTGTTGATATCATAATTTAAAAAGTAAATAGATAAAAATCTGTAAATATCATTCAATTTGAATCAGTAGTTTTAATAAATTAGTCAATGTTTCGTAATTTTTTCACTGACTGACCGACCACTGAAAATCTAAATCACTTTTAGCAGACCTGGCATTGCACTAAACAAGTAAGCACTATGTACTTCACAATATTATAAAAGATGAAAGAAAGATTTTTAATACTAATATAATCACTATAAAATTTTGTTAAGTTAGCTAATAACGTGATAACTTAAGACAGGAGGTCTCTTGAGTAGAGTGAATATATCTTACAACTTTTTACGGTAGAAGAACCAAGTTGCAAGACTTGTTTTTTTTCAAGTTTTAGTTTTCGATGGGATATATAACATCGAGAAAGCTTCAGCTGTAGTCTACCACGTGACCCTGGAGCTGATACCAAAATAGACAACTAAATACGTGTCAACCATGTGCACACCGTCACGCGTGCTTTTGATAACATTCGTTCTACGAACTATGTTTACTCAACGATTCATTACGTTATCGTTGCGTCAACGTTAGTTAAATCCGATACGTATACACTAGTCTACTAGTCTAGCACTAGACTAGTCAATATCCACATTTTAAAGTACAGGCATTACCATGAGATAGACCTCAATCGTCTCGTCTTCACTGATACTCACCTAATTTTACCGCCTAACGCAGCGTTCGTATTGTTGTGTTTCTATGCGAAGTGTGAAAATGCAGTGAAATTACTGAGTAATGTGACATAATATACAGACGCCTAAAGGCTACGGTGACGCCTAACAATAAGCACCGTCATTATAATACCTGCCATTGAAAGTGCACTGCTGGAGAAGTAGGTTTTTTGCCCATAAGTCCCACGCTCGACAAGCTTGTTGGCAATCGCAAAGCGCAGCCTCCAATGGCCAATGGCTGGTGTGATAATGTTGATTAATTTTGCTACAAGGTGTCATAACAGGCGATTGATATACCAGAACAGACATATGGCGGTGTATCCAACTGAAGCAGCGTTAGTCAAATGTAACAGAGTGGGGATGGGCAGCAGCATTTCGTCGAAAAGTTACTCGGCAATTGCCCCTACGCATACCCAGGGTGACAGTTATATAATTCCCCTTTTCTCGGCGGGCCCGGCGGCGCAGATGGCAGTAATCCTTCTTAATCTTATTATCCTTAATCTTACGCGCCAAGGGTCATTGGGTCGATCTTCGTTCAGAACAAATATTTAAATGATGATATTTGTGGGTGTTAAAAATATTGTTTATGTATTATAATTATGACTCCTCTGTTGTCTGGTATCTAACCGATGAGTCAGGTCAATGTATGAGATGTTGTGTGAATGTATTAAATAGCCTTAGGGAGGCTTATGTCCAGCAGTGAACATTCTACAGTTGATATGATGAGAGTAAAAGCAGACAATATTAGTATTTACTTTAAACATAAATTTAGCTTTAAATAGAAAAGTTGGTAAAAGAAGGGAGTCGATGAAGGTTTCCTTGTTTTTGTTCTTGAATATTTCCTTAAAATACCCATCCAAAAGACCACTCTCCCCAGCTCTACGTAAGCATTCATCTAATGAAGTAGACCCTAAACTGTATTTATCTCCAGTCCTCCTTCGATTCGTCCGTCCTCAATAACCACGACATATTTAATCAAGATGTATGTCATATACACCTTTTTTCATATTCTACAAGCAAATTTTTACCACATTTCTCAAATTTACGAATTGCAAACGCAGTTTAACAAACGATAAACCACCAGGGGTCGACGAAGACCACTTAAGCAATCGAGGCTCGTAAATCTCCTTAGGGACCATATGTATTTGCTAAATACCCAGTCTACATATATCGACAAGTCTGTTTACATCGCCTAGTGTCTAGTGTGCAAGTATGGACTAGTCTTACGACATGTTGACCACTTTGAAAATGACTGACTCGAAGTTTACAATAAAATCCACGGTTCAGTCTTGCAACAAGTGTCTCCTCTTACGTATGAGTTGATGTTCAATTTTAGATCACCTTCAAGATTAAATGGATGTTATGAGAATTCAATTGTTTAATTTTGCAGAATACTGTTATCCGAACAACGTCACCAATAGAAGATAATACGACCTAGGTTTTGCAACCACTTACCATAATGAGGTTTAATGGTGACCTTTTTTCACTTAAATTATCTTTGAATCTACAGCATATTTGGCAGTGTTTCTTCCTTTCTGATAAATATTAGCCTTCTAAATCAAAAATATTTTGAATACCGTGCGCAGTCCTAACGGTTTCAGCAGTTGGAATGATATTTTATCCTCATAATTTTAAAGTACTGGTACTGGCCTATTTGTCACAGTTTATCATACTTTTTTTCGTCATTCGTGACGTTTATTTTTAAAATGTAAATGTATATTATAAATTGGTTTAAAAGATCATATAAAGTAGCCCGGTTTGTGGCGCCACGTATAGTAATTCAACAATTCGTTACGTCAACTATTATCATCAATCAGGTCACAGAACCTGTATCGCGCTTGCAAAGTTCCGAACCGAATATATATAAGAACCCAAAACATAACGGTCCAGGGCAGTGGCCTTGGAGTCGACTCCGCGAGAGGACTTCCCTTAACACCAATGTTGCGACTCACAACTTAGGGTGATCCCAACGTCTGACTGTTTTAATGGTTGCTCAGACAACAACCTCATTTCAAATCTCTACTCTGATCACATACCTGAGTTTCAGTCACGTTCAACAGCTTCGCCATATCAGCTCTCTCTCCCGAAGACAGGTACTTCTTAACTTCGAACAACTTCTCCAGCTCGAAGATCTGCCGGCCAGTGAAGGTGGTCCGCGCCTTCTTTCGCCTACCTGCACCTGGGTCTTCACCCTCCTCGCTAGTAAGGGACCCTTCTCCCCCTAAGGGAGACCGGACGTCCTCCGTTGATTTCTTTCGTTTTATCAGTTTTGATGGATCTGAAAAGATTTTTTTCTGTCAGTTGGATTAATTGTAACCATCATTATCATAGCAGTCTTACAGCATTCACTGCTAGACATAAGCTTTCCCAGGAAAGGGAATTACACCCACAAATGCCACGTAGGGCAGGCGTGGTGCATCTCTACGGGAATGATGCTGCATCTCCGTCCTTTTACTTTGGAGCTATGCTGAAACGGGTGGATATACCGACATCTGTCAGATCCGGTACCTTAGTCGCCTCTAACGAAACCTGGGGCAGGGAGACATTTTTTATATATATTGCAGTATATAGACTAATAAATTATATTAGTTTTTTTGATCCACGCAATGGAAATCGCTGCGTGTGACGATCTCCAGCCAGCTGGACGACCTGGTGAAGACTTTGAGGAATCGTCAATACCAGATGGCAAAACGGCAATGCTGTGGCATAAATTTGGTAAGGCCTATATCCAGCAGTGGACGTCAGTGGGCTGATATGATATTGATAATTATATGGACCAATAAATGATATGGACGAACAGCAGACACATATTCATAAGATAAAGTTCGAAATAAATCATAATAAGAAATTGGATCTATAATACATATGCGTTAGAGTTAATATTTAAGCTTTTATCACTTTCGAGCTTGCCTAGGTGTGAATTCAAGTAGATAGTACTGACTTGCATATTGGAGTTATGACTAAATGGATGGCAGCAAAAAATCCTAGAATAATTTAATAGTAGAGTATAGTATGAATGAATACTATATACTAATAAATAAGTATGTAGGTATTAAAAAGAAGTCATGTTTAAAACTGCCCTTGGGACCAGTGGTGTTGTTATATGTAGAAAACCGTAAAAACTGTAAATTTTGAATACAAATTTAGCCATGTATCAATCAACATATATTTTTTTTATTGGTAATGGTCGACCAAAATAATAATTCAAGGATATCACTTGAGTGTCACCAACCTTGTGACTTGAAGATATTTTGTATATAGTAATATTACTGCATCTCTCTAACTAAAAACCGGAATACAGCAATGCGATTTGGCGGTAGAAACAGGCGAGCTTGAGGTACTAAAGCAGACGTCTTTTATATGAGGTCTACCTCAAGTAAATGTGTGTGAAAAGTGTTCTACAGCAAAACAAATAAAAAATATTGGCATTTTAAAAGATACAGAATACAGTATGTATGTCATTTACAATGTACCGAAGAAAGAATATCGAAAACTGTGCCTTCGCCTACTTAAAATGGGCAACCGAATAGGGACAGCTTCAATTACGTCGTGTCCTATTTTGTGTGTGAAGAGAATAATCATAAGTTATTGTATCTTTATATAAATATGTATTTTTCAAAGCTGATTTATGTTCAAGTCTTTCGAAGATTTCTAGACTTATTTATACAGACTAGTATTTTTTGTTTAATATATATGTGTTGTCTCAATATTTAGTTAGTCCATAGCTTTATGTTAAATCGCTTATTTACTATAATACCAATACATCATCATTATCATATCAGCCATTGGAAGTCCACAGCTGGACATATGCCTCCCCAAGAATTGGAAAATTGCGTGTTGACGATCGCAGAGCGCAGCTATCGCGACAGAGATGCAGTTATCCATTCCCGCCCTTTGCATTTGAGCTACACTGTTTCGGATGGGTATACCGCCACCTGTCAGCTCTGGTAATTCAGCCGCCTCTTGGTACAGGTACATATTATTCTACTCTGCCGCTACCCCCCCCCCCCCCCTTATAAATGCAACATTTTACAAGTATATAGAGCGCTAAGAAACATTGAATCAAACAAGGGCAGATATAAACATTTATGAATTAAAACATTCGTTACGTTTGTTCTATGTCTAGATATGAAATATATGTATTCACCTATTATTTGTAATTCTTCTGCTGTCTGATGTCTGTAATACAAGTGCATTAAGCAACTTATCTCGTCAGGTCAACATATGAGATGTTGTATGAATTATAAATATATCTTTATCTTTCAAAAGAACATAACAAAGCAAAGAAGAAATCAGTCAGCGCAATCAGTCTCATCGTACACGCGTGATGCAGGAATCACTTAGAATTCTAAAGAACTTGTCTATTGAATGAGATGAGATCGCTAACGCAATACTTATAGTCCGCTAGAGGGCGTAAGTGTCTTGGTTGTTACATATAAAATTTTAAATATCACCCCAGATTATAGTGTTTATTAATTAAAATCATAATTGCATAAATGAGGTTACACGTTCATAAATATAAGTCTTATAAAGATTTTGTTGAGCGTATTAAAATTATCATATCACGTTCACAACCATCCAGCAAATAAACGCACCTCATTTACTTGAGATCGTTTGAAGCAATCAGCTTTATTCATCATTAAACTGGACGGAAAAAGAGAGGAAAAAAAGCCGCACTACCCGTCATGGCATTAATTGAGGGGAGACCACTAAATCAACAGACAGACCGGCAGAACTTAATAGCGTATTGTAAATCCGTCAAGTGTTATGGCTACTGCTGAACAAACGATTTATTTTACGTCATTTTTCTTCCAAAGATTTATCGTTGGAACATGTTAATTGACATTTTTTTGTTGGCATAATTCTTAGATGTTCGTCCTCCATGTTTTTGTGTTATTACACTATAAATTTGGGTAATCTACTCTTACCTTTGGGTACCTCCATTTTTATTAAGTGTTGTGAGAGGCAAGTGAGGCGCCAGCAACCGACAGATGGCGGTATATCCATTTCAAATAGCGTAGCTTAAATAAAAAAAGGGGTGTGGACAGTTGCATCATCCCCGTGAATTCAGCCACTGCCATTGCATGGAGCGTAGCAATTATGATTCATTAAATGGTAAATCCTCCCCGCGGCACCCTCCACTTATTTCTTCACAATTCATCTACTTTTAATGCTTCCTATACGTGTCCCAATCTACAGAACCACCGGTTCTTTGTCAAGATAATTGGGTACTGCGGGTTTTAAGACTAGCCTAACTGCGTGTAAGTTCTTAGCAGAGTTCTGACGCACAGTGTCTCTGTTTCGAGGTCTGTCACAGTGGCTATATGTGGTTAGCTGTAGAGGTAGAATAATGTTAGGTCTGCCTAGTATCACTGGGCGCCTCACCTCGCGCACATTAAATGTAAATCTATTAGTGCCGATGGGCGAATGCGAACAATGATTTTGAGGTCCAACGAAATTTTAGCTGATGGAGTTAGAGTTACACCACCATGAAGCACCAGACTACTGGAAGTGTCACGAGTTTACATTAGTGTCTGTTAATTTCGCTACACAATGCGCTTAAAAATTAAATAAGTTGAATTTACTTGATTTTTGAACGTTCCACTTTCGCTTTCTTTTTTGTGTAAAACTCTGATTTTAAATAAATGTTGCGTCATCTTGTGTGCATGCTGCATGTTTTGATAAATGTATTAATCGTAGGTGATCTATTGAAATAAAATAAAATAAAATAAAATCACATGTTTTTACCTACTTATTTAGGAGTCAAGTCAATATGTGAAATGTTAAGATAAATTATCATTATTGTTTGGCCCGTTGGCGCTTATGGTTGCGTGCATATCATATGCGCCAAAGGTCGGGGGTTCTATTTCAACAAATACAAATATTTATATGATAATATTTGAGTTTTTTCTGTTACTGGGTGTTGAATATATGTATTTAAAGTATTATTGATACCTCTATAATTTGTAACAAAAGTTTTTTAAGCGATTTATCTGAGTCAGGTCAATGATTGAGATGTTGTGTCAATTTATTTATTTATTAATTTGTAACAGACCAACAGATTAAACAAACATTTAATAATGATCAATGCAAAAGACATTGTACCTTAAAATGTAGAACTATAAATTGTCTAAGCCGAAACATGACACGGATGAAAATAATGCAACAGATGCCAAATTAGCTGCACCTTTGCCAATACTAAGTTGAAGCCATAACTCGTGACGTGTAATTGCTTCTCACTGCAAAGTCGCGCCGTTCAATGTTATATCGGTAGCAAAAAGAAACGTTTGATGATATTTAGTCTAGGGTTATTTTGAAATGGACTTCAGTTAAGCGTGCCTTGACTTTGTGTGGACCGACTCTCGGCGAGAGTAACACTGCGATTTGTTAGATGTGACGCGGGACAGCTTGACGCGTATAATACGCATATATATGCATATCTTATACATAAAATTATGAAACTGAATTGTCCTGATCATTACTGTTAGAATTTCTCCTAAGTTACGTTATCTATGAAGCCTTTGGTCTATCTCAACTATTCAAATGTGCCTCATACAAAGATCCTATTCGTGAACGTCGCAAAATTGAAGTTCTAACCATATTATTTTCGTCGCATATCGTATAGTATTATTAACGTCTATCTATTTTGTATACATATTGTGTGCACCACTATTTTTTTATTTATATTTTTTTTCTGT
Organism: Heortia vitessoides; assembly: GCA_020976665.1. Classification (NCBI taxonomy): domain Eukaryota; kingdom Metazoa; phylum Arthropoda; class Insecta; order Lepidoptera; family Crambidae; genus Heortia; species Heortia vitessoides. Next base: position 3,583,341 of record JACJUM010002477.1, on the reverse strand, counting down.
TTCGTGTAATGGTTGACCGGGAGATAATGCCAACTGGCATTAAGTCCGCCATTTGTACATTTTGTAATATGTTGTGGAATAAAGTTCAATAAATAAAAATAAATAAAAGATCGTCTGCATCGGTACTTTTTGTACTGGAAAGTAGCGCCATCTCTTCAATGTTTTTAGCTGCAGCTAATAAACCTAGAAATACTTAAGCAGGAAACTTTTGAGTGAACAGTTTGAGGCAATGTATAAATGTTCTAAAACATAGAAATATACCGTAGACCTCATACAAAAATCGTGTGCACCTATTTCTACCGCCAAATAACTGAATGTTTGAAGGTTGAGAGAGACAGTGGAATTTTTGGATAATCCAATAATGCTGAATTGGTTTCAATAAAACTGTACAAAACGGTTTGGTCACGGCCCGTGCTCCTTGGTCATCCATATAATAGGCCAGTGCTTCTAATGGGGACATTGGCTTATAATTTATAAAGCAACCACCCACAGCGTTTTCTGAGAATGTACTATAACTAGAAGCCAACACTGCATTTCTATAAGCAAGGTTTGCTAGGAATCACGATTTAAATAAATAAATTCAAAACCTCTCATACTCTCTACAAGATAAGTTGCTTTAAGCGTATGTATTACAGGTTTCAGAAATAGAATACTTTAATAGACATTTAATATCCAAACACAGAAAAACACATTAATATATGTCATATAAATATTAGGATTGGGTGGGGATCGAACCAATGACCTTTCGAGCATAAGAAAACTACCCGCCCGCCACTTTAATCACAAGGTACCCCCACCTTAATCAGACTTCAGTCGCACATATTTATTACCGGCACTGGTGCGGTACTTTAACCTAATTTACAGTACACATTTTCGCTGCGACTTCAATAGTGGAAACATCAAAGATCGCACCTAATTTAGCAGCTTTCCAGCCTAATAGAGTATAACAAATTGCCGGCAATTAGAATTCTTGGCCGCTCGCGCGGGCAAATAAGACGGGACGCGATTCATTCATCATTAAATTTGTATTTGTTTAATTAAATTTAAATGAATAGAAATTTGAATTGGTAAGTATATCTATATATAGATATACTTACTGTTATCTTCTCTTTATATATATATATAATGAGAAGCTCAGTCGGCTTGACTGACTGACTGACATATTATCGCAGGGCCTAAATTAAAAGGTTTAAAAACTTAAGGTATTGCATAGGGGTTGTTTTTTAACCTAGGGGAGTACCAAGAAAGGATTTTTGTAAATTCTCTTCTCTTGCGACACCCGGTGCAGTGGGTGGTTCTGTTCTACTTGTTTGGCATCCATCAATTTTAATAGTAAACATTTGTAATGTAAACAAACTATGATGCCAAATACGACAACGCCATTAACATAGGTATAAAAGACGCTTCCAAAAAAATACCATTTTTTTATAAAATCAGAAATAACATTATATCACCTGAGAAACTTAAACTTTTTAAAATAATAATATTTGTATTCCATGGGAAATAACATTATTTTCCATGGAATACATATATATTCTATAAATTATTAAATGTCAATACTATTCAACCGTTTTCAACCGAATAAAAAGATTAAATCATATTTACCGTCACCAAATGCCGGAGACCTACGCCTAGTGCCTTAAAATGTTCTAAAAATATTTTTCTCAGCATAAACCTAAACCCTTAACCTGATGGCGCAATTGATCATATTCTTATCTTATGCGCCAATCCCCACTCATGACAAACCTTAACATGATGAACATTAGTGTTTGTTCTGTGTCTGAGTGTTGTGTATACGTATTTAAGTATCATATTTGTAATTCTTCTATTGTCTAATATCTGCAACACAAAAACTTGAAGCTACTTATCTCAGAGTCAAATCAATATATGAGATATTGTAATGTGTGAAATTGTTTAATGTTTTTAATTTTAATGTACTACATTATTTTATACCTTAAAAAGGTTTATAATCAAGTTCACGGTGGCATATATTTACCTTTCAGGGATAATCCTTAACAAAACATTTTTTATCCTTATTGCGCCCATGCCATACACCGTGGTGGCACGCTTGTAAAAATATATCTTTAACACCCAGACACAGAACAAACACCAAACAACCAACAACATTATGAGATATGTGAATTATTAAACCGGTCTCAAGTAAACGGCCACTTCTAAAACGAGGCTATCAAAAAACAAAAATTAAACGGAGCCAACTAGGGTTACCACCCATACTTTATAATAACGTTTCCTACTTCATTTTTGGTAATTATATTTTATACTTTGACATACAATTAAAGTATGCAAAAATACTTTATTTTCAATCTTTTCTGTTATCCGTAAAACAATCAAAACTGGAAACGATAGAACATAGTTACTGAACGAAATGTTAGAGATCAGTATGTCTTGTGAATGCGACAAAACAGTTTGTTAATTTATTTAAATTTATATTTTGATTGTCAAACAAGCTTTGCAAGATTTAATAACATGAAAATTGCATTAGCATGTACTAAAAGCACACAAAAATACGTAAATAAAGCAATTAAATCATGACATGTGAAATATATATATATATATATAATTATTCTTAATACTTTATTTTTCTCTATATAAACCAATTTATACGTTACTTTTGTCAAAAAAAGTTGACAACCCTAGAGCCAACAATCGTAAAAGACAATATAACAGCTCCATTTACAAACAGCAGTCAGTGTGCGTAATCACAAGAGATTCCAATTAATTTGCCCCCTAGACCCGGCGAGGCAATTGTAACACTGATGGAGTGTTTGGCCTAAACTAGACGATAAAATATACAGAAAACATTCTATGTTTAAAAAAAGTATCACGAGTAATGATCGTAAGAAGGTTATCATTCACATGATGTAGACCTGATACAAAGATCATGTGTATCGGTACCTCAAACTCATCTATTTCTCAGCAGTGTTCGCATTGATGTATTCCCATTTAAAGATTGAGAGGCAGTGAAAATACTGGGTAATGTGACATAATACCTTCAAGTCACAAGGTAGGCCCCGCGCTTGTGATATCCTTGTGATAACACCAGTGTTTATAGGCTGCGTTGACACTAACTATCACACGGACCGTATGCTTGTTTGTGAACTTAGACATATAAAAAAAGATGCCACTTAATTACCTATTTGTTCAAATAGTTTTTACAATTCTATGGAATCAGCGTCATCAGCCATTAGAGTAAGACTATAAGTGACAATTATATGCGTAGAAAAATTAGCCATGGGTTACCGACGGAGGAGAATAGTACCTCCCTCTGTAGAAGGTGTATATCGATGGCGGTATATCAATCCGAAACCGCAAAATCAAATGCTACAGGTACCATCCCCACTAACCATCCCCAGTAGCATCTTCGTCGTTAAGTTGCGCTCTGCGACTACCAACACGGCAGTTGTAAGCAAATATCCCCTTATCTTCGGAAGGTCCTTGTCCAACAGTGGACTTTCTATAGTTGATATGAGAATAATATAGAAAAATATCTTTATTATAACCATTTAAAGTGGCCTATGACTCTTGAAACTCTTGAAGATACCTCAAGTAGCCTTCCAATCTAATATTCCCTTTAGTGCCACTAACTACCGCCAAAACTCTTTTTTCTCTTTAATATAAACGTTTAAATAATTGGTTAACATTCCTGACCCATAGTTATTTGCTTTTAGCCTACCGGCCTTAAGATAAGTGCTCTTTTTGAAAAGCGGTTTATTTAACCTATTTTTAAATGTTTTGTCCGAGTAGGTAAGTAATGTAAATATAGAATTTTATATGCAAAAACATTTATTATGTATTTATTTCATTATGTATCACAGTATTAAATATAAGAAAATAAAAATTGGATGCATAGAAACTGCTGAATTACATTAAAAAAAAACAACTTTTTTTTAGATGTCAGGCGGGACCCAAACCTGCATCATTGCCATGCCGGGGACACTTACCGTTGTACACACAGCAACAGACCAAGCAACTCAAATCTGTCTAAACTTCGTAATCGATATAAAACTTCAGAAGCGAGATAGTCAATATTGAACTAGTCTATGTTTAATATTTTAACATTGACTATAAAAATTTGACAGATTTGCATAGGTTAATATAGTGCTTACCGTACTTATGAGACCTTAGCAGAGATGTCTAATTTTTTTTAGTGTCCTTTTTGTGCAAAGCGTTCAGCGCTATTTTCAATGCTGCAGGAGCGAGACTCCTGTCTCCTAACATCTGAGACAGATTGCATTTTGTCTAGTAAATATAATCTTTAATATAATTCAGCATTTTGCATATCTACATATCAACTGAATTCGAAAATTTAAACACATTTGTACCTACTATACAGAATGAGCCAAAGTTACCCATCGGAGGCCAAGTCATCCGCAGTTACTGTAAACAGTTGAACGATGAGCAAGATGCATTTTAAAACATTTTTAGCTACACAGACCAAAAGAATTGATCAATAACAATGGACTGTGAGCAATCGATGGCAATTAAAATGTTTGACGGTACTGGCAATAGTGAGCGAATGGGACGCTAGGATCACTAATTAGAAATCGGATGGCTGACCTAAATACTTAAATAAATAACAGATCGCAAAATAATATCTAGATACTACGAATCGATACAATACTAATGTGAATCGACAAGCCCAATGGCGCAGATGGTAGTGATTCTATTCTAGTGCGCGTTGCAGCAACAAGAACGGCCTTGGCGAACGTACGGAGGTTCGATCTCCACCGAGGACAAATATTTATATGAAGAATTTGTGTTTGTTATGTGTCTGAGTTATATATATATTTATTATTATATTTGTGTTTGTTCAGTTATCTGATGCCCGTGATACCAGTGGTTTAATGTATGAGATGTTGTGTAGTAATATAAAAAAATCAAGAACAAGTTTCTGACGTCCGCAAAAGAAATGTTACTTAACTTCGACCAACGTCCATATATAAATGGCTGAAAGAAGCAAGAGAAGTGTCAGGATCCGAGGGAATGCAGATCAAATTATCTGTCGCGACTGAAAATGCCTTCCAGATACTCCCAGAAAACTCTACAGAAAAAGATATTTCCAATCGAATCGGGTATATTCTGTTCTAGGACGCTATATAGGCATATCGATGCTATTAATTATATTTTAATATGCCTTAGTCCAAAGCAGCTTCCTAAAACCGCGCAAACTACCATCATGCACAAAGTACATCCCCCTTTCTTTAGTCGCCGATCCGAAAATGCGCATCATTGTAAGTACAACATAAGATCCCATTTCCCGCGTCTAACAAATAGACATAACCAAACAAACCATGGATAAAAGTTTATAGCGGTAATAATGAGAGGCTCGATTGTCCGCCATTATTCACAATTGCACAAATAACAAACTAATTCACCCATGCTGAATCATTAAAGTCATTGGCTTAAATATCATCGGTCTTTAGTCTGTAGGGTTGCCACGCGAAGCAGTTTTCCGGATAAAATACACAACCTATCTCTGTGCGAGAGTATCTACAAGCAGTAAAGGTTTCCATCAGCTTCTAGAAACCATTTAGGATGTCTAGATACCTTGGAAACTTTAGTCAGAGGAACTTCATCCCTCAAACACTTCAGATGCTGAATGTGCTATCTGCTGTGATTACAAAAGACTGCTGCATGGGTTTCTTAAGAAGAATGGTGCAGTCGCTAATGATTATTATTCACTTGCTGACTATCAGGTTACCAGTTTGCATGTATAGAATATAAAAATCACGAAATAAAAGAATCATGGGTACATTTTCAGCCTTTATGAAGAGAGTAGACGTTACTACTTTAATGTCTAGGAATACCGAAGCAGCGTGTTTATTCCGTAGGTAAAAAAAATATATAGTGGGGTGGAGTTACCACGCCCAGCATGGAAATTATGGGCAAGTATCACCCAATTACTAGTGTCTTTTGAGCAGTAAATTACCAAATAATTTGACACCCTACACCTAAGATCATCAACATCATATCATAGTTACATAAGAACTGCACTGGGCAGGTGTGGTGGCAATAGCAGAGTAGAGCTTCGCAACAAGAATGCTGCTACCTATTCTCACCTTGTAGTATATAAAAACTGTGCTGTTTTGGATGGATCGCCATCTATCGGATCCGATACCTTAGTCGCCTCTTACGACACCTGACAAAGAGAGTGGCACTATTGTACTCTGCCGGTACCTCACGGTCACGCGGAGTTGATACTGAATTTCATGTTACCAAAGACACCGTTAAATTGTCCGCCATTTCCCGGCATCGTGCTGTTTTATTTGGTAACCCTAAACCCATCGGCCGATTCCGCGCGAGAAACCACAGACCCATTAAAAACCCTCGTAAAAACACCACTAAATACCAATAAACCGAACTGAGATGAGAACACTGGAGACGTGCAAATGTCGGTTACGAAAACAGAGGAAAGAATAAATCTCAACATATATATATGTATGTATGTACCTTAGATGTAGAGCACCTGTTCTTAGAGATTTTGTAACGGAAACGCTGTGTTTTGCTTGTACCGGAGGATGGAATAAAATTTTTTATTGCGTTTGACATAATAGTTGTGCCACAGGAAAGTGTTTTTATACGTGTAACCGTTTAATCCAGCTTTGAGGTTAAGCCAAAAGGAACTGATGCCACAGAGTAGATAAATGTTTGTTTAAATTATGTGACGGTAACCTTTTCTGTGCAGTAAATTGCTTCCTTATCCGTTGAGCTCTATTGCTGAAAATATCGTTGTCATAAAAAATAATTTTACCTTTTTAATACTAGCTGACCCGATATATACTATGAATATTGAATGCGAACAGATATAATTATTTTTAAAAAGACCGGATCCGGATCTTTGTATCTGTAAAAAAATATATCTGCAAATCGTGTTAACTGTAAAATTACTGACAGTCATAATAAAACTACTCTTTTGGCGGCTTTAAAGCGTCATTTATTTACCTATTTACATGTTTTGCTCAACGTTTCGGTTACCTTACGGCAACCGTTCTAAAGAAGAGCTTTTTCTTAATGAGTAGAGTATTCATAAGGTTACATTAGTTAATTAGTTAGTTTTATTTAGTTATTAGCTAAGTTTTCATAAATTTTCAAACTTTTCTCACGATTCACTATCATTTTCTTTTATAAAAACATTCTTGAATATAAAACAAAAGAATAATTAACAAAGTCAGTTCACAGTTCACATGCGCAATCAAGGAGAATAAAATTTTTACAAGGACAAGATCCCAGTTGGTACTATTTTTTCCATGACCTCATTATATCAGTCGCACAGCATCCATTACTGGATATAAGCCTCTACAACGATTTCAATTACAACTGGTTGTATACCTGCATCCAGAATAATCATGCGGTGAGTCAGATCATCTCTACACCTTGTGGATGGAGTTCCCACATGTGCCTGTGCGTGATCTCTATTCAAGAACCTTAAGGCTCCATTAGCCATTGGTTTTGCGTGCTATTTCACTTTTTTCCTAGGGCAATGCATTGAATGGAGAAGGTTATTTGTGGAGCTTAGGTAGAGACCTAAACTCCACGAAGCCACGTTCGCATTGCTGTGTTTGGTTTGAAAGGTGAGAGAGGCTGTGTGATATAACTGGGTAAATGTGACTTAGTACCTGCAGTTCATAAGTTTCGTCACGTGGCGTCACGCTAGAATCAAAATAAAAAATAGGTATATATTATCTTTATTTGAAGTCTCGTAATCTCATATACTAAATCTATATCGAAATCTGACAAAATTTTATGAGTTGGATTTTAAGTACAAAATTGATAGCGAATACGCGTATACTAGTCAGCTCAAAGGTCATAATTATTATAACAAACTGTGTTCAAAATATGTTTTGACAGGCTCTATAGTACAGATGATAGTGATCCAATCTAGTGCACCAAAGGTCGTACGTTCGATCCCACCCAGGACAAATATTTACATTTTGTTATTTGTTTATGTGCTGTGTCTTGATGTTTTATAAATGTACTTAAGTTAATGTTTATGATTCCTATGTTGTCTGATGTTTGAAAGAGCACTTGGCTTATTTCGGATTCAGGTAAAAAAATATAGCCTGAGATGCCGTAACCACAGATGGCGCTATGTCCATCCAAAACACTGTGACTCAAATGCAACGCGGAGATACGCTCTGAGATGAATAACCCGGCAGTTATGGGCAAAAATCCTTGAGAAGGCATACTCGTATGTCCATCAGTGGACGTTCTATGGCTGATTATGAATTATGTATTTGATTGCATCTGTTTTATATATACAAATATTCTTTTAGCACATGACTAAGTAAAAAATCAAATAACAAAATTACATAATGAACTTCAAAAGAACTGTCGCCCGATTTCTGACCGCAAGACCGGTATTAACTGGTTCGTTGTTAATAAAAATTAACACGATACACTTAATGCGTTGATGGATTGGTCTTGCTTTTTTTGTTAGGCTGTGGCGCCAATCTTATAATATTTTATTTATTCATTTAATGCTAAGTGACGATAGGGCGGGAGAAATACTGTAAAGATAAACAATTATATATTGGCGACACATACATTATATACAATACACACTCACACATAATATAAGGTGATATTTGTTGGTGATTTGGTGTTTGTTGTGTGTCTGGGTGTTAAAAATATGTATTTACTGGCGACCCACCCCGGCTTCGCATGGGTACAATGAGGATAAGGAAATGGTTACCCTGTCGGGCACTATGGGTTATCCCTAAGAGATAGATATATGCCACTGCGGACTTATTAGGATGTACAATACTGTAGTACATTATTTTGATCTCGTCGGGTTCAATACAGGTAGGTAACCTCAAAAATTATTAAACTTTTCTTTTTAATCACTATATTAATACATAAGGGGGGACAGCAAATTGTTTTGTTTACTATGCAGTGAAGTAGTATATTTGTGATTCCTCTGTTGCCTGATATCCCTAACACAAACGCTTTAATCAATTAACCTCGGAGTCAAGTCAATGTATGAAATGTTGTGTGAATGAAATTAAATGAGATATAATGCAACAAAAAAGAGATTTTGATTGAATTTGAACTCAATATACAAGTACCTAGTTCCTATATCTAACATTGAAACTCAACCTAATACATTTATCATCATCATACCAGCCATTGCAAGTCCACTGCTGGGCATAAACCTCTCCAAGAAAGTAGGTTTTTTTGCCTACAATTACAGCGCTGGGCAAGCGTGTTGGCAATCGCAGAGCGCAGCTATCGTGACGGGAATGCTGCTGCCCCTCCCCGCCTTTTGCATTTTAACTGCACTGTTTCGGATGGATATACCGCCATCTATCGGTTCCGGTACCTTAGTCGCATCTTACGACACCTGGTACTATAATATTCTGCCGGTACCTCACGGCACGTAATACATTAAGACTGACAAATCAAATTTCAATGCATCTTACGAAGATACTTACCTCAAATAACATCGCTTAATAGTCTTATAAATAAATCATTGATAGACCAGATATTGTATATAATTTCCGACACTAGTAAACGCAAGCGATACTCAATCATGACTTCTTATTATACGGTTCGAATTTATTTGCACGGCCACAGTAATCGATGATTAAGCATAATAACAGTCAGTTAAATGTTTTAAACGATTGATTCATTAAAGTGAATGGTGAACATATAAAAAATCGAATTTCCTCAACCAATTTTGAACTTAACACGTTACCGATAGAGTTCACGTTCACGTGTTATCTGTCCGCGCTTGCTAACTTTCTATACCTTTCAACGGATAATGATTAACAACTTGTTTTAGTTTAGTTTTAGTTTAATTTAGTTTAATTTAATAAACATTCATCATCATGTCAGCCATTGGAAGTCCACTGTTAGACACAGGCTTTTCCAAGAAAGGACGTTTTTGCCCATAATTACCACGCAAAGCATGCGTGGTGGCAATCGCAGAGCGAAGCTTCCGCGACGGAGATGCTGCTGCCCATCCCCGCCCAGTACATTTGTTCTATACTGTTTCGAATAAGCAAGAAATCTGTCGGTTCCGATACATCAGTACTTTAATTTGTCAAATTGTTGGATTCAATAAGGTATTGTTATTTATAATAAATAAATAAATTCAACCATCTTGACATCATGACTCGAAGATAAAGTCGCTTAAGGGACTGGTGTTACAGACACCAGACAACAGAGAAATCGGCCAATGTATATCTAGAAAAAAATTGACGACGCAGCGATTATCGATAGTCTGAAAAACCGCTATATCATCATCATCATATCAGCTATTAAAAATCCACTGTTGGATATAGGCCTCAAAATAGGGGGAATTTCGCCCTTAATTGCCGCTGTAGACAAGCATGTTAGGAATCGCAAAGTGCAGCTTTCGCGACGGGGATGCTAACCCTGTGCATTTGAGATACAGTGATTCGGATATTCCGCCATCTGTTGATTCTGTTACTAGTCACCTCTTACGACACCTGGAGGGAGGTACTATTCCACTCTGCCGGTAAACTACTTTTTATCCCTGAAACATGTTCTCGTTGTGTATGTATTTTATATTATGTTTTATTAGGGCAGACAAACAAACATGCATTCGACATGGTAGTAAGCGTCACTGCAGCCTATAGACGCTCGTAATATCACAAGGATATCACTAGCGCGCTGCTAACCTTGTGACATGAAGATATAAAGTCACATTACCCAATAATTACACTGCATCTCACACTGAACACAGCAATGCATACCCTGCTATTTGGCGGTAGTAGTAAAAGAGAGTAAGGTATGTACGAATTCGGAAAATGAAAATAAAAATTTATAAAAAAAAAAAAAATGAAGTACTAATACATATAAGTCTATAAACAAAATTAATATATAATACAAACATTATATTATTATACCTGATATAGGTAAGTGAACAAAGAGGGGACAATTTAAGTGGGGACATAAAACCTTAAGAGAATGCGTGAGACTCTCTTGAATACAGACGATTAACTTGTATAGATTTAATACATGCATTACTTAAATAACAGTACAAACCCGAGTAAATCACAATTGATATAATAAAAGCTTTAGGATGCATTTTCTATTTGTTGCTATAAATCCAAAGCAAAGAAACTTTTGTTCAACTTTATTTTCAGATGAATATAGAGCGAGTTGACATAGGAAGTTTCCATTTTACAAGTGTACTGTTAGCAGATGATTTTATTTTTGCTAGCAGCACCCTGGTTTAGTCCACGTATTTTTCAACCCCGTGAAAATAATAAACACAAAGTAACCTGAGTTACTTAGTAAAATTCCTGTTAAAATCGGGCCTGTCGTTTCGGAATTTGTCTCAAATAGACAGACAAATATAAAAAGCTTAATTTTGTTATAGTTTTCATCCTTTCATATGCTTATTATTAAAAGCTGTTTTTATATTAGGCTCTCGATTCTGCCTGGACCTAAAACACAACACGACGATAAACAGATTTGCGGATGGAACTTGGCAGGCTTAAGGGCAAACCACATATTCTCAATGATACTTCAATACCGCGTATGTAACTTAAGTCAATAAGGCCCACTTTCCATCTTTTCTAATTGAATTTTCAACTTTATTTGCAACTGTTACTTACGCAGTATTGCATTATCATCGGCGATATATTGTTATTTTGGACAAATCTTTATAAGCCATGTGTTATTCTGATGTATAAACAATAATATAAAGTTTTAACAAAATCCATTTTAGTAGTTTAAGGGGGAAAGAGCAACAAAGATACACACATTCTTACAAACGTTTGTATATGTTTGTTTTATTACCGATGACCCTGACAACCAGTGTTATAAGAGTTATTAAAACTTATAGGTCATTGAGTGTCCTATTTTAATACTAGTCTGCCGGCACCAGACGGGTTTTAAAACTAAGTTTTTATGACGTTCATTACGCCAACCCCCAAAAAAATAACCTACAAGAAAAACTAATCATTTATTTTAAATAATAAATCCTACTTACATCAACCAATTTGACAAATAAAAGTTCTACATTAAACATCGGTGAAAAAACAAACTGCCCACGTGGGAGGAGATCTAAAATAAGAAATATAAAATCTAATTACCACTTAACGCTCTCAATTTTTATTTACGCACTTAATTACTTAAGCGTACCATTAAAAGTCCAGTCGTGTCTAATTTTAATGTGTTCAGACCAAGTCCCGAGGGATTGCCTGGGCTTTAATCTTTGGTTCTAGGACTTACAGCTGGTGCTAGTATAGTCCATAAATCAGGGAACGAGATTAGACTGCTGTAGTTATTTATTGGTGCGGAATAAGTTATATATATTTTGGTGGTGTTTACAAACCAGAGTTGCTGGGAAATAAGTAGTTGTCATTCGTCATAAGACATAAGAGTGAGAGGTCGTTCTTGCAAATGGTTGCGTCGATTTAAAATGTATTAGTCAATAGACCGCGTTTTAAACCTTAAAAAAATAGTTAATTGCGAGAAGTGATCGATTAAAGGTAAGATTAATTGATACGATTAATTGAGACGATTGAATGTGATCCCGTATTTTTTAGTTAGTTGTATTGAACGAAAATAATTAACTAGCACCTCACTGGAGTTTTGCTTGCGTAGAACATGTAAATTAATAAATTATAGCTTATGTTACTCGATAAAGTAGCTTTAACAAACGGAATTGAAAGTAATTATATTGAAAGAAAATACAAAAGAAATAAGATTACTAATAACATTGTAAATGTGAAAGTATGTTAATCTGTTCGTTTTTTTTTCCGATCAAATGGTAGTACGCATATGAATAAAACTTATTTAATGATTGAATTAGTTTATTCCAGAAGCGAAAAAACTAACTGATAATTTGAAAGACGCAAAAAATTTATAATGGCGGGAGAAATTGCCGCAGGGTGAAAATAAAAATTATGTCCAACAGGCCAAGTCCCTTCCCTTCATCATCACACTAATTCATCATCATAATCATCACATGAACCGTAGGATATCCACTGCTTAACTTAAACCAATTGAAGTTTTTCCAATTAGGGTCAATCATCAGAAAATTTTCCGTAATCGTAGAGCGAAGTCACGACCAGAATGCTGCTGGATATCCTTATACGCTACGATTATTTGGGGTGGATTTACCGCCATCAGTATGTTGCAGTTCCTCAGTCACCTCTTACGGCACCGGGTATAGGGGGTGGTACTATTCTAGTCTGCCGGTACCTCACAGCGATCTGCCGGTACCTCACAGCGATCTGCCGGTACCTAACGGCGAGTTTGGACTTAGTATAGCAATTCGTAGTATAAAACAAAATGCACAAACACGTACAAGTAAAAAAATCACAAACTCAAAAGACAACTTATTACAGCTTATACGTAGCTCTAGATAATATGTAAAGTAGAAGTAAACATTTATAAAGTGTTTCTACTAAGAAAAAGGGGTTAATATAACAAATATAAACAATAATAATTTATATACACTTAAATTACGTTAGCCTTAAAGTACCGGTAAATTAGAATAATACTTCACCCAATTAGAACATACCAGGTATCGTAAGAGGCGACGGAGACCAAAACCGACTGATGGTGGTATATCCAGCCGAAACAATGCTAGCTCAAATTCATAAGGCTAGGATGGGCATCAGCATCTCCTCGCGTCATCTCCGTCATGACAACTGGGTTCTGTGATTGCCAAATCGCTAGTCCAGAGCGGCAATTATAGACAAGATTCTCCTGTTCTTGCTCTTCCAATTGCTGGTATTTTGATACATATAAACAATAACAATAAACCAGTGAAAGTTTGTGAATTTACTTCTCAAATTTATTAAATGACATAGACATTTATGACGGGCCCGATGGCGCAGGAGGTCCTGTCTTGTGCGCAATCCAAAAGTCCAGAAAAAATTTTAATATGATGACATTTATGTTTGTTCTGTGTCTGTGTGTTAAATACATGTGTTTAAGTAGTATGTATGAGATGTTGTGGGAATTTATTTTTATTTTCTATGTTTAATTTACATCCACTGTTTCCCTTCCGTTGTGACAGAAGACTCTTACGACACCTGATACAGAAGGAGCTACTCTATTCTGCCACTAATTAACCATTGAAAGAATTCACATAGTACGTATTTACTAATAGCCGTTGGACTTTTACCAAACAAGTCATAAAAAAAACTTAATTTATGTACATGTATCTTCAAATGCATCTGTCTACACGGTCACGATCTGTTTCGCCCATTGGATGCAGTCAGTGTTCCTAAATTAAGATATAATAGCCCAATCAAGGGTTCCAATGGTTTATTTTCTGCCTTTATTAAGCTCTAACTGCCGTTGGAGTAAAACAAACGATTGGACAACTGGTTGTATTCAAACGATAAATACTGATAGTTAATAATAGAATACTGAAGATTCGAGTGATCTCCTAAGAGCACTCTTACCAGAGATCTGTATCAAGTGGGTCGGTTGGCGCAGTTGGTAGTGAACCTACCTTGTACGCGGGAGACCGTGGGTTCGATCCCCACTGTTTGTACATACAATATTAAAGTTTTCATTACGCACGTTACTACGTGCTTCGCCTGTAGCCTATGGATCTCATTAGTAAGCAGCATCTCTGTCGCATTTGCTACTCTCGGTGATTGCCAACACCCATGCCCAACGCAGCAAATATAGGCAAATTCCCCCATTTTGTGGAGGCCTACATCCAGCAGTGGACTAGCAATGCTTGGTATGACGATGATGGTGATGTCTGTGGCATTTACGGCTCTTTCATAGGATTATTAGTTCTTTGGAAAAATTGCTTTTCCTAGGTTGTCTATGTGTTCCCAGTATCAAAATGTTTTAAATAAAATAAATCTTTGGTGTCGCCTTAACAAGTTTATTGGTACATTGACATAGATAAAGTTAGAATACCTTGACTCAATTGATTTCTAGGTCAACTTGGGGATGTAATGGATCAGAAGTTTCAGACAACTTCAGTTTAGGAATTGTTAAAGTTTAATGTATTTAGGCAGTAATCATCAGCCTTTTGTGATTGTCCATATTTGGTAAGGAGCTTTGTGGAGCCGGCAGAGAACAATAGTACCTCCATCTAGCTAAGAGTTGACTGAGGTACCGAAATCGAGAGACGTTGGTAAAATAAATTCACACAACAACTCATGCGTTTACCTGTCTTCGAGATAAGTCACTTAAGAACTTGTATTAACGCCATCAGAAAACAGAGGAATTGCAAATATAATTCTTAAGTACATATTTAATACGCAGGCACAAAACGAATATTCATTAAGTAAATATTTGTCATGAGTGGGTATGGAACTTACGCTTCTTGGCATGCAAGAATAGCTCACTACCATCTGCGCCAACGGGCCCGTCACATTCTGACGACATTCTATTTTCCAACAATTCTATCCCTACTAATATTATAAATGCGAAAATATCTCTGTCTGTCTATCTGTTACGCTTTCCCGCTTAAACCTCTCAACCGATTTTGATGAAATTTGGCACATACAATCTTTAGATCTTGAGAAAGGACATAGGCTATTTTTTAATTCAAAATAAGGGTTGTAAGGGGCCGAAAGGGGGGATGAAAATTTGTTTAGAAGTATCGTTATTTTTAGAGCTAGAAAATGAAATTCAAAGTTTATATTAGTTAAAGTAAAGAGGTATGGTACTCTAAAAAACTATACCACGCGGACGAAGTCGCGGGCACAGCTAGTTAACTCATAATTGCATATTTATTCGTAACCAAACTCGATCCTATTCAGTCGTGACTAGTTTAAATAACATTAGGAAGTGAAAGCAATATTTAACGTCAGTGGAAGGATATTCTTCGATCTCATTTATTAGTTAATTAATTGGTTATTTTAATATAACCATAAAGTGTAAGAAATACTTCGGCGCACGGCTCACTTTGTGAACACGATGGTGATGCAGGACCAATACAAACGGATTAGGGCTGACACTTAATTGGAATTATATTTTTTTGTACAAATTTATTCGACGAGGCCCAATGGCGGTTTGGTAGTGTGCCCTAAATTTGTATGATGAAAATTTGTTCTGTGTCTGAATGTTAATTGTGTATTTAAGTGTTATATGTGTGATTCCTTGCAGTCTGATGTTCGTAACACACGTGCTTTAAGCGACTTGTCTCGGAGTGAGGTATGAAGTTGTGTGATATTTTTTTCTCGGAAATACAATACGATATTATAACAGTGGATGAAGTGACCTTTTATGGGAGCGATACACTTTATTTACTTAAATATAGTTTGATTAGAATGACAGGTGCCAAACTATCGTGTTTTGTTGTTTATTCTAATTTATTATTTTAATTATTTATTACATGTACCCCGTTGCAATGAAGCGACGCTGTTCCAAATGGATATACTGTCATTTAGCGGGACCTGTTCATATATATATATCTATATATATATATATATATACACACATATATATATATATATATATATAGGTATATATGTACGATAGAGGGTAGTGCTATTCTAATTTTAGGTTTTAAGAAATTAACCGATTTGCGGTAATATAAGTTTATACTAAACAAATATAATAAAACTGCATGCCAAATTTCAATTTAGAAAATTGGAAAGATTTATTTTGTCAATTAATTTTAAAATTGACGACTAGAATTGAAATCTTAAATTAATGCAATACTCTCCACTTAAATATTATCTTGATACAGTTTTAATACAGTTTAATTATATCAAAACAGTTCCTTCTTTAACATTACAGAAAAATTGAGCAAACAATAAATAAGTTTTACCCACAGTGAAATCAATTTTTATTAAACAGTGTTAAGCAACTAATTAAAAAATGCGCTGATTATATTATCAGGTCATTATTAGGTATCATATTCTTGTTACAAAAACGTAATCAACAATAATTGTTACCAATAAAATAAATGCGATAGTAAGTCTATCTGTTACATTTTCACGGGGTAAGAACAGTATTTACTGTTCTTATACCATAATGAAATTTGTTTAAACCTTTAAGAAGGTGTCTTTAATTTGGATCTCAGAAAACAAGAGTCACTAAGAATTTGCAAAGGAAACGTACGAAGCCACGGGCTAATATATGGAATACATGGTACAAATATGTAAACGACACGTAAAATAAACATATTATTTAAACGCAACATTTTCAGTGATACAACAAACACCAGTCATTACATGATGCATAAAGAATTACCAAAATGTATAATGCAGACAAATTGTCAGCAGCTATAGAAATTCATTAACTACTAACCCACCGTCCATTCACAGGGCAACGACGCATTATTCAGTACAACATTGAATGCCAAATTGAAAACAATATTAGAACCGCTAATAAATAACAAACGGAACAACATTCAACATGGCAGATAAGAGGCCGGGTTTAAATTTAACGTTGATGGCCAATTTAATTGCTTCCTAACAATTAATAACTGCACTCCACCTGACAGTGCAGTACTTAAGCCCGTTCCAGAACACATCGCGCGCCTAAATCATTCTAGATCATTCATCAACCAATAATATACGCGTTCCATTTTCGATTGACGCAATAAACCGACATTAACATTGCGTCGCGTTAATCCATATAAATTTAATTCTAAAAATAATTGGACGCTGGCAACCCTGTCGGCGATGGATGCCACAGCTGCATCAGCCAATAGCTTATTACTTGGACGTTCCTCGTTCAAATTACATCTCGCCAAGCAAACGATTCGCCTATGCAAATAGTCTGTGGCCTCTAAGCTAGGGCTGTAAGGTTTCTATTCGTGTGTTGGCCCGCGGACGGCGTTGGAGACCTACATGTCGGTGCGCCTGCTCGATTAAAACGCAAAGATATAAATGCAAGAGCAATGTGAGATTAGAATAGCGGCATGAGTGGTTTTATTGGCAGTTTTGAGAATACTCGGAATATCGCCGGCGATTGACAAATCGTTCTGCATGAGATGCCGCTGATTGGTTAATTTGAGGTTGGTGAAATGAGGTTTTAATCTGTGGTGATCTTATAATTCTCTGGGAATGTATTAGAATGATAAGAGGGTAGTTTGAAATAAGTGGTAAAGTTTATACAGATTTAGTAGTCAATGCCACTTTTATCCTTTATAAAGAAAGCATGTCACGATGTTCGTCCGGGATGAACTCCTAAACTACTAAAAGAGATAGGAAAGTTTGTATCTCAATTTAAACCAGGATAAAGTCTGACAAACATGCATACATTCATTATGATAGCGTCACTGTAGCCTAAAGACGCTCGTATTATCATAAGGCTATCACTAGCGCGCTGCATATCTTGTGACTTGAAGATATTATGTCGTATTAATCAGAAATTTCACCGTTTTTTTCACTCTTTAAACCGGAACACAGCTATGCGAATACTGCTGCTTGGCGGTACGAAATAGGTGTGAGTAAGGACCAATGCAAACGACCTTCGTGTGAGGTCTACCTGTACTAAGATAGAGTGTAAGACTTAGAATATATCAATACATATGAATAAAGTTGGAGTCTCTGTTTGTAATATAAAACAATGACTGAGTTTTAATAAATGCTTATGTATATACGGTACATAGACAAAATAACATTTGTTTTTATTTTAGGTACTCTCTCAAAGGGCTGAACGTATTTTGATGGGCCTTTTGCTGGCAGCTAGCTGACATAATAACGAGAGCGGAAGATCAGCTCAAATGTGGCAAAAACAAACCAAAAACATACGTTTTGAGAGCTTTTACTGCGTGCGCTGCGTAAACTGTTGGTGTTACGCGAAAATAGTGTTGGAACGCGGACGAAGTCGCGGGCACAGCTAGTCTTAATTAAAACAAGATGATTTTTATGATCCGATGGCGCATTAAATAGAGTTCGAGTAGTCCCTGCGGTATGTGCCAATGGTTCAATCCCCAGCCAGGACAAACATTTATGTAATAATATTTGTTTTTGTTGTGTCTGAGTGTACTATATACCTATTTAAGTACAATCGTTGCAATACACATTTTAGTGCTTTTTCTCGGAGTCAGGTCAATGTGTTGGACAGGCCATACCTATGGTGCAGATGGTAGTGATCCTATCTTGTACGCTGTCTGGGGATCAAACCCACGGCCCTTAGAGCATCACATAGGATTACTAACATCTGCGCCATTGGGCCCATCGAATGTATTTAAGTATTATACTGAAAATACCTAGATTGTCCGATATCCGTAACACAAGTGCTTTAAGCATTATCTAGGAGTCAAGTCATGGTAGGACAAAAATCATCATCGCCATCATAGCCGCCGTAAAACTTTCACTGCTGGACATACGCCTGCCTAAAGAAAAGGAAGGAAGAGTTTGCCCATAATTGCCGCGCTGGGCAAGCATGGTGGCAATCGCAGAGCGTAGCTTCGCGACGGGGATGCTTCCATTGCAGGATGATGACCATTCCCATTCGAGCTACACTGCCTTGGATGGAAATACCGCCATCCATCAGTTCCGGTACCTTAGTCGCCTCTTACGACACTTGGTACAGGAGAAGTACAATTATACTCTTTGGGTACCACATGGCTAATGATATAAATAATTAGATGTTTCGAAAACTCAAGTTTACAACAAAAAAAACATCCCCAGTGAGATTTGCGAAATTAATTTGCCAGCCCACAAGTCAATAGATCTGAGACTATGTATGTGAAGTTATTAAAAAAAAGTTGATTCAACAACGCTCGACTACGCAGGTTCCTTCTTATTATAAAGCAAATTATAAACATCAACTTTGAGATATTCTCATTTATCTTTGTTTGCTTCAAATTCGTGCCTGTGCAAAACAAGTTTTCCTTAACTATTGCGTTTATGGTTTTCTGGCAAACGTTTTTAGTCATACTTCATTTTATAAGTTGATCAAACTTATTAATATTACAAGAAATCTATCCAAATATTATAGACACTATAAGCTTGTCTCACGGCAAACTAAATCACTAACTAAGTCACTTAAAATCAATCTGCTAATAAGACTCCTGCCCCAATCTTTAGAATGATCTGCAAACCATGAAATATTTTTATTCCTATCGCTTATTAATCTTATAAACAAGTAAGTTGAGCGTTAAGTAAGGTGCCGGCAGAGTAGAATAGTACCTTCCACACCAGATGTCTTAAGAGGTGACTAAGTTATCACAACCGACAGATGGCGGTATGTCCATCCGAAACAGAGCAGATTAATTGCACAGGGTGGGGATGGGCAGTAGCATTGCGAAAGCTGAGCTCTACGATTGCCAACACGCTTTCCAAGCGCAGAAATTATGGGCAAAAAAGCCACTTTTCATGAAGAGGCCTATCCAGCAGTGGACCGGTAAGGCTCTGAAGATCAAGTACTGATTTTTCCCGAAATTATGTCGCCATGGAATAGATCTGACTTTTTATCTATCTCTATGGAATCGGCACGACATTTTCACAAAAAAACCGTCAGGGAGCAACGTTGATTTCCTGTAATAAGAAGATATCCTCAGTTCCTCTGACATATGAGACCTCGTGGAAAGGCCCGGGTGGAAAGCCAGTTAAAAGTATTTTTCACTATAAATGCGCCATATTTCAACACAATTTAATCCTCACTAAAAATAGTCAAGCCGGCATAATCGACTGCTAAAGGACAAGCTTACGTAACACAAATCTAACTGCTTAATTTCGTCATCCAATCGAAAACAATGGCCGAACGGTTCCCCGAAGAAAGCGATTACCGGACTAAAAACAACAGCACCTCGATCAGTGCTCTTTCAGCTAATTGATGCACATTTACAACTCGGCTGGTTTATACTCTTGACGTTTCTCGGAATGACTACTCGCGTGTGGTACGTGTACGCTTTGTGGACTGCGCACGTTTTTTGCGCTTTTGTGAAGGAGGGATGAGACCGAGTGTCGTCCGACACCATATGGCGGCGTGTGTGTATTTTTGTTCAGGGCGAAAAGGTTCGCGTTATTTTTATAGAGTTAAACGTGTTAAGTGGGGAGCTGACTAATTAGTCCCCAATTTAAAGCGTAGCAAGAAAGTGTTTACAAAAGGTCGTCTGCATTGGTACCTCACTTTCTACCGCTAAATAGCAGTGTTCGCATTGCTGTGTTCCGATTTGAAGGCTGAGAGTGTCAGTAAATTTACTTGGTAATGCCACATAATATCTGATATCTTTATGATATTACGAATGTCTATAGACTGCGGTGATGTTTACTATCAAGCTGTCAATATTTGTTTGTTGACCTGGTCTAATATAAAATAACAAATTATAATAGTTTTATAAATCTTCATAATACCTCGCGTTATTGTAGTCAATAGACATTTTTTAACGCTATCAATGATATCACTAGGACCTGAGGATGTCATATTATCATTATTACTGCTTTAATTTTCTGCTGGACAAGAAATTGGTATTTTTAAAACTCCCCAAGGAAGATTGGCCATCACAGAACGTAGCTTTGCAACAGGAATGACGAGAATTGCATTTGAGCTTCGCTGTTTTGGGTGGATCTATCCGTTCGAATTCTTCAGTCACCTCTGAAGACAAATGATATATTCATCATACCAGCCATTGGAAGTCCACTGCTGGACATAAGCCTCTCCAAAGTTGGAAGTTTTTGCCTATAATTGCCGCGTTGGGCAAGCGCAGACTGTTTAGAATATATTCACTGCCATCTGTCGGTTATGGTACCTTAGTCGCCTCTTACGACACCTGGTGCAATGTTATATTAATGTTATACGTATTTTATTTTAGCGGTACCACACGGCACTGCATTTATATATATTTGGAGATACAATTCTACTCTGTTTTAAATAGCCAGGTACCATTTACTGTTTTGCCGGTAGCCCACGGCTACCTTGTTACATGAAACATGTAATACTCCTCATGACTAACCATCCAAACTGTGAGCACTATTATATGATGGTAAAAATTATAATAAGTAATGAATTAATTCTGTTGAATTCATGTAATGTGTTGCGGGAAGCGAAATATCTTGCCTAAGAGTATTTAAAAGAGAATACTTTGTTAAGAATTCGCCTTTGGAATACAACTAGCAGTATTTCAGACACAGTGGGAATTTACTTTAGAATTGTAGTGCATTGAAAAATGCTGAATTCTATTTAAGATAATTTTTCATTCGTACAAAAAATCAACTGTCTCAGGTTTCAGGCGGGACTCGAACCTGCATCATTCCGATACCAGGGAACTGCAATAACATTGTGCTACCGAGACCTTAGGCAGTCATATCTAATTATTCATTCACTTTATCTTCTGCTTCAAATATGGACTTCTTACATTTAGACAAAGTTCGGTTTAAAAACTTACCTTTCCCAATCTTCTCTTCGTCCGTGGAACTCCATCCAGAATCCTTCGACTTTGGCACTGAAAGGTTCAAAGGCTGCTCTTCCGGCTTGAACCCGAACGGCACTCTCTCCTCACACTCACTAGTCCTCATTCCCCTTTGCAACAACTGTTCCTGCAGCCTATTCTTGTGAACACTCAAACTGAACTTCCTATCCTCTGTCTGCACCTGAATACTCTTCTCGAAACAATACGGCTTTTTCACATCGAAATTCTTCTTCACATTTATTAATTGACTCACTCTCTTCGGCTCATCTATCTTCCGTTCCCTTAAACCTAGAATATGTTCTATAGAGTGCGGTGTTGGTTTCTTTGGCGGTTTTCCGTACACGTGCGGATGCCATGACGGCTCGTAACTATCCTCTTTCCTTGACATGTCATTCCTATCTGGTTTTTCATCTCGCACTTCAGTATTTACACTTTGAGATTCTTTCACGTCTTCCTCGCCATCGTCAGTTACAACCAATTCTTCTTCTTTATCATCATCGACATTGATTTTATCTGGACTCCTGTCGATATCGTTAAACTGGTAATCTACGTAACCATCATTCCGATATCCATTATCTATCATGAGTCTATTGTCTGCTTGTTCTATAAGATTTGGCGTGACGTAACTTGAGACGACTGTTTGCATTTCTTCTTTATTTTCCGTCTCTTTCTTTTCTTCCTGTTCCGAGCTCATGTGTATGTTTATTGGCTACGGAAATAGTGTGGCATGTTTGTTTTTATGATTGAATTAGCGTTTAATGGCCGCTCGGGATTGGCGTTTGATGTCGAATTGACTTTGAAGTGACTCGACGCGTACGTTTCCTGTAACAAACAGGCGAGATTGTGGCTTATTGAGTAGTACTTATTTGAGGAACTAAAGCAACAAAGTTTGTCGACAACATTGCCTAATTGTCTTTTGAAATAACAATAGTTTTAACTTTAAAAGAATATTCAAATTTAGAACTGCACAATTGACCACCATTTAAAAAAAAGATTTATTTTAAGCAAATGGAGAGAAATCTCTCCATTCATCTTCCACAAAGTGTTTAAAATTCATTTTGGTGTTTCAGATGTACCTTTAATTTATTTATAAGTACAACAATTAACCAAAGACACAAATATAAAACATATGAAGGAGTTGTTTACTGCTATAAATATAATAAGAGTGAATTATAGTCCCACAGTCTAAATATAGAGCAATTTAATTTAGGAGCTTTCCCAACCTCTATTTCAATTGAATTCCGTAATAACGTTGCAAATTTTTATATTTGTTAATTAAATAATCTTAGTTAATCAAAATTCTATTAGAGTAGCAGTATCGCGCTGAATGCAGACTGCATGTTCTTTTTTTATATAATATATACATAATATTTTATAATAAAATATACATCCCATACGCAGCCCAGCCGGACATCAGCCAACAAAGGAATCACAAATATAATACTTAGATACATGTTCTTAACACCCAGAAATACGACAAAAATCATCATTTAAATATTTGTCTTGAATGGAGATCGAACCCACGACGCCCTTAGCGTATAAGACAGAAACACTACCATTTGAGCCATCGGTCCCGTCATGTAACTGTATACGACCTGTCCTATTGGAAATCTCTTGGGGAGGCCTATGTCCACCAGTGGACGACCTATGAAAGATATATCGATGATTTAGCGGCACATAACACCCTTAATACCGTAGACTCATCACCATACTAGGTTATGTATGAAAATGTAGTTTTCTCAAGTACTAAACAAATATACCTAATCTGGATACTTCAGGACCCTTAGTTGTATCTGGAAAATTCTGTTTCTATTACACGAAAAGCAAACCTGAATTTCGCACAAAAGGTGTTATAATAAAATAAATATATCTCATATATTGACCTGACTCCGAAATAAAGCACTAGTATTACTGATATCAGACAACAGCGGAAATATAAAACTTTGTACGCATATTTAACACCCAGTCACTACAGTATGTAACATCAATTCTAATATTGTTAATGCAAAAGGTTATCTATATATTCGTCACCCTTGCACGACTTAACCTGAGAACCGTTTTAGATAAAATTTGGTATTCGATTCATGCTATAGCTTAAACTTTAGGGAAAGATAAAGGCTACTTTTAATCCGAAAGTTCCCGAGGGACGCAATATAGAGCGAAAACATTATCTGACATACAAATGATCTGTTTTACAAAACAATTAAAGCAACCGTGCCACTTACAAAATTTCAACTGACTATTACCTCGTTTACATTCACATAACTCTCAATTCTTCGCCTAATTTAAAATCTGAAAGCTACAGCGAACAAAAAACAATTGATTTATTCATTCAACCCCTGCGGGGTGAGGGGAGCACTCTTAATTGTAACTCACGCCATAATAATAAGTCCCCAGAAAAGTACAGTCATGCACAAAATCCCCCGGCAAACGTGCGTGCCCTATCTGCCACGTTAGCGACCCTATGCCCTCCCCCCCCGCCCCGAGGGGGCGCCGAGGGGGCAACCTGACACCCCCGCCCACCCAAAACAACCGTCATACCTCGCGTACATGCTGATTGATTTTTATTGGAGTGATATAGGGTTGCCCGATTATAATTGGTGTCTGTTTTATAATAGTTCTAATACTATTTAGGCGCTCACTTATTAAATCAACATTCTAACGGATGAAAAACGGCTTGAAAAGAGGACTTCTATCAACGGCTGCTATAAAATGTTTTAGAGAGATCGTACCTCAAACTACTATATGCAAATAATTTATTTTTTAAAGCAGCGTATAGTAGTTTCGTTATGTTATTTCTATTCAAATACTAACTATACTTCTAAATTTAAATGTTAAAAGAGAACACAGTTCAATATTTTTTTTGGAGAAATACTTTTTGAATCAAGACCTTTAGGGCGCAAGTTAGGACCACTACCGCAAGTCACATAAACCGCAGGAGTACGTAGAAACCGTTGCTTTGAAATCTTGAAAGCGCTGTTATAATATCCCACCACCTTGCTCAAATAGTGTCACAACTCAAAGTTTCCTTTGTTTTCTTTGGTGTTTATTCAAATAAAAATTAAAAAATATTTTATAACTTCTTGGTAAGACTCATACATTTTTAAAATTAAGAACTGATTCCACCAAATAAAGCGTGGAATAAAATCAATAGATAGAAAAAACATTTTAGTTAGATAATTTTTTGGTTTGTGGTTGTTTTTGAACAAGGGTGCAATATGGTATACAAGAGTATTATTTAAGTATCACTGCATACAATAAAACGAAGTCACTTTTAACTCAAAATAATATACTAAATTATTGTACACCTTAAAAGTCCAACAACCAAGTCCGCGGTATATGTCCACCTCTTAGGGATAACTCACAACCATATTTTATCCTCATTGCATCCTCACTCAGTTACAGATAAACCCAAGCCTTAAAAGCAGCCTAGTATCGTGCCTCTCAACTAAATGTCATAAGAGGCGGCTAAGGTACCAGAACTGACAGACGGCGGTATGTCCATCCGAAAGAGTACAACTTAAATACTACAGGGTGGGCAGAAGCATCCTGATCGCGAAGTCGTGCTTTGCGATTGCCACCACGCTTGCCCAACGCGACAATTATGGGCAAAGATCCCTTTATCGTGTGCAGGGCTATATCCAACAGTGGACTTTCTATGGCTGAAGTGATGAACTAGAAATTAGCAGTGCTAACTCTTTAATACTGTTGGAACTCTTTAATACCTACAACATTGGAATTCTAGTAAATAAAATTTTTAAAATTATTCTCTTTGTAATTTCAAATTAAGATAATGGAAACTATATAATATTTAGAAATATTTATATAATAATAATACATTCCCACAACATCTGATACATTGACCTGATTCCGTGGTAAGTCGCTTAAATCACTATGTTACGGACTGTTCGAAAACCGAGGAGTCAGAAATATACAACTTTATACTTATATTAAGTTGTATTTATTCATTTCTAGTAATTATTTAGGAATATAATGTCTTTAATAGACATTATATTCCTAAATAATTGACCCAAAGCTTTACTACTTTATTTTATTTTATTCTTAGTTCTGTTTCTAGATATCTTCTGAATTAACTGCCCTTTTAATTACTATTAGTTGTATTGTTACTGTATTTTTTTTTCTTTTCAATCTCATTTA
The DNA here is from genome assembly GCA_020976665.1 of Heortia vitessoides. Taxonomy (NCBI): domain Eukaryota; kingdom Metazoa; phylum Arthropoda; class Insecta; order Lepidoptera; family Crambidae; genus Heortia; species Heortia vitessoides. The sequence continues at coordinate 3,556,892 of JACJUM010002477.1, read as the reverse complement.
TGTCGCCATATTAAAACTATTTGATAAAATAAATGAGATGTACTATTGACTGTACTTTATACTTTATATTGTATCGAATCAAAATTTGTATTGAACGCTGTTGGTTTTCTCAATAAAGAATAAAATAAAGGCATCTGGTCGGCAACCCTAGCTCGTAAAAATTGAAACAAAGCCGGAGTTTGGGAGAACACGTAATAACACAAATGCTGTCCGACTGTCCGTACATGCGATCTCATAATATCTCTGTTGTTCGTTTCACCCACAATTTAGTGGTTCTGTATTGTTTTTACTGTTATCCTTATGTGTATTGTAATAATTTCGAGCTAATCTGAAAATAAATGGTATAATCTTGACAGGCTTTTTAGCGCATTCGGTGGAGTCCCTATCTTTTGCGCCGAGGATCGTGGGTTCGTTCCTCCCTCAAAACAAATATTAATATGATGAATATTTGTGTTTGTTCTATGTCTGGGTGTTAAATATGTAGTTCAGTTTTATATTTGTAATTCCTCTGTTGTCTGTCTGATGTCCGTAGCACAAGTAATTTAAGCGACTTATTTCGGAGTCTGTGTATGAGATATTGTGTAAATTTATTTATTACTTTGATATTTTATAACTCATAAATGGTAGATTGATGTCAAAGAATGATATTCTTTTATCATAAATTTACACAAAACAAGATTTTAAACCTATTTTTATGTTTAATGTGTGTATCTTATGATATATTATTTTTCAAGAACATTTAGACACTTCCAACTTGATACGTTAACATTTTTTAATTAGTATCTTTGTATTTTGCCTTAGACACGAATAATTGTTTTATTAATTAGTGAAAATTTTACCAAACCTCTTCATTTCTGTAATATTGACTCTATGATGTCGTTTAAAATTAAAAAAAATGAGAAATATAAACTTTTCGTTGTTTTACTTTTAATGATTGACCATTTGCTTTTGGTGGCAGCTAAAAATATAAATAGACCAAAAGAATCTCTCAAAAGAATATTATTAATATTTAACATACAAAAATCGCTGCTGTCGAATTTGCACAAATGATTTTGCGTAATTATAATTATATACAATACAGACACAATTCTATACTATACATGTTCATGATATGAGTCATCATGACTGTTGAGTTCATGATGACTCTTCTGATATATTCATTAGTACAATTAATGATAGTATGTTTTTTATTCTACGTTACATTTTTATTTTCTTAAATAGATAATGACGTTAAATTTAGCCACAAACAAATACCATTCAATCATAACCCCTGAATCTTTAAATATATATATTATGTATTTATTTTCTGCTAAAAGGTTTTCGGAAGCGATCGCTCTATGCGATGAGTCCGTCCATCGCACTGTACTGTTGTATGTTTTTCTGTTATTTTATAGGTAATTTTGTTGTTTATAATGTGAACAAATATGATTACAGCCATTTGAAAACCCCTGCTCCCCAACAAAGGGGAAATTTTGCCCATCATTGCTGTGCTAGGCAAGCGCAACTATCGCAACGGGGATGCTGCTGCCCATCTCCGCCCAGTGCATTATAGCTGCACTGTTTCGGCTGGATATACCGCCGTCTGTCGATTCTAGAACCTTTGTCGCCTCTTACGACACCTGGTGCAGTGGGAGGTAATATTCCATTTTGCCGGAACCTCACGGCGTATTGTCACGGAAAAGGGAATAGCGGGAGCGAAACTGCGGAGCGCTGCTCTCAAGGAACCTAGTTGTGTGCGGCCTGCATCTAACGCTATCCTACGATGTTAGTCAGATCACAATGTCGGTGGATGTCCCACGTTTACTTGACCAAAATCTTACCTTACAGAACTTCGCTACATCATATTTTATTGAACATTGCATAATTACTTATGGTGCATCATAAATCATTAGCCAAATAGAAATTAATACTTATCAGCTCTTTAATTGAATACAACACAAATGTCGTTCCCACATCTCTATGCGGTCAATAACAAACGACATCTTGAAACTTATTCTATAGTATTAAGGTTTGTTTTGTTTAAAATTCATTTTATAGGACACGATTGACGTCAATTGCATGTGTTGGTAAGCATTTTACAAACAATTAAGAGATAGTGTATCGTCCAATATAATGCTGATTTTTCTTATCCGATCAATTATCTTTATTTTATAAGGCTTTTCGGATTATTATCAGAGAGTTTATTAAATGGAAATAATCCTTTTTCTAATTTACACTATTGTATGTATCTGTGTATCTTTCTTTTTTTTTGCTGATCATTGCCTTAGTAATAGGGAAATGTGACTTGCAAGAAAGTATTTTTTTTAAAGTATTTTTATACAGTTTAAATGAACTTGCAAAACTAATTTTATACATTGTTAGTTATGTAAGTTAATTGTAATATTGTATGTAAAATATCTGTATGTTTTTTGTTATATGTTTGAAATAACACACTACCGTATTAGATTTTGCCTGTAAGAATAGCTGTTTGATAAATAAGTAAAAAAAATGTTTAGTGTCTGATCATGGACATACGAAATTTTTACAGTATCTGACTGCGATTGACCTAAAAATGGAGGGAGGAGAGTTTCACAAATATACAGCTCGCTTGATGGTGAACGTGAGAGCCTATCGATGCTCGTGCCATCACGGAGAGATCACTAGCGAGTTGCTAACCTTGTGAACTGAAGTACTATGTCACATTTATCCAGTAATTTCACTGCTGTTTTTTTCTTTCAAATCGGAGTAGAGCAATCTCTGTAGAAATAGTTGAGAGTGAGGTGCTAGCACAGGCGACCTTTCTATGGAATCTTAAATATATATATTTTTATTTTTGTTTATTAGTTTGTCCTTTAAGGTAATCTCTGAAACAGCTGGCAGCAGATAGCTGATATAATAACGAGTATCTTAGGCTATATAGCATTACGTTACGACTAACAGAAGCGAAGCATCAATCAAAAATGTGGCAAAAGCGGGTGAAAAGTATACGTTATGAGGAGAATTTGCTGCCCAAATTCACTATTCCATGCGGAAAAAGACGCGAGCGCAGCTAGTTTTTAAATATTCTCTTATATTTCTTTCAGATTTCTATACATAATTTCAAAAACATACCAAAGCATGTCCCATAAAAGAATTAACAATATCAAAAGATCCAAACGATATAATTAAGGAAATGTCATCGTTAACGCCATCTCAAAAATGCGTCGGCCATTTTAATGTGGCTTTCTAATAAAAACAATTTTGTTCGTACCGCCGCTTTTTCCTGTGGCATTTATTTATAGCTTTATCACGAGGCGGTAAGGTGTAGAATTCCTTGGTGTTTATTAATCGATGGACTTATTGGTTGATATCAAAGGGCCACACACGGCGCTTCCGCGACTTTGTATATGCGCGGGTATCGAAGTCGATTAACGTCATAATCTGGACCCAGCGATAGTAATTCGGTTAATTTCAACTTCCAGGATGGCCCGGTCATATTCGATTTCCTATCGGTATTTGAATAGGAAATTCTAGAAATTAGTTTCCTGTGATACAGCTAAGCTGAGGAAATTGCTGGTGGCGTCCTAGATATTCGAGACCTCAGATTCAATTTTCAATTTAGACACATCGTAAAGTTTTTTAAATAGGCCTCCCTATAATGGGAATTACCCATAATTGCCGCGCTGGGTAAACGAGATGGCAATCGAAGAGCGTAACTTCGCAATGGCAATGCTGCTACCCATTGGCGCCATGCATTTGAGCTACACTGTTTCAGATGGATATACCGCCATCTGTCGATTCCGGTAACTCATTCGCCTTTTACTAATGGGGTTCGAAGTGTTCGCTTCACGTAATAATATAGCAAAAACATTTTTATTGTACATCGGAAACAATAATAAATGTTAATAAAAACAATAATCATAAAGTATAACGGTTGGTCTAATCGAAAAGAGCGATCCCTTCCCGGTAATCTTCGAATGTAGAAGAGTGAATAATAAGAGGTAACAAGACAGAAAGATATATTGAATATATTGATGTGAATAAATTGAGTTCTTAAGCAAATAGTTCGGCCTTTTAAAAACAAAACTAATGTTCAGCGGAAGTGCATTCCACAAGCGAATTGTGATTGCTCTGTTGTGTGAATTGAAAAGGTAAGGTAAAGGTAAATTCACACATCTCATACATTGACCTGACTCCGTGATAAGTCCCTTAAAGAACTTGTGTTACGGACAACAGACAGAGGAATTAGGTACAAATATAATACTCAAATACATATTTTCAACACTCAGACACAGAACAAACACAAATACCATCATATTTGTTTCGCATGGGGATCGAACAAACGACCATTTGCACATAAGATAGGATCACTACCATCAGCGCCATCAGGCCCGTAAATTTTTTCAAAAATTTATGGATGACCATTGCAAAACTATATGCAGACCTAAAGTAATATTAGTAAAAAACTAATATGATACTGGCATTCTACTCTGCCGGCTGTTTCAGGTGGATATACCGACAAATGGCGGTATATCCACCTGAAACAGCGTAGCGAAAGTTGCAAGGCGGGGATGGACAGAAGCGTTTTTGAGGCTACGCACCGTGAGGCTACGCTCTGCGATCTCCACTACATTTAACCAGCTCGCTGATTACGGACAAAATGCCTACTTTCTTGGGGAGGCCTATGTCCAGCAGTGGACGTTCTACGGCTGTTATGATGATGATTAGCTTTTGACCTGAATGTGGAGTTACTTTTCTAAAATCATCCATAATTTCAAGTAATAAACAAGCACACCGACTTCATGTCACTATTAAATATATACTGTCTGGCCCGATGGCACAGATGATAGCAATCCTATCTTGTACAAAGGTTGTGGGTTCGATTCCCTCCCAGTTCAAATATTTATATAATGATGTATGTATTCAACACCCAGGCACAGAACAATTATATTATTAATAATATAATTGTTCTGTAAATTAATAATACAATAAAAATATTTGCTCTGAGTGGGAATCGAACCCACGACCCGCACAAGATAGGATCTCTACGGTCTGCGACATCTGGTCCGTCGCATAAATAGGAACTCTAAAAAATAATACTATAAATCCAAGCAGAGTTCCCGCGGGAGTCAATACAGAGAAAATACCACGCGCACGGAATCCTGAGCTGGAATTTATTAGACATAATTAAATAAAGCTAAAGAGATTCTATGACATATTTATATATACATAGGATAAAAGAGAATTATCTTATAAAATAAAACAGAATGTTTTATTAGGTATTATCGTACCGTAATCGATTATAATCAACATGCCTATTCTCATACTTAAACGCTCAATACTTATTTTATTGCGTCAATATAATAATAATTATATAAATGTTATTGGACAATATGATAATTATGCGATATTATATTGATGAGCCGTAAGTAGAATAGTATCTCCTCTCAGTAGAGTTGCAAGAGGCGACTAAGGTACCAGAGCCGACAGATGGCGGTATATCCACCTGAAACAGCGTAGCAAATTCACTGTGCAGGGTTGAGCAGCAGCATTTCGCAATAGTAGGTAGTAAAAATCAATTCATACAACATCTCATACATTGCCCTGACTCCTTGGTAAGCTGCTTAAAGCAGATGTGTTAAAATATTTAACACCCAGGCACAGAACAAAAATAAATATCATCATATAAATATTTTCTCTGTGTGGGTATCGAACCCACGGCCCTTGGCGCGCAAGACAGGATCACAACCATCTGCGCTATCAGGCCCGTCATTATGGTCAATATTCCTCCTGTCTTGGGAAAGCCTATGTCAGATATCTCTTAATTAGTTATTGATCTAGATTGAAGTCAATGCCTAGTATTAGTCCGCGGCTTACAGGCATTAGATCGATTGATGCGCCGATGACAGTTTAATGACGTACATTGATTTGTTAATGAGACGACCGTTCTAAAAGGGTCGATTCAATTACATATGTACTTAAAGGATAATATTACTAAGTCTCCCGTTTTAGTTTATCATGTCCCTAGGGACCTCTTGATTCCCGAGTATCATGAGAAGCCTAAGTTGGACTCTCCGTAAAGACAAACACAAATATACCCTAATAGAAGCTGTATTTATTTTCGGAACGAAGCTTACATAATCCTTGGTGAGGTCTCAATGCGTATTGAAATCCATACTACCTTTCATTCATAAAAAAGGTCACAAACAAACATTATTAATTGGGAACAGTTGCCGCAATATAACTGACAAGTTTTTCATCGTTCCGAGAAAAAATGCAAATAGTTAAATAAACCGCATTGTAAAACCAATAAAAAAAGAATTTTCTTAGAAGTAAAGAACGCGTATATTTTAGAAAATAAATACATAACCTAACGTTTTCTTTATGAAATATAAGTTATTTTATAGTGTTAAAAATAGCGAGATTCGAGCCTGCATCTCAACCATTCTGAAGGACTGCACAACCTAGTAGTATATTAATTATAATTATTATTATTTCTTTATTTTCTGCACAAGGACTTAAGAAAACATATTATAGAAGACATACATGACAATAACATTAATGTTTGAGACTGATGCCCAAACTAAGCAAAAAATTCCTGTTAGATCTTCAGGATCCCACCTTTTAGACAGAAACTCAAACTACAACATTATTTCAGGTCCTAATCTATCTTAACACTTAAACTTACTTAAATCGCATAAATGAAAAAATAAGAAAAATGTAGACAATTTGGAATAAGTATTCCGTTTCATCGTACGATAAAGCAAAAAGCCTCTTTTTTAGAGTTCGCCTAACAAATAATAAGTAAAGTTTATAAATATTTAGCCTATAAATTTTATTTCATAAATTGGTCCAAAGATCCAAAGGCAAAAGATTTTTGAGCAAAAACATATCGTGTACAAGTCTTTTGTGTTATTTTAGCAGGAGTGTGTGAACCATTAGTTGCCTGTCTGTAAATAATTTTAAGTAAGTAGGTTAAGAAGTACAACGGACGGAACGTATTAACTATTAAGATAGCAGGCTGTATTCCTGCCATTTTTAGTGTTGTCTTATTGACTACACTCCATATGACAATGCAATAGGTGATCAAAGATTGGCATAAAACAATATGTATCTACTTCTCTATATATGCGCATTTCGAATTTTGGGACCTGAATATGGCGCTTAAATGTTAATTTATTATCTATTATGGCTCCTAAGTATTTCGTGTCGTCAACACATTTTAAATCAGGACATGCACATAGTCTAGAGGGTCCGATCAGAGAGGAATCAGATAATTCATTTATGTAGATCAATAAGAGAGTTGGGCCAAGAATACTATCCTGTGGGACCCCATACGTCACAGTTTCACTTGAACTGTTAAAATCTCCTGTATTCATGACACTCGTTTACTAAGGTGATCTTTAAATAAATTCCACTGTAAGCCCCTACCACCAGTATTACAAAGTTTTCATAAAATGCAGAACAGACACCGTGTCAAAAGCTTTCACTAAATCCCGGAAAACCACTAGCATTTATTTAGCTAACATATTTACCATCATCAAGGTTCCTTAACAAAAAATGTGTAAACTTATAAATAGTATTTTCAGTTGATTCCTCATTAAGAAAACCAAACTCTGTATCCGATAGTAATTTTTTTTTTCATTTTAAATTTAGAATTTTGTTAGTTATTATTAACGTTATTGTTGCAAATATATATTGAAGTATATTTATTTTCTAGTAAATATTGCCAAATATCATGTTCTTAAATCATAGCTAAAGTTAGACATTAGAGCTAAAGTAATTCTATTAGCTAAAAATTTGTAATGACCCAATTAAAAGTACGGTTGAACACGTGAACGTGATAATTCGGCGTATAAATAATGCAATTTTAATCATTCCGGTATTGACTGATCGGTTTGTAATTTGATAATAATCCGCAGATTAATTATTAACGAATATGCTCATAGTTATCGATTTGCGAATACCAAAAAAAAAGTTTATTCCAATTTATTTACTGGTATGATTGTTTAATGTGATGTTATATCGAATGATAACTGGGTTTTATCTGGTTAGTTAACTAGCTGTTACCGTTTGGTAGGATATTAAAATGTGTGCCTATATGAGATTGCTCGACACGTTTCACTTAAACTTATCATCCCTATTTTCCCTAGAAACTACCTACATAGTAAACCTAGACGGGCCCGTTGGTGTTGTTGGTAGTGATTTTAGAACAGTGTCTGGGTGTTAAAAATATGTATCTGTGTATTATATTTGTCATTTCTCTGTTATAGATATCATGAACCATAATCTACCGATCTAAGGAGGCCTATGTCCAGCAGTGGGCTTTTAATATGGCTGATATCGAAAGTCCACTGCTAGAAAATAAAGATTATATTTATAGATTTTAAGAGCAAATATTAAAATATATAATCTATAATATACATGGAATAATGCATCAATACGTTCATTGGGACTTTTCTAAGATTATCATCAAGACGGTTTGAGCACGCACTCAATACTCTTAAATATAAGTAATTAATCAATGTAATTTAAAATTAAGTCGTAGTTAAACAGTGAAAGCTTTAATTTGTTATATAGCAAAATAAAATAAGTATATACGGATAGATGCCTTTGAATCACAGGAAAAATTAGCCATGACATTATGAAATTAAACTTACTTGTTACTTTTTCTTAATCTCATTACCCACCAACGCTTAATTAAAGCAAGTATGTTATTTATACTTATATATATAATAAATGCGCCTGTCTATCTTTTTTTAAATTCACACAACATTACCCTCACTCCGTGATAAGTCGTTTAGAGCACTTGTGTTACGGACATCAGACAACAGAAGAATCACAAGTATACTACATAAATATATATATATATATATATATATTTATTTATTTTTTTAACTTTACCAGTTTGGCAAACAAGCATACAGTCCGAGTACAGCCCAACTATCGTAAGCGTCAGAACAGCCTATATATGGTCGCAATACCACAAAGATATCACTAGCGCCAACCTTGTGACTTAAGGATATTATGTCAAATTACCCAGTAAATTCACTACCACTCTCACCCTTCAAATCGAAACACAGCGATGCGAACACTGGTATTTGGTGATAGAAATAGGTGAGAGCCAAAAGAAAGTACCAATGACTAAGACACTTTTACTGACCATCTACCATTTGAAACCCAGGCGCAGAACAGAAACAAATATCATTATATAAATATTTGTTTTGGGTGGGAATCAAACCCAGGACCTTATCGTATAAGATAGGGTCACTACCATCTGCGCCATCGAAGTAATACCAAATAAACCGTAAAACTGATTTGAAAAAAATTAAATACTTTTATCTGGTTCCCCGGATAAAAGTAGGCAAAAACTCACTTGCGGAAAGCATAGCTACCATAGAGCGTCCACTGCTGGACATAAGCTTCCATAGAAAAGGGGAATTAATGCTAATAATTGACGAACGCGATGTAGCTGCCCATTTTCGTCTTGTTGCATTTAAGCTAGTGTTTCAGGTATATACACCGCCACCTGTCGGCCCGAATATCTATTATAAAATCAGAAAATAACAATTATAAGCGTGTTTCGCTTGATAATGATCAAATTACATGAAATTTAGAATTTCATATCTGAAAAGTATAAATGATACTCAAATAATTAATCGAATAATAATTCTGTGGCGATTTCATAGTTCATTTCTAATTAGACTGAAGATAGTTCTATTAATTGGTGTTGTTTTATTTTAACTTTGCCTGTCCAATTTAATTATGTAAATGTAAGATACTCATTTCCTTTTCCTTGTCATTTATCATAGTACGCTGTTTTGACATTAAAACACACGTCAAAAGATGATTGAATAAGAGACACCATTTTTTATGCTGGTCAGTGAATGTTGTTGCATGCGAGTTGAAAATGAAAACAAACTTGATGTACTTCTGTAATTTTTACTGGTTGTTTTTTTCTTATATGACTAAGTTGACAAACAAGTACGGTCCACGTGAAAGTAGGCGGCACTGCAACTATAGACGCTCGTAAATACATGTGTTTAAGTATTATATTTGTGATTCCTCTGTTGTCTGACGACCGTAACACAAGTGCTTTAAGCGACTTATCTCGGAGTCAGGTCAATATACGACTAAATTTATAAGAATATATATATATATGTACCATCACAATAATGTATGTATCATTACTAGCGCATCACCAACGTTGTTACTTAAAGATATTATGCCACATTACCCAATAATTTCACTGCCTCTCTCACTCTTCAAACACAGTATTGTGAACACAAGGTAGGGTACCGGCAGAGTAGAATAGTGCCTCTCTCTATACTAGGTGTCGTAAGAGGTGACAAAGTTACCAGAACCGATAGGTGGCGGTATATCCACCTGAAACAGTGCAGCTTAAAAATTACGGGGCGGGGACAACAGCATCCTCGTCGCGAGATTGTACTATGCAATTGCCACTACACCTGCCCAGCGCGGCAATTATGCGCATAAATACCTCTATCATGGGAAGGCCTATATTTAACAGTGAACTTTATATGGCCGAAATGATGATAATGAGTTACCATTGCAAACGACCGTTGTTTGAGGTCTACTTGTAAAAAAGTGGTACGGTATCTTATCGTATACGGAATTTATATTATTTATTTTATACCGTTACTTATATTAATTATGAGAGAGTTATTTACTTGTTAAGCTTCGTGCGACATACTTTACAATGTGGACAGTTAAAAGGGAAGTAGCTGCAGACAGAGTCGCATAAAAAAAGCTAGTTTGTAACTCATCAGCTCACCTGGACTCATGTGTGTGTTATTACGTTTTCCACAGCTTAATGTGTTCACAAAATCCGTAATGAAGGGTATGAGAGGCAGTGAAATTCCTGGTTAATGTGACATAATATCTTCAAGCAACAAGTGCAATGACATACTTGTGATGATACATTTATATTTTTGTAGAAATTCACACAACATCTTAAACATCTACCTGACTCCGAGATAAGTCGCTTAAATCACTTGTTCTACGGATATCAGGCAACATAGAAATCATAAATATATAACACCTAGAGATACAAAAAACACAAATACAATAAAATAAATATTTGTCCGGAGTGGGAATCGAACCCACAACCCTTGGCGCATAAGATAGAATCACTTCCATCTGACACTTGCTAATTGTATTCTTCAGTAGGAGGACCACCCACTAAGTGGACCGGCGATTAGACTAGAACCGCAGGATAGTGCCGAATGCAAATCGCATACAACCAGTCTTCTTGGAAATCGTTTAGGGAGGCGTACGTCCAGCAATGGACGTCCTACAGCTGATATGATCAATGATGACTGGTAGTTTTATAAAAATACGTTTTGCGTCGGACTATAACCAACAGTCTGATAAAATTAAACGTTTCTCATACAATTGTGTTAATCGACAAGATATACTTAGAGATCATATTAGTGCCATGGGGAACTACTTATTTTACAAGCGGTCAATCTCATAAAAAGGTCACCTGCATTACTACCTACTCACCTATTAGAAATAGGTGAGAGTTGTTGCTGATTTCTGGTTTGAAGGGTGAGAGAGGTAGTGAAATTTCTGGGTAATGTAATATAAAAACTTGAAGGCACAAGGTTGGCAACGTAGTGATATCCATGTGATAATACAAGAGTCTATAGGCCGCGGCGACGCTTTCTATCACGCGGACTGTATAAATTATGTCACTTGTTTATCGACCTGGTATAATAAAAAACGCTCAAATAGTTCAACTCTAATAGAGAAGCAATTATTACTGCAGCAAGCACCTAAAATGATATAAGTTAACATTTAAATAGTATATATTTACTATATACACATAGTATATCCATTCGCGGCTTTCTTAAGTATTGAAATTTTAACCAATATTATAACGAATAATAAGCAATTAAATATATTATTGTAATACAAAAACTAATTAGGAGACGTTAAAAATGATATTATGTCTAAAGGAGGAAATAATACAATAGGTCCGTCCAATATTTTCTTAACCTTTGTTGGTTGATAAATATGTATTTAAATCATAGAGATTTACTCGGAATTTTCCGTAGCATATAGACGTAATCATTTTATGCCACATCGTATGGACTTCGCTGAATTAAAACTGTTCACAAAATGAAAACAATACATACATTATGTAATAATGCTAATTAGCAATAATAATTAATAACAAACGATATTCTTAAAAAATATAAAAAATATAGCATAAAAAATAGTAACAAATGTTTTCATGCACTGTATATCATCATTTTAATAATTAACAGAAGCTTATCTTTTAAGTGCTTCTACTTTGTCTCATGATCTCCTAATCCTTAATAAGATAATCCTTTGTTTTTCAAAACTATCTTATTTTTATTAATAAACCAGATACACGCATTATCTCTCAGTATCTATAAGCAAGCTTAGTAATATATATTATTTAAAAAAAAACTTCAATTACTTGATGGAAAAGTTTTTTATCGCTGCGAAATCGCAAATTGAATCAATCAAACAACTTCCAAGTACATTCAGACAGATTAAGATTATCAAAATGACACTCCCAAATACCAATCGCTATAATCAGCAGTTTATCTTTTAACCATCGTTAATTAACAACTAGAGAATTAATTAAACTCACCTAAACCTGTCCTGTATCCGCTGTTTGAATTACATAAACAACACTTCAACACTCAAAAAACCCACTATAAAAAAAGATTTCAAAATTAATTTCAATTAGATTGAAACAAATGCAAAAAAAACAAATGTCGAATACAGAACAATCGGTGTCAATTATGCCACTTTGGTTCGAGTGTCAACGCATTATGGCGGGAACAATGAAACGTAATGCTTGCGAGAAACGGAACGTTCTAAATGCCGGTGTGACGTTGTACCCGCGGCAAGGCTCGGCCGTGTGTGGGTGCGAGTACGCGGCGCGGCGTCAGTGTGCGAGCAAGACAGCTAGCGGGCTGTTAACGCGGCGATCCTCACAGTTAGACTAACTCACATCCAAATCGCTTAATTTTATGAGTTGTTGCCTTCTCCACCCCCTTGTTGGGACGCGCGCTGTGACTTTGGCGAGAGGGCGGCTGTATTTATTTGTTAGTGAAATTATACTCTTGATATTTAGACAGGACAGGTGACATTATGCTTATTAAAGTGAACCACGAATAATAATTATATATCTAACAAGTTCCTATAAGTCGTCGAATCAGTATATGACTCTGAATTGTTGTATTTAATTTAATATATTTATAGATATCCTTAATGACATAGACGAGAGTTGTTTGAGGTCATTAAAAAAATTAATGCTTAAATATCGGAGCATTCAGTTGAATGCTGTATTACGAATGTAGTAACATTCTTCAGCATATTATTTTCCGCCCAGGCCGCCTGTTGGTGGAATTTACATACGTAGTTGGGCCCGACGAATATACGTTCCCTGTGTATATAAATATAAAGTTATGTAGGGAATATTACTTGTCACAGTAACGTATTACATATATCATAAGTAAGTGTGGCATTTTATAAAAGTGCACATTTCAATTAGCTTTTAAAGCTTATCAACTTCCACAATCAAAACAGCCGTAAAACGTCCACTGCTGGATATAGACCTCATAGAAAGAGGGAATTTACCCATAACATCCACGCTGGACAAGCGTGGTGACAATCACAGAGCGTAACTTTGCGACGGGAATGCTGCTGCCCATCCCCGTTGTGTTGCATTTCAGCTACACCGCTTTGGATGGATATACCGCCATCTGCAGGTTCTGGTACAGAGGGAGGTACTACTCTGCTCTACGGGTACCACATGGTCACTTCTTAGTTTGAGCATTATTCTTATTTATATATTTGGGTGGCGTCCACACTATACTATCTATTTAACTCCATATTTCTTCTTCTTACTCTACTCTTACCGGAAGAGAAGTCAATTGTACTTAATTATGTATTTAAAAAAAAAATTGGTTGCCTTTAAAGTCGGTATACGGGCGAAAGTTTTACGTGACAACGACTTTGAGTGGAAAAATAATTTGAAAGTGAATATTCATTCGTATAGTAGGAATAAGGATGAAATAATAGTAACAATTTAAAACATTTATTTATACAAAGAATTATATTTAAAACATTAATTTATACAAAGAATCTCGCACTGAATTTCCGAGTGTATGCCTATATCTCTCGCTCTGTCTCTCTCGCTCTTAGGCGGGCTAACTGTGCTCGAGTGGAAGGGACGCGTGCCTTTCACTTTTTATGACTGTCTCTCTCGCTCTTAGGCGGGCTAACCATGCCCGAGTGGAAGGGACGCGTGCCTCTCACTCGCTCTCATTGTGAGCGCATAACGTGAGCGGAGCGTAACGCAGTTTCTTGAAGTGTCACCCGGCAAACCAATTTATAAGACGTTGTCACGTCAAAAATACTAAATTTTATTTGACTACTTTTACATCAATGATTCTTTTTTGTATGATTAAGTTGACTAACGAGCATTCGGTCCGCGTGATAGTAAGAGTCACCCCAGCGTATAGACGCTCGTATCTTTAAAAGGATATTAATAGCGCATTGCCGACCTCGTGACTTGACGATCACCCTTCACAGCAACACAAAAACATGGCGGTAGATATAGGCGCTAGATATATATATATATATATCAAGTTGGGTTGGGTTATATATATTCATATATATAAATATATAATAGTTTATATAGTTAGATATAATAGTCAATTTGTCAAATTATAGTCGTAATATTATTATTTATAATAAACATTTAAGTATGGTTAAGACAGGACAAAATCTGTTAGATAGTATTATATAAAAACTATCTAACTCTATCTATCTAACAGTCTAATTATATGAAATGTAAGGTAATTTAAATTATAACTAGACTTAGGAATGTCAATGTACTAAATGAATGCACCTACGGAACGTACTAAAGAAGCAATGAACTTACCTCGCCTCGTGACTATCAACTTTAAATATAATATGCAGCACACAGCAAAAACAAATCTTGCAAAAGCGCCCGCAGTAATGTAACAATCTGAAACGATATCGCCAATTGGAAAATTATCAAACAATATGCGATAAATGGTAATTAAATAATTTATATTTTGGAATTTACAATCGATTAAGCAATAAGATAATACAAAAGAGTTGTTTGCGTTGTGCATTCATGTAAATCGCACGGCTAATGTGTCCCGTATCTTGAAATTACAGTTACATACTGATAAACCTAATCTAAGCTAATTCACGTACTTATATAACTATCTCTGTTAAAATAGTATTGTCAATAGTATAATACAATATCTAAAAACTTTATATGTAGTTGTTTTACGTTCACTTAGTTAGTCCATTTTTTGTATTATAATACCAGGTCAACTAATAAGCATACACTCCGCGTGGTTTCGGCAGGCTATAGACGCTTGTAATATCACAAGGATATCACTAGCGTGTTATCAACGCAGGGAAGAATACTAGGTCACATTGCCTTGTAATTTCACTGCTCTCACCCTTTAATCCGAAACACAACAATTCAAACACTGCTATTTGGCGGTAGTAAATATGTGAAAGTTAGGCTATATATATTTTTTTCTATTCATTAACAAATTTAATATTTTTGGCCGATCTTCAATTCTATGATAGTAACCAGACATTTTGTAGGGTTTGTTGTAAGATGCCAACAAAAATATGTTCTATTCAAAATCTGGAAGAAGCGTATTTGCAGTAATGGATAATTATAATCACAAATAAATGGGTATTTACAAAAACGATAATTTTGTATTTATGGTAGTTATTAACTTATCTTACAACTTCTCATACTGTCCGAAATAAGTCGTTAAAATACTTGTGATACGGTCATTAGACGTATAATAAATCTAATAATGTAATAAATCAATCTTAAATACGTAATTGACACTCAGACATAACCAAATATTTGTCGTACAAATATTTGTCCTAGGTAGGGATCGTGTCCCATAAAACACTACCGTCAATTA
This sequence comes from Heortia vitessoides, assembly GCA_020976665.1. Lineage (NCBI taxonomy): Eukaryota > Metazoa > Arthropoda > Insecta > Lepidoptera > Crambidae > Heortia > Heortia vitessoides. The sequence continues at coordinate 3,540,942 of JACJUM010002477.1, read as the reverse complement.
ACGTTCAAAAATAACTAATTTACTTTTTGGTACATTCTAAGACAACTACCTCCTCCTGTATCAGGTGTCGTAAGAGGAGACTTAGGTACTGGAGCCGACAGATGGCGATATATCCACTCAAATTAGAGTACAAAATCAACAGTGCAGGGCAGCAGCATTTCCGTCGCGTAGCTACACTCTACGATTACCACTACGTTTGCCCAGTGCAGCAATTATGGGCAAATTCCCCCTTTCTTGGGGAGGCCTATATCCAGCAAAAGACGTTTGCTATGATGAAGACAAAAAGTTAACACAACTATTAAATGTGACAATTTAAAAATAAAACTTGCATTAAAATTTATACTATACATGTTTACTGGCAAATATTGAACAAACCCCTCGACAAGGTTACAGCGCGTGAACCATTTAGCGCCGGTACAGTAGCAATAACTCAGCGCAGGAAATCACGTCATCGCTCTATTACAGAGCAACACAGGGCGCACACGACTGTACCACCGTGCGGCCCGCACCACCAAACAGGGTGCGATTTATATAATAATCCACTTTTCTGTTTCCTGTATCTGATATTATTGAATCAATGACATTTGTGAAGACAAATAGGTTAAATTTAAAGATTTTAAATTTATTTTTTAATATATTTTTCACGAATGAGTCAACGCTAAAAGATTGTTTACAACGAAGATGCTTATTCTTATACTATTAGGCAATCACAACATCTATGACAGACGTAGGCTAAAAGGATACAAAAATAAAAAGAACGTGTTATTTTTGTCAGCAGTTCGTTCTATTTATAACAAAAATAATGGTGTGATTTGATGACTATATATATGTTAAGTATTAAATTTAGCTGAACTGAACTTAGCTTCTGTACAGCGTGAGTTATTTAAAGCTATGTAACAATTATAATATTATGGCGACAGATAATTAATGTATCTTATTTCGGAACAACAAAATGTGAGTGTCTCTTTTTTTGTCCGATTCACGACTATATTAACAAAGATCGGTTACATAATCAATTTTGTAAAGAGAAAATAGAAATCAATATTCATTTAAACAACATCAACAAAAACAACTTAAAACCTATATCATTGATAACATTCTGGTCCTTATATGCATACACATTTTGAAGTTAATCGGATTATCTTACAAATATATATAACATAACACAAAAATAATTCTACAAAAATTCTCTTCTCTCGTCTCAGCTATCGAAAAAGTGGACCATTCCAACACTGCGTAATTTTTCCACTGAAGCTCGCACCCTTATTTAGCGTGCAGACTCTCAGCCTAATAGTGTGCGTAGCCGTCACATCGCATTGTTATTACAACGTATCCATTTGAAATATTAACGATATACGTTATATTAACGCAGCCTGTAATTAAGCCTGTTTGTACCAGTGACGCTCGCACCCTGTTACTTCGGACGGTGTTTAATTAGTTCGTATTGTGATATATTTTGTTTGTTTTTTGCGAGTTATATACTAGTGAACTCGGTCGTCGCTTCGATTGAGATGGACGTATAACCCTGTTGGTAGATGGCATTAAAAAAAGTGTACCATTGGTATTGGACGTTTTGTTTAGTTTTACAATTTATTTTATTTGTAGAATAGATGTAAGAATCGTCGTAGCGGTCATAGAATGTCCACCGCTGGATAAAGACACCACTGCTTCTCAAAAAGGGGGAATTTCACTTGCAACGCTGCGCTGGAGTGGCAACAATCGCAAATCGTAGCTTGGCGATTTATCTAGATACATTGAGCTACGCCGCTTCGAATATAACGCCATCTGTCAGTTCCGGTGACTCGGTCGTTTCTTACGACACCTGGTACTTCTTACCACCTCTCGGTATTTCAAAAAAAATTATATCATGAGCCAATACCTGTGAGATACCGGCAGAGTAGAATAATTACTAAACTATTAAACAGGTGTCGTAAAAGGCGACTAAGGTACCAAAACTGACAGATGACGGTGTATCCATCCGAAACAGCAGCTTCAATGGCGGGGATGGGTAGCAGAATACCGTAGCGAAACCAGTTCTGCGATTGCTTGCAAAACACGCTTGCCCATCGCCACAATTATGTCTAAAAGTCTGGGAGGGGGGGGGGGGGGTATGTTCAACAGTCGACTTCAACATACGATGATGATTAACTTAAAGTGCTTCGGAAGGTAAGTGACGGCCTTGATTTCGGCACATGCGGTTTTCTTCCACTTAAACTGAACTACGCCTACGTGATGGGTCATTGACCCATGCTAATTAATCCTCCCTAATTAATAAGTAAGGTCAGTGCTTCTTTAGTGGGAATATTCCAAAATAGCTGAGTATGATGAAAATTCCAAATAAATTGTAATTTACTAGAGAATTCAAGCAACAACCAACCCTCAAATCAATAGTATAGACATAAAACACCCATCAAAGACAACTCGAAACTCAACAGGTTAACAATTCGGTTTAAATAACCCCCCAGTTAACTGCCCTCGGAACAATTAACGACTACGGCGTAGCTGCTACGCGCTACGAAACGCTACGGCTCTATAAAAGGTAATTGGAATTGCTCCCGTTTCCACCGGCTTCCTAGTCAAATTGAAATTTAATAAAGTCGAACGGAGGCCTTTTTTGTGATTTGACTTCATTTTTAGGGCGTTATTGAGAGCTTTATCATATTCTAGATCTTTTATGTATATATTATACTTTTTGAATCATTATTCTTTTAGTTAAATGTAATGAATAACAGGAAACTGTGTCCTTTCAATATACAAACTCAAAACAAATTTACAAAAACAATTGGCATATCATGATCACGAATTAAACCGTCACCTTAATAATAAAAAATTAACAATAATAATATATATTGTCACATAAAAAATGGTACATAGTTCCAATGAACTCCCAACCCCCTATATTAGGTTTATCGTCTTGGTTACAGAGGTCATCCTCCCTCCTTAAAGGAACTAAAATTGCAAACATTATCTGCATAATTTAACAAAGAAATATTTGATATTATATTTATTTGACCTATTCAAAAATTAGATTTTGTAGTTTTTAAGGCTATATCATTTTTCTTGTGGTTCTAAGAAATATCTGTATCTGAAAATTCTCTGTTACATGTTGCTATTTATCATCATCATAGCAGCCGTAAAACGTCCATTGTTGGACATAGGCCTCCTTAGGAAAGGGGGAATTGTCCATAATTGCCGCGCTGGCCAAGCGTAGTGGCAATCGCAGAGCGTAGCTTCGCGGCGGGAATGCTGCTGCCCATCCCCGTCCTGTTGCATTTCAGCTATAATGCTTAGGAGATGGATATACCGCCATGTGTTCCGGTACCTCAGTCGCCTCCTACGAAACCTGGTACAGGGTAAGGTACTATTGTACACCTAGTACAATTATTTATTTGATGATAATTATGTTTGTGCTATGTCCGAGTGTTAAATATAAACCTATTTAAAAAAATAACAATATTTAAGTAGGATATTTGTGTTTCTTCTGTTGTCTGGCATCCGTAATACAAGTGCTTTAAGCGACTTACCTCAGAGTAAGGTCAATGTATGAGATGTTGTGGGAATTTATTATTTATTATTCTACTTTACCCGTACCACACGACACAGGTTGTTGTTAAGAAGTTAATAAGCGACATTCGCGTTGCAATACTTCCTGATTCCCCCTAGCATTGATTTAACTACAGACTTGTTTTCTATCTTTGTGATATATAAAGAAAAAGATTTGATATAAGCAAATAAATTTATCGTAATATACAAATGTCTATTAAAATTGATATGACGTTTTGTTCTGTTCTATGAACTTGCATTGTCATATTAGCCGTAAAATATCCACGGCTGCGTATAGGCCTCTTCAAAGAACTCTAATAGATTTGTTAGTAGGGGGCCTGCATCAAGCGTATTCAGAAGTTTCAGTTTTAGTATGACTTCTGTTCGAAAATGTGTTATTTGTTCTGTCCATACTTCTTTATCTTGTTAATCCTTTGGGCTGTGTAAGTAACTTTAGTTCTTTTACGGATTATTCCCAATGCAATCCCGTAGAGACTCTGAGAATGGCCTTATCGACAGATTGCTGGTCTATTTTGAGTACACGTTTGGCCTACCTAAACAGAGAATAACGACAAAAATATTTATATAATCATAATGTGAATTATTGTTGGGACAGATAATAAATCGATTAAATATAAAATCAATGTAATAAAACATACGCCGTTGTCCCTCTACGTAATTTTTATACTGTAATCCTACAGTATAAATTAGGTAGAGTGAACCATTTGGATCTTAGAGCACATTTTTCTTTAAAAAAATATTCAACTTGTCTCAAGTTTGAGGCGGGACATGAACCTGCGATATTCATATTCCGAGAGACAGCGCCGCCAAATGTACCACCGAGTAGACGAGTTCTTTGTGTTTAATATATAAGTAACACTAGCAGCGCCCCGCGGTTTCAACGACATTTTTGCGAAATTTTCATTCTAACTTAGCACCCCCCCCCCCTCCCCCCTCTATTAGCACCTTAGGGTATGATGATACATGTCTTTCATGTCTTAAGTTGAATCAATAAAGAACCTTTATACATCATTTTATTCGAATAACTTCAAAAATAGCAAAGTTAACATAGCACATCCATTTTACCCCCTTAGGGGAAACATTTACAAAAAATATGTCTTAATGCTCTCCTACGTTATAAAAGAAACCCTTGTGCAAAATGTCAAGTTCCGAAACCTTATAATTTAGACCCTGCGTTGATATGTCAGTCAGTCAATCAATCATCTTCTCATTTTATATATATACAATGGCAATACATATTAATATATATATATATTAAAGATAAATGATCTGACTAAAACCGCACTTGGGGAGGCCTATGTCCAGCAGTGGAAGTTTTATGGCTGATATGATGATGATGATGAAGTATAATGATTTTACGCAGTCAGTTTGTATATAAAAATATTATGTATGTCCATAAAAACTTAGACATGCTTAAGAAAAGTTCTGCCATACATGTTAATACACGATAGAAACATAAGCTCGCAAAACTCACCACACGGCTCCATAAAATTAATAATTCTTTCAAAGGCGATTGTATTAGATTCTACAACAGAATACCAGGCACCATATGAAGCATACCGGTTAATAAATTATAAAATTACGTTAAGAGTAAGATTAATTCTAGAACATGTAATAGTATTGAATTGCTCTAACAACTAGCTAGACAAAGGTTTGTAAGAACCGACGGCGATGAGGGTTTCAACAACACTAATTACTTGGTGTTAATGGAACCTTTATCAGCACAAGTTTTTCTTGCAGGTTCCTTTCTGGTGGGTCGCGGAATTAACCTGCAGTAAACTAAGTTTTAAGACTCGTCAAATGACTTCAGACTAATTTAATAGAAGGCCTAATTTACGTATGTTAGATGACACTTATAATCTCGCAGGGTCATCAGGGTTATCAGTATCCTAAATGTAATGGAATTTTGTACTTCCAATTATGCAAATATTATTGTTTTTATTAATTATATTTTTTGTCAATTCGAAAGTGTTTGTCATGGGCCTATTTTAATAAATAAAAAAGGTACAACTGGGTTGAAATACATATAAAAGAAAAAAAGCCTCCCTTCTTGGAAATATTAATGTCATTACTTCAATTTTATTATCATGTCAAAAGTAATACATTGAACAAAGTACATTTGAGTTAGAATTTTTATGTTTAGAGTACAGCTCGCATGCGGATGCTAGGTCAACATGAATTGTAACGCCACAGATTGAGACACCGCTATGACTAAACATAAATAACTCCATAGTTATTACTAGTTATATTGCCTCTGAACATATCGAGCGGAACCGGGTGCTACACCCTAACGAGCTCGTAAATAATACTTTATTGTACACCAAACATAAAAATACATGAAAAAAATGTTATTACAAAGAACAATGGTCGGCCTTATCGCAATTAGCGATTTCTGCCAGGCGACCTTTGAATAGAAGTTGGAATGAAACAAACAATATATAAGTAAAGCAACATATAAAATATACATAATATAAACAAATTATATTTAAGAAAATAAAATATATATATATATATATATATATTTACTATCGGCTGGACATTTTTTACAACGTACTGTCACTACACACTATAATCAATATAACTGTTACAGGGTAGACCTCATATAGCCGAAAGGTACCGGCAGAGTAGAACAGTACCACCCTCTGTACCAGGTGTCAAATTTACCCGCAATTTCCTTAAGAAGGAACAGTAAGTTTTCGCTACACGTTTTTATATAATAAATAAGAAAAGAAAGAAAATATATTATTTTCTTAAGGACGCCGTCTAAACATACGTCAAAACCAATGCCATTGAATTTACCAGAATACTCATCTTCAAGATTTACACGTGTAGTCCCATTCCAGGCTCATACGATCAGTTGCTTTGAAACAATTAAATTTACGGAGTTATTTATTAGGCATTGGTACATATTTCTACAGAGATCTCGCACCTCGCACCTCCATTTCGAGGTTCCAATATTTCTCGCATAAGACTGTATCCACTTGCTCTCAATCAAACAAGTGGTGTATTAAAATCATGAGTTCTGTATCATCATCCTTATATCAGCCATATGACGTCCACTGCTGGACACATACCTCCTCAAGTGATGTACAATTGGACCGGTCCAGCGCGATCCTGCGGTTTTAATTCCGACCGTTTGCCCATCTTGTGGGTCCTTCAAAATCGGTTGCGTAGATTTAAAAATTCAAGCATACATAGAGAAAGACAGAGAGAAAGACAGAGAGAAAGACAGAGAGAAAGACAGAGAGAAA
>JACJUM010002477.1:3523014-3534117 GCA_020976665.1 Heortia vitessoides | reverse complement strand
ACAGAGAGAAAGACAGAGAGAAAGACAGAGAGAAAGACAGAGAGAAATGAATATAAACATTTTTGTAATTGTTTCTTATCAGGAAAGTATGAATATAAATTTGTGATGTTATTTCAGGCAAAACTTTTATTGTTCATTATCATTACAGCCTTTGTAATTCTACTGCTTAACACATGAAAATCCGAAAGAAAGAGGTAATTTTGTTCATAATTGCAGCGCTAGGCAAGCGTGTTGGCAATCGTAGAGCGTAACTTTCGCAGAAGGAATGCTGCTGCCCAAGCCGGCTCAGTGCATTTGAGCTACGCTGTCTCAGGTGGGTATACCGCCATCTGTCGGTGCTGGTACCTTACAAGTACAGAGGGGAGTACTGTTCTCCTCAGCCGTTTTATTATTGCTCAGTATTATTTACCATCACATATCCACCATTAAGTATTGCTCTCAGCTAAATAATAAACTAAGTTCAGCCACCGGAATCTAAGTTTTTTCCAACTCAACAAATGAATCATGTTTAAAACATTCCATCGCTATAAAACGGATTGAATAAAAACAGGCACGCCAAGGAGCTATCCACGGTGCCCCTAAATATCGCTTCCAACCGGCCATTAAAACTAATCCGTTTTTTTTCAAACAATTAACGGAGCAATTAAAAGTGGCATTCGGTTAATCGGCGCGAACAAAAAATGGAGGTAAAACGTGTCCTTAGATGTCTTCTTTAGCGGGTAGGGTCTTTATGTTTCTGGTTTTGATTGTCAATGACATTCAGAAATATGGGGTTGCTATGTGCTATTTGTAATCTCCACATAATAAGTTGCTGTCGGTGTTGAGGTTATGTTGAGACGGAATCCAGATCCTTTTAACTATGTAATTTATATTTGTTGCTATGCAATTATATTTTGTTTTTTTTTTATTATTATAATTGTTATCTATGGCTTTGAACGGGTTTAAGGCACTAATGTATCTATCGACGAAGCTAGCAGTTTATATTGTGAATCCATACTAATATTTTAACGGGAAAATGTGTCTATATGTATGTTTGTTACACTTTCATGTCTAAGACTGTGATTTGGATGAAATTTGACATGTTGATAACTTTATGCTTTAATAGACAAATACATATAGAAGTCAAGGTGGACTAATTGAAGAACTACGCTACATAACATTTTATTCAAGCTGTTAAGATAACGTATTTTTTACAAGGAATCTTCTAGTTCTAGTGCCAATAAATCTATTACAAATATGTTATATGTTTTTGTATTAGTAAGAGTGTAAGTCATTGCCCTTGTAATTTAATTGGCTTACTGCACCCCACACAAGTCAGACATATATCCAAAAGAGAGGAGAATTTGTTACCCTGGCAACACTGAGGCCGAATGCTGCTGTCATCAACTCTGCAGATTAAGGAGCTCTACCCTAAGTATATAACCTTATTCTTATAAGAATAAGGTTGAACTTCAAACGGTTTTGTTGCGAGGCTTATTTTTCATTGTAGGGGATAAATCGTTAGTCGTGTCGTTTACGATGTCTCAGGTAGCTGGGGCTATAAAAATTAGTACGGTCCCCGTTTGATAGGGTCTGGGTTCCGTATACCGTTAATTAAATATCCTACATAATGTAATATGTATATTAGAGAGTTTGTAATAAAGTATACGAGTTTTTTAGTCTAATAACTATCTACTGGCCACAAGTGAGGTTCACTTGTGCCCCAAGGTTCACGCGTTCAATCCTCACACAGTTGAGAGATGTTTGTTCTGTGTCTGGGTGTTAACTTTGTTGTGCAATATCCGTGCCACACAAGTGCTTTAAGCGACTGATCTTCGATTTCTACATATTGAATTGCTTACCACAATTAAAAACTATTTTGACAGACGCCAGGATTTAGCAAACACACTTTAAACATGTCCTGAGAGTCGATGCCTAGTCCCAGACGTAGTTCGAGCTAGACCATCCAAACACTCAATTTATTCAGCTCAATATCGTATACGGACCCTTCAATCTTCAATTGGTCGTCAAAGTCCTTAAAAGGCACATAAAACTGACCCGCACTCTAGTGGTGAGCGTAAACAGAAGTTTTATTGTTATTGCTTCATTTAGTTAGTTTACTTCACTTATAATAAGGTCAATATTTAATTTTAACTCAATTGCTGTATTAACTACTCGTGTAGAGGTCTATTTAATAATTAAAGAATTTATATCTACTTTAAAACTGGATAAAACATATTTACAACAGCACTTAATAACGTAGCTGTCTTTTAAAAAAACTAACGACTTCAAGTGACGTAGCCCTGTCTGAAATTTTATTAAAATCGGTTCAGTTGCTTAAAAGTTCACCCCGAACAAGCACCGTGATACAAAAGTTATATTTATAAAGATAATTTACAGACAAGTACAGATGTGTCTCATAGGTATTTTTTCAGCGATAAAACGAAGTCTTTGTCTTAATCGCAAACTTATTCAAGATTCACGATTTGACGGGCCCGATGGCGCAGACGGTAGTGATTATCTTGTCCTCCAAAGGTCGTGCGTTCGATATCCACCCAGAGCAAATTTATTAGATGACAATTATGTTTTTTCTGTGGCTGGGTGTTAAATATATGTATTTAAGTAGTATATTTGTGATTTCTCTGTTGTCTGGTGTCCGTAACACAAGTGCTTTAACTGACTGACGGAGTCAGGTCAATGTATGAGATGTTGTGGAAATTTATTATTATTATTCAGGTAATTTTCACGACACTAGGATACATAGAATCATAAACTAGATTAAAACAAATAGTATTTAATTGATAAAGTATTTCTATGATATGGTATATATCTATTTATTGATTTTTTTATTGGTAAACAAGTAATTGCTACACCGTTATAATATGTATACGGAAGCTAAAACTTAAAACTAAGTGTGCAATAAGTAGGTTCACACAGCCTGCGTTGGGCGATCAGACGACATTAAACATTTCTTAATCTTCTAATTTAAAAACTAATTTAATCTAAAGCTAATTGATCGATATGGCGCTTAATTCTACAATAAGGTCAATTATTATACCTATTGTGAAGTCTACGCAGTCTAGGAATTAAGGAATTACAACCAAAAACTATCCTTTGTAAGGGAGGGGAGAGAAAATTAAGAGGCACCCGGGGATATCTATATAACCATGCAGTATTTTAAATAAAAATATCAAACCAGATGCATTTCTCCTACTTTCAAGTGAGTCAATTCTAAAATATTTGTGACGCAAAATATGCCCTATGTGAATATTATTAAAAGTCATAACAAAATAATTCCTATTTCCCGGCTTTTTTCTCATAAAATAATACCTATACCATAAACAAAACGGGGTACTGTCAGCTGTTTGGACCGTGGGAGCAAAATATATTTTTTTACATTTTAGTATTTTTTATTAATTTCATGTACGAGCGAGAGGTATATTACTATACTCTGACATTAAGATCGTAGTCGAGTATTTTTGTATTATGACCAAACATAAATAAGTGTATAAAAGGATTCATGCCAGTAAAAGAAAGGAGGCACGCCACGATCCTTTTTTATTACACCAAGTCGAGAAACAAGCAACCTACAGTATCACAAAGATATCACTAACGCGTTGCGTTGTGACTTTAGGATATTATGTCTCATTACCTAGCAATTTAAAGGGCTCTCACACCCTTCAAACCGTGATACAGCAATGCGAACAATGCTGTTTGGCAATAGAAATAAGTGAAAGTGAGGTACCCATGCAAACGATATTTGTCTACCTCAACTGATATATACTCGTATAAACTACCAGCGCCCCGCGTTAAGTTGTATAAATTTCATACCAACTTTACTCCCCCTCTTTTACCCCATTAGGGGATGATTTATAAATCACATATTTACACGTATTTTTTATGACTTTCAATGAAGAACCTTCAAATAATAATATTATATTGTTTTTGAAGTTCAAAAACAACAATGTTTCATACTAACTAAGCACTCTCATTTTACTCATTTAAGAGGTAAATTTTCAAAAAATCATTTCCAAGTGCTCCTCTAAGTTATAGAAGGAACTTCTGTGCAAAATTTCAAGTTTCCAACCCTTATAGATAAGGCTCTGTGCTGATATGTCTGTCAGTTTCCTTTTAGTTATATATATACCTACATCATTGCCAACTCATTACTCCAGTATACCAAAGCTTATTTCACTTCAAGCAGCTTTAATTGATCAACTTAAATGAACCATTCCAGTTACTATGATAAAAGATAAACAGGGTCAACAAGGCAGGGCAACCCGTCTGTTATAAGAGTAACTATTCGAAGGGAAGTCTCGAACAATACGCGACATCGCAATTCTGCCGGTTTCGCAACGCAGGTGGGCTCGCCACCGAATAAAAATAGAATCCAAATCAATAAAATACTTTGCGGGATCTATAGAGAGTGGGTGTGTGTCGATATTATTCTGTTCTATCGATAGTGATATAAATATTTTAATAATAATAATAATAGCACACTTTACTGTGCACCTAAATTTACTGAAATTAATATTAACAGTTATATATAGTGAAGTACAATTGGCGACCTTATAGCTAGAAGCGATTTCTTCCGAGCAACCTTTCCATGGAAAATGTGTGGAAAACATTTTTAAAGGTATAGGGTAGTACGTAGTAAAATAACGTTAAAACATGACACCTTTGATAATAAAAAGAAAACTGTAATACATCCTTAAAATATGTGCTACAGTACAAGTATAGTATATAATTGTATATATATATATTAAAGGTAATTTAATTGGCCAGTAAGATTAGAATGTTGAATAGCAATTGGCCAGTCAGAAAAGAAGCGAAGTAATAAGCGATAGTAATTAAACCCTAATTCTTAGAAAGATCTATATGATTTTAACTTAACATCAATATAAAACTGCCATAACAAAACTACTTTATTAACGGCTTAAAAAACGATGTATATTTAACTTTTATATTATTCTTTCGACGTTCCTATTATATTGCGGCATTCGGGCTGAACATTGCCAAAGGATGTTGTGTTTTTTCTGTGTCTGAGTATGCAATATGTATTTAAGCATTGTATTTGTGATTTTTCTGTTCTGTGAAGTCCGCAACATAGACTTTAAACAACTTATTATGTAACCAGGTTAATATGTTAGATGTTATATTAATATGAAATTTTATTATATATCGTTATCAAAGAAAGAAACCGCAACGCTTAATAAAATTAAGTTTATGTATCTCATATACATAATTATTTAACTATTAAGAAAATCAATTGCCTTTGGTAGAAAAACTAAATAAAAACTAAGTGGCAAACAAAAATGCACCTCGTTTATTGAAAGAAGTTACCGCAGCTGTATATTAAATATGCAGCGACATTCAATAAAAATATTACATCTATCGATATAATAGACTTAATCCTATCTGTACTATCCCCATCACTATAATTCCGAAGGGCTGTCAGCTCGCACTAAGTAATCGACCATTATCTATATCGATTCAACCCACCACTGTCCACCGATTCACGATCCCAATCCCTCAACCCTACCTATCCCGCATCAAACTGATATATTCAACATCCAATGCTGTATTACTAGCACCCATTCATTTTCCATTTCAAAGTAATACGTCAATGTATGATGTTGATGGGAAAGTTCCGTTTTTATTGTTGTCTCGCAATGAAGGCTTCACAGTGATTTTAACATCGCTTAACCTGTTAAGGCGAGGTAATGAAGCGATCGGGTATAATTGATTCGATCTCTTATTATTCTGTTCATTTATTTGAGAGTGATTTATTGGAAAAGGGATTAATAATATTGGAAAACGTTTTGTAGATGATTTGATATCTTTTTCTTTGTTAATTCGTCGTGAAACAAAAATGTGTCGAACATTAATAGAATGAAAGTTAAACATTTAATAAGTTAATGAAACTACTTTATTAACGGTTTTAAAACGCGTTTTTTTACGTTTTGAATCTCGAAACAAGAAATGTAGAATTTAAATAAACCGCGTTTAAAAACCGAGAAAAATCAACTCGTCTCAGGCTTAAGGGATTTAAACCTGCATCTTTCCCTTGCCGGGGACTGCATTACCGTTGTGCTGCCACGACCTTAGCACACATGTCGAATGTTTCCTAGAGTTCTTTTTGTGCTGAAAAATCAGCGACATCTCTTCAATGTTGTAGGTAAACACAAATGTATAAACACTCAAATGGGAAACTTTTTCGTGAAAAGTTTCAGGCAATTGATAAAGGTTTTTATAATGCATAATACAACATGAGGTAGACCTCATACAAAGTGAGGTACCGTGCATCGGTACCTCAAGCATTTCTACCGCCAAACAGTGTTCATATTGCTGTGTTCCGGTTTGAAGGGTGAGAGAGGCAGTGTAATTACTGGATCTTACATATCTTCAAGTCAGCAGTGGACGAAGCGTTGATATCTTCGTAATCCTTATCTATTAACGAAAATTCTAGTTTTAAATTAGAATTCCACTAGTGCGGCCAGTAAATTCGTGGAATCCCTAACGGAGAAAAGCCACATAAAATACAGCAACGTGAAATTTAAGATCGTTCCCCCCAAAACCGTCTCGCCTAGCCCCACCGGCAACGACAATCATCGCATTTTTGAGTTCACAAACGCAACCCTGCTTCCTCAAATAGATTCTTCACAACAAAGAGTGCCTTCCCTCTTCACCTTTAATTAATGGCAATACTTTTTCTACCTTTTGTTGCGGGAGGGGAGCTAATTGTCCCTAATTAATTGGGCTGGGCGTATTTTTAAACCCTTTATAGTCTTTGTTTTCTTCTTTCGTTCTCGGAGTTTGGTTTATATAAAGTTTGGTAGCTTTAAATGTTTTGCGCTGAAGGGTTTTAATTGATGTCTGTTGTACAAGTTGTTTATTTTTCTCTGTTTTGATGATGTTGCGGGGCCTCATTTAAATTTTGCTTCAGTTTCGGTATCATTACATCTCTATAAAATACATATAACACTGCATAGCATTTTATTTTTCATATATATTGTAATATACTCATAATTTACAAAAAAATCAAATTGCTTACAAACTTAATGCTGTAACGAACTTAACACACAAAATTGTCTGACAATAAATAATAAATTCACACAATATCTCATACAACGATCTGATTCTGTGATAAGTCTCTAAACGCATATATGTTACGGACAACAGAGAAATCACAGATATAATACTAAAATAAATGTATGTGTAAATTCATATATAATCTCATACATTTAAATTGAAAGGACTTGTGTATTGACATCAGACAATAGGGGAATCACAAATTTAATCAAAAATACTTTTATTTAACACATAGACACAGAAAAAACACAGATATCATCATGCAAACATATGTCCCAGTTGGGAATCGAACCCACGACTTTCGGCGAACAGAATAGGATTACTACGGGAAAAAAGTAAATGAGAAGAATAGATAAACCTTTTCTTAGTTCAGTCTATCATTGTTCACCAGCAATGCTGTACTCACTCAAGAAACGTATCGGTAACTTTAATTTAAGGTTTATTAGCTTCATAGCCATCTTACAGGGTTGGCCTAATGCCGGCCTCGTTTCCTTTATTCAACCTCAAACTCTTAACACACAAAAGGTAAAATAAATAATAAGTGGAACTTGAGTGTACTACAAAACCTTTCGTTGAAGTAAGTCAAGGATTTAGTTTATTCAGCATTAATAGGGATTTGTGAAAGTCTATAGTAAGCGGTTTAGGTCCCTTAATAAAATTACTATTCATTATTACAGCCACTGGAAGTATACTGCTGGACATAGATCTCCCCAAGAAAGGGGAGATTTTTCCCACAATTGACGCGCTGGGCAAGCGTGTTGGCCAACACAGGGTGCAGAATGCGACGAGGATGATGCTGCCCATCCCCACTGTGTGCCTTAGATGGATATATCGCCATTTGTAGGTTTTGGTACCTTAGTCGCCTCGACACCTAGTACAGAGGGGGGTACTACACTACTCTGCCGGTAAGGCCATAATAAACATTATTTTGTTTTATATTTTTTATTTCTTGTTATATGTAATGCACAGCTATATCATAACTGGAACAAATCTAACTTCAATGATAAACTAGATTGCGCAGATGGTAGTGGTCTTGTTTTTTGTGCTAAAATTCGTGGGTTCCATCGCCACTCAGGACAAATATTTGCATGATGATATCTGTGTTTGTTCTGTGTCTGAGTGTTGAGTCAAAGTATTTGTGTATTAAATTTGTGATTCCCCTTTTGTCTGATATCTGTACATATATTATATTATAACATCTTATAAATGTGAATGTGTAAGATGTTATATGAATTAACACATGTAATTATTTGATAGTCATGATTCTATCTCAAGCTCTGGTATACCTATTTGGAAAAGCAATTTTCATCTGTGTCTGTATATCTAAAATGAAATAGTTGAAATCTGTCGACAGGGTGTTCACCTATGCTTTGTGGGACCAAAGTTGTCGCGTACCCAAAGTTTACAGAGGCGAGAACGCTAAGGTTGTAGAATAAGTTTCATGTCGAGGTTTTCTCAGAGGTTGTAAAAGGTCGGCAACACGAATGATACCTCGGTGTTGTAAACGTCCATAGGCTGTGCTAACCATCAAGCGGGCCGCATGCTTGCTTGCCACCTCAATGGAAAAATAAAAAAAACGATTTGCACATCAAATTCGATATCTTACTTCATTTACAAAATTAAACGCAATGTTTCTTAAACTAAGTAAAATAAGTTTTTTATATTACCAATTTAACTTGTCATGCAGTGTATTAATCCTTTTGGAGATTAAATTTTGACCGGCAATTAACTGTATATCCGACTAAAACAGTGTAGCTCAAATGCAACAGCATTTCCGTCGCACAGATACACTTTTTAATTATTATACCAGGATGACAAACAAGCATACAGTCCGCGTGATTGTAAGCGTCACTGCAGCCTGTAGACGCTCATAAGAACACCAACGCGCTGCCAACCTTGTGAGTCGGGTATATTATGCCACATTACCCAGTAAATTCTCTCAACCTTGAAACTGGGACACAGCAATGCGAACACTGCTGTTTGGCGGTAGAAATAGATGAGAGTGAGGTACTAAACCAGACGATGAGGTTCTATCTCATGTATGACAATTATGAGCTAGATCTCTCCCTTCTTAGGGGGGAGTATGTCCAACAGCTTCTATGGTGATTGCTTGATGCGATTCTGTTTTGTAACAATACAAATACAATAAACAACCTCCCTTTACAGCACCACCTGTGGACGAACATGCATAAACTGCATGCTCTTGGATTATAAGTCAATTAATCTTGCATTATCAATCGTACGATACAAATTAATTGTGAAACTCAGTAATGAAGCGTCCTTATCGAGTCAATATCATAAAAATGTGACAACAATATATCATGCAATGAAATTCGAAAAATTAGATTAGCCAATTTTTGATAATAAA
Source organism: Heortia vitessoides (assembly GCA_020976665.1). Lineage (NCBI taxonomy): Eukaryota > Metazoa > Arthropoda > Insecta > Lepidoptera > Crambidae > Heortia > Heortia vitessoides. Next base: position 3,524,678 of record JACJUM010002477.1, on the reverse strand, counting down.
CATTTTTCAACTCCATAGTTAAAGAACTTATTGTAGGACCTGTTACTTATTCCTTCACACGAAATATTGTTTTCTTTCATAGTCTTACTGATATTTGGCCCGATGGCGCATTCGTATCATGGGTCATGTCCAACCAGCACATACATTTTTATGTAACCATTGTCCTGGGTGTTCTATTTGTGTACTTAATAAATCATTAATTTATGTACTCAACGTGTGGTACCGGCAGAGTAGAATAATACCTCCCCCTATACCAGATAGCAGTATATCCATCCGAAACAATGTAGTTTAAATGCACAAAGTGGGGATGGTCTGCAGCATATATATTTAAAGAAAACTTCTTTGATTTACGATCATCTTTTTTAAGTTTGTCTTTGTCGTTTTATTGACAGGGCCACTAGATGTCATGACTGACAGTTGTGACATGTAATGGAAAAATATAATTATGATATGTTTCACACCAATAAGATTCATTTTAAATTTATATATAAAAAGACCTGAAGGCTTTAAATGTTGTTTCTTTCGTTTACAGAGAAAAGCAATAACGTCTTTATTTTATTTATCTCAATTATTGGAATTATATCATTATATATATAATGTATATCAGTCAGTCAACTTTTGCTTATATATATAGATATGTGTTTGTCCTGTGTAGGTGTTAAAAATGTATTTAAGAATTATAATTGTGATTTGTGTAGTGAAGTGCTTTAAGCGACTTATCTCGGAGTCAGGTCAATATACGGGATATTGTGGGGAGTTGTCATTGTTAGGCTGGAGGGTACTGTCAAAGTATAATAGTACCTGTACTAGGTCCCCTGAAATAGAGCGGCTCAAATGTACAGCTACAGGACGTAGATAGGCAGCAGCATTCTCGTCGCGAAGCTAAACTGTGCGATGGCCACCACGCCTGTCCAGTGCGGGAATCATATGCTAAATGCCCCTTTTCTTGAGAAGGCTTACGAGTACTTCCAGTAGTAAGCGTTCTACGGCTTATATGATGATGACGATTTATGTTATTTATAATTGAGAACTCTATTTTTTATTAGACCTGATCGAAAAACATGCACACAGATCACGTGATAGTAAGTGTCACTGAAGCCTAGACGCATGTAATATCACAAATCTATCACTAGCGCGTTGCTAACCTTGTGACTTAATGATATTATATCACATCACCCAGTAATTTCATAGCAAAGCAAACACTGCTATTTGGCGGTAGAAATGGGTGAGAGTGATTATTATTGCAGACGTCCTTCGAACGAGGTCTAACTCATGTAAATTTTGTCAAAATACGTCCAGTCCTAACCACGAATTAAGGGGTGTAAAACATGCCACCGACGCCATCACAAAAGAAACAATGATTCAGTAAAAAAAAATACAACTCACCGATTATGTTGTACAACAACCGTCGTAGCTTTGATACTGTAATTTAAGCTTTACTCTCTGATAAGATACCGTAAGTGATTCCACTGAACACGCCTTTCAATCTAGCTACAGCCTTTCAACGAGGGCCTGATTACATTACCGTACTATTATCAATAATGTACTGATAGTAACGCATATTATACTCATGTCTGTATGTTCGACTAATTGAGATTTATTATTATTAAAATTGTGTAATCACAGGCATTCGAAGATATCAGTTTTTATGAGAAGTGATAAAT
>JACJUM010002477.1:3432296-3522614 GCA_020976665.1 Heortia vitessoides | reverse complement strand
ATATATATATATATATAAAAGAAGAATATGACTAAAACTTTGCTTATTTCTAAGTTATTCCAATAAAATTCAATAAAAATTGATGATGAAACTGAAATCGTTAAACACGTGTATTCTATGTTTTTAGTATATTTTCCATAATCATCCCTAAAGGGGGTAAAAGGTGGGTGTAAACTTGTTATAAAGATTTAAACTTAACACAGGTGAAGCCGCGGGGCGTTACTAATTATTGATAAAGGAAAAGTGAACATCTGCGTATTCTACTTTAATAATATTGTATCGTTGTATTATTGTATTGTAAGAGACGTCTAAGGTACTAGAACCAACAGATGACGGTATATCCATCCGAAACAGTACAGCTCAATGTCCAGCAGTGGAATTCCAATGGCTGGTATGATGAAGGTGATATTTTTGTTTTAATATCTATATTAAAACCGAAATAATATATGTTTCATAATAATATTAATGTATTGTAAGTTTTATTTATTATTAGTTGCCCTTGCTGGGCGTAACATGTAACATTTATTTATATATTTATCCAACGCTTACATGTAATGAAACAAAATATAAACTTATATTAATTTAAAAAGGGTATTTGCCAAATTTCTCGGATAATTTTAAACTTAATGACTTGTAATAAAAGGTTAATACAGATTGCAAAAATATTGGTAGTTCTGTATATATTGATCTGTTGCTTCGTCTACTGCTTTTTATTATTATTGATTTCTTAGAAGCAGCCAAAAAAATATTCAGTTCTAAATTAAAAATAGATATACTTTATAAGTCAGTCAGATTATACATTTTTTTTAATAATGTATTATTATTCGGTACGCATTATCTAAATAAGAAAACTGTCTTGAATAAAAGAAAAATGTATTTTCAAAATTTTTTAAATTTAATTCTATATTGTCTGAAAATTTTCCAATTGCTAAATAGATCATGAGGATATTCTTGTGCTGTGACATACCGACAGATTAGAACAGTACCTCCACCTTTCCAAACTGGATTGATGGATCCCGCAGATGGCGTTACATCCGTCCGAAACAGTGTAGATTAAATGCAATAGGACGGAGACAGGTAGCAGCATAGCCGTGGAAAAGCCAAACTCTGCGATTGCCGTATCTGCCAAACGCGGTAATTATATGCGAAAAATTCCTTTTGTAAGGAAACAACATTAAGTGATGGGAAAACATAAAAGTTAGCAATCCATTAATTTATTTTTTATAAATTGTTAATTCATTGTTAACGCAGCCTACTGGTTTTTTCCTGTAAAAAATTATGCTCCATCCGTACAGTTCTAGCAACCTAAATATGGCAAGGTTTTGTTAAATCAGGAGACAGGTTCAAACTGGGAAGCGTGGTAAACAGACAGTCATTTCTTCTTTAGCAAATAATTTATTTTGATTATAAATCAATAATTGAGGATATTAAATAGCCATCTTCGGGAGACAATAGTATATGATACAAGATCTAAATGGAGCTCTATCTCGTAATATACCAATAAAAATGAAAAATAATTGCAGATGTCCGACAGGAAATTATGATTTTAATGGTTAAACTGATCTTAAAATAAATATAATCTTAAAATTGACCTTCCAAGTCAACTCGGTATAGCTCAATAAGCTATGGAGAGGGCAATGCCCGGAGTCTCTTTGCGCGATCGAATCAGGAATGAGGAGATTCGTAACAACACCAAAGTTACCGACATTCCCGGAGCATCAGCAAGTTGAAGTGGCAGTGGGCAGGGTATTTGGTACGCAGAACCGTTGGCCGATGGAGTCGTAAGGTTCTGGAATGGAAACCACGTACCGGCAAGCGCAGCGTAGGGCGTCCACCCGCAAGATGGACAGACGATCTGACTGAAACCGCAGAATCGGGCTAGACAACAACTGGTTCTATTAGAAATTACTTGGGGAGGCCAATGTCCAGCAGTGGACGTGTTAAGACTGATATGATGATGATGAAAAAAAATAATATCAACATATTCCTTTTCCTAGATTCTGTAATATGAGCCTCGATGGCACCATTATAGTGGAAGTATACAAGTATATACATACGTACGTAGCATAGATTAATGCATTGCCAGCACTCCCATGAACAAAGTATTCCAAACAGCAAAACACCAACTCATATCTGTAACACTTTAATCGAACAGATTAGACGTGTCCATTAAATAAGTAGCTATCAATTACCGTGCTTGTACTGATAATTTTAACACCACGATAACGAATTCGGCAGTGCTAAACAGGTCGTCAATATGTGCGCGTGTCGACAAAAAAAATCGTTCTTCATAGAAGACATTCTTCAGGATTCCGTGAAGAATAAACCGTATAAAAAACTGAGTCAAGAACCTACCCAGCCGCTAACTTGCAGCACTAAAAATGAGCCACCGAAACAGGCAGCAGAGACAGTACCGATTCAACCAAACGCAGTGGATTATAAGGACGAAAAAGTGACCAAATTCAACGTAGCATACGAAGTCCAAAGAGAAATGCATATAAACAAAATTAATCTAGAACATAGAAGAAATACGTACCCTCTGCATCCGACGCCGATGAAGATGAATATGCCATGGCCGTCATATAGAACAAAGGATCAAGTTGGTTACCCTGTGGAACACCGTGCCTCTTTCAGTTACTACAGCGACCCTATGCTGAACTCTGACCATATTTTGAGAAACCAACTAGCTGCTAATAGATTTGTGTCTCACTCGTTCTCGTTAAGACAACCTTACGGCTTCGATAGAGGTGAGAAACGTTATCAAAAGCTTCTATTGAGACTATAACTTTGTGCTTTATCATTCTGTTATCACGTAACTCTAATCTAAGTCCCAATTCAATTGTTAAAAGATAAGTGTGATATCTGCAACTATTAGTCAACATACTTATTTTATTAAATGGAAAAAATTATATAAATAAGATGGCTGATAAAACTCCACTCTACAAAAAAGTACGATGAATCATTTATCGTTACACGGATATGGCTGAATATGAGACGTTGACAAATAAAATTAAGAGATTAATATTAGATTAACTGAACAATCTTTAATTACGGACTGGTATGAAAAAATATAAATAATAATAATATTATCTTATCATGTTTATCATAAAATAGCTATAATGGATAGCTGACGGTTTTATTGTGACGCACGTAGGGATGAAAATGATTACGGCAAAACGAATGCGAACTTTCGGCCTGTGCCTGATATTCTGTTAATATTATGATAAAAAGATAAAATATTAACAAATTATGACAAAATTTTATTATTATTAATACATAAAATGATGCTCCGTGAAATACTTTTTTTAATATATATATTTGGAACTTGCTGAAAGACAATATTTTTCACTATCACAGCGGTTATCATGCTCGGAGATCGACGTAGCAACAACCTTTAAGTTGATGTTCAGATCGTAATAAGGTTTTACAAATCAGGCGAAGAATCGTCGACATATTCATTTGGCCGTAGCTTGGGAGATAAATAAGAAGACAACGCTGTAAGATTTCATAAATCTCATTGTAAATTTTATCTTATTGTTCAATTCAAAATTCATTAGCGATATCAATCTATTGATTGCTGTTGTTAATTTCAACAATTTGATAAGAAAATTGTCATATTTTTATTGTTTATGAGGTAACTTATTATCTTTAAGGTAAGGTAATAAACATGGCAAATGATTTTTTGTATACCGAAAGTTTTTGACAACAAAAAAAGGTTTTGTAGTCAAAAACTTTATAAATCTACTTATCAAAAATCGTTGTATGGGACCAAATTTCCAAAAAAATATAACTTTAAATTAGATAAGCATTCTTATGTAACATTGAAATTTTAGTAAAAAAATGTGTATTCATATATAAATATCCATAAATATATATGGTAGGTATAACTAATCCGATGGTATAACAGAAACATGAGAATCATACAAAGGCGATAAGCATTTTTACTTATAGAAAATAGCTTGCATTATTCTCAGATATTTCTTTAAAATTATTTTTTAAAACCTCCATTTAAGAACTACCAGTTATCGGTATACCTTTATCGCGGACTATTTTTCGGATCTATAAGCAATAAATATAATCTATTATCCATTTTTACATATCTATAATTTAGTATGGTGTGATATAGGTCATAGATATAGTTAATAGCCAATTAATATATCATATATTTTTCTATAATCCTTTCAAACGTAGATAACTGACACACCATGATGTCATGGCGTGATAAGAGACACTTAAAATAAAACTAGAAAGAAGGTGAACACATTAATTGCTATTTTTTGTTGCTGTAATGTAATACAATAAAATTATTCGCTTTCATAATATACGGGTCATAAAGTTGTAGACCTCTATCGTGATCTAGAAATATGCAAAATATGCAAGTTAACTGAGGTCTTAAGAGAGGCACTCCGAAAAAATTGCATTTATGTAATCAATAACAAACGGAAGTCTAAAAAACTCTAGAAATATCTTTTATAGTGCGACAACTGTACAAAACAATCCTCATCTGGTTTCGTTCTTGGTAAGAAAATCTCTTGAAATCTCATTGTGCCTGACTATTTATGTTTAAGAGTTCTTTCTTCTCTCTTTAGACTAAGTTCTGATACTCCTTATAATTATATACAGACTTATCCGCAGTATTAGGACATTAGTCTCAAGAGAGACTTCAGCGACTTGGTATTTTCATCTGGTTGGGCTAATTACCAAAGGACTACCTCAAAATTATGCACGCTAACGCTAGGGAGTTCGGGTTTTTAAAATAAAAGACCTTAAAACCTTTATAGTCCTGCACAGTAAGATTTCAAAACATTTCCTACTAAGAACGATTCAGGTGGGGAAGGTTTTGTCAAGGGTACAGCCAGAACAGTCCAGAAGGGTTATATATACTTATGTTCAACAAATACTTAGGTGTGTCAGTATTTCTAATTCTTAAGTGACAAGCAATTAACAAGGCTTAATAACATCCGCAACCTGATCTAACTCATAATATGAATTTACATAGCCTTTTACTCATCTGACCAGTAAAAAGATGACAAACATTAACTACAAAGACAGAGATCTTATGATATGATAAATACTATAAAGTTAAAACTCAGTGTCCCCTTCCGTTGTTTTGTATACGTATACGTGTAATTAAGATTATTGATAGTTCTTCAAAGAGAGAGTAAATAGTTTTAAAAGATGACAACGCTTTAGAATAGCCCTGGTGATGCAGATGGGCTATATACTTGAGCTGTCAAAAGCTGTCCTAAGATTACTCACGAACCTTGCATCAATTTGCATCACTAGTATAGAGAACAGTTGTACCAGTGTTAACAGCGCCTTCTACCCCCAGTTACGCCCGGCTGCTGCAGCCCTTGGTGGGGTTTAGGAGGGCGTCGTAAAGGCGGGCAAGTGAGATTCAGTGCTGCGCAAACCGGCGCCTTGGAACGAAGATTCAGTGCGAGCAAATACCTGAGCCCGGATGAGAGAAGGACTCTTGCCGCTACGCTGAGGCTAAGCGATCGGCAGGTAGGTCATGTTATAACTTCTTAATAGATTCGCCATACCGAGTCATTGACTAGCACGGTGGCATTCGGTTGTGTCCCTATCTTATGCGCCAAGGGTGTGGGTTCAATTCCCATCCAGGACGCACGTTTATATAATGAACATTTGTGTTTGTTCTATGTCCTGATGTTGGATATATATACATAAGTGTTATATTTGTAATACTTCTGGTATCTGATAACCGTAACTATTTCTTTAAGCTACGGAGTCAATTCAACGTAGAGGTATGAAAAATTAATTCGTGCAAAAGTCACGAGATAAATGGTTATATTAATTGCACGTCTACATATTTAATTTAACAAAAACATTTCGTTCATTTTTCAATCTATTAAGATATCTTTCGTAATTAACACTTACCCTTTAGGTAAAAACCTGGTTCCAAAACCGCCGCGCCAAGTGGCGGAGGACAGCTCCTGACTGCGCAGACGCAGGGAGCCCCCCTACTGCTGATGAAGGCTCCGACGAGGAGGTCCAAATCGCTGATGATGAATGACGATGGCCTTCACCCTCGAACGACCTCTAGCTTGGAAACTAGACCATGCCTCGATCACAAACGCTATGAAATTTATTTTGTAATATATAGCCACGACACAACGTTTCTTTATCCCTTGATTGGCTTAAAAAAAATAGAAAAATTCTCAATTCGTTGGAATCTTTTTTGTATATTTTTTATGTACGATCAAACCGACTTATAGTCCTTAAAATATAGTTTTGTTAAAATGTCAGCTGTCACACTTTTAGGTTGATATTTACGTTTTAAATGTGAAACCTATGCAATGTATACAATATTAATGGCAACTTCTGATGCCATTATACCATAATGCTAAATAAACAACCCGTGCGACCCTACTACTATGACATCTGTCGTAGTAATCAAGCTAACAAACACGTTGCACTTATTAACATATTCTTAAATTTTATCAGTTTAAGTCTATTATGTGCAATTTTATAATATAAGTCGTGAATCCATCCGTCCATTGATGAAAACCATGTATAAGTCAATACACTATTTGTGTTAATCGCATTTAAACAAAATTTTAGACGTGGCTTATTTTTGTTTTTATAACATGGAATATTAGGACAGTCTGTAATTTAGGCTCAACACTGACATAAAATAAATCATTCACGCAAATGAACTATTATTAAATAAGCGCCTGAAAAAATATTAACGGCAAATACGACGACAGCTGAAATATATTGAATACGCTTATGTGAATATTTTTGTTTCCTTACCCTTCCCTACCTTACTGAAGAACTTTATAGAGAATGGTCGTATGTCGCTAAGTTCTTTCTAGAAGCCAGATGGTCGACTCCTAAATCACTGCCTCGACATTTCTTTAATTGACTAGTCTAATGTTGTCTGAGTCTGTCGTCGGATTTATCGTTACCGGAGGAAAGAATCGAGGCTGCTCATTAATCTGTATTTCTGTGCCTATGCCTTTTCCACATCCCCCGTGAGTACTCACAGCCGGGCAATATGTGTAGTATGAAATCGATCACATAAGGACGCCACTAGGACACAGACGTCGGCTTGAGTGCCGTCGTTGAGGACTGCTGCAAATCAGAGGAATTCAGTATACGCTATGTGGGAGAGGATATCACGCACTCGCCAGCGAGTGAGGTGTACTGCTCTAAGACTTTAGCCTTTGAGCGACTTTTCAGTTCCGCTACTCTGGAGATGTACCGGAGGAGTCATTAATAGGAATGGACCCTGGTCCATCGGTGCGAGCTGCCGCATCTGGTGCTTGCACTGGCATTAGCCGAAAGTACCGCAAGGCGCCGTAGGGTCGGCGGCTTCTAGGTATAAAACCATAGGTGATGAGTGAATGCCATAGACAAAACACGTAGTTATTTACCATCGAGAATAAGGGTGTGCTGTATGCCTAGCTACTGTCTGCGAAGCATGATATAGACTTTATAAATAATCCAGATTTTGTGACATGATTTGTTGACGTAACGTGGTGAGTTAAAGTGAATGGCACCACCACAACGCTGGCACAAAAACACGTTAAGTTAAGACGTTGATCTTGATCTTTAATTATAATTCTGTAATAGCAATGAGTCACAGCAGGTGCGTGTAATTCACCGATTAGTAGGGGTGCCCCTGCAGTGGGGACATTACAAAATGGCTGAAGGTGGTGACGGAATGTACGCGCATATGTGTGTTAATGAAATATATAGCACATGGGATGTAACAACAACCGCGTTTGCATTGATATGTTTTATTGTATCAACCGTTTGTCCACTGTTAGACATAGGCCTCCCCTAGAAAGGTGGGTAATTTAGCCCATATTTGCTGCGCTCGCTATCGTAGTGGCAATCGCAGAGCGTAGCTTCACTGTGAGGACGCTTCAAGCCTATGCATTTAAACAACGCTGTTTCGGATGCGTATTCAGCCACGGTTCCGGTACCTTAGTCGCCTCTTACGATACCTGATACAGACGAAGATTTTAAATAAATTAATTTAATTCGCTCATGAATGTACATGAGATGGAATCAATTTTAAAAGTTGAGTAAATCATATTTCACAGAGGAAAATCATTGTTATAATTGCATATTGTACTACATATAATAACAAAATTTGAATAAATTGTTTTAGAAATGGGTAAGGTATGTATGTACCTATTTTATTTAACTTGTTTGTTTGAAGATAACAGAAGCTTATCACGGGGATAGGCACCTATACCTAAGTTAGTCATTAAAGTATTGATATTTGCTAACTTCTATCACAGCCATAAGTAAATAAACGATTACTACAGATAAAAAAAATGGTCAAGTCCGAGGCGTACTCATGCTCCGACAGGTCTGGACAAACATGTAAGTAATGGTGAATGAATAATATATTTTAAAAATAAAAATAATAAAGAACAAATTAACGATAATCCGTTTATACTTCCTTGGGCTGCATACATTAATTCTTACACAATTTAGTTCATTCACACCGCGTACAGTAGAATCGTCTATTTAATTTGACACTCAAATGATGATATAATTTTTAAAACTAGGCTGAAATACAACTATATGACGTCGATCTCTAGTATAGTACTCGATTGTGTTGATTTAGACACTTAATTTTTTACAGCTTCATGGGGACTGCAGTCTTGATGAACCGCAGTCTGCAAAGGAAAAGATTTTAATTTAATCTTAATACCTATATAGATACAGATTTTATATATTTTATAGGTTCTTTTTCGGACGAACCTAATGCTGAACTATACAAACGTCAATTCCAGAACCACCGGATGAGAGGGCAAGGTTGCTTATATACGAGCGACTCTGCGACCAATTTCACCTGCGTACACCGCAGCGGTAGCTTCGGTCTCCGCCGCAGTATTCGCGGTATCTGAGCGGGATCGATGGCAGTCACTCGAGGGTGCCTCTGAAGCTCGACCTAGGTTCGGATGAGCATCTTTGGTAATTAAGTTAAATTTTGTAAAGGACGACAGTGCCCGGTCACACTACTGCGACGGCTTATCGCTCGAGGCCAGGGACGGAACGTATACTCCGGCGAACACGTTCAGTATGTGTGTGAAGTTCATTTGATTGTGGAGTGCAGGCATTCTAAGAGGTTATGCTATCAGGACAGAGTATCAATGTTCTATATTTCCTTTTAAGGCACGAAGCCCTAAAAGCAATTCGTATGACATTTAGTTTATGACGGCAATCAAGCAACAGGTATTTACTAAATGAAATTAGTAGACTATTTACTTTAACTTCTTATTATGAAATTCCGGAAAATACAGACTTATGAATTTCTAGCTCTGTGGTTTTACCACCGTAAAGAAATGCGGCAAAAATATAGCTCATGGTAGTCGCTGATAATGTACATATTTATTAGGGGCCTTTCTGAAATGTCTCATCTTCCTGGATGGGTCTAGAGGAAGACGAGTCTACCACAAGGTAGGGTCTGATTTAGGCATTTGAATGTTTAGTTTATAGGGTGTAAAGTCCTGGACATTTGACCACTGACTTTGCAACATAGTGGTCTAGTCCTACATCATTATACGCCGCAAGACCTCCACTGATAAACACAAGGCTTCATAAGTGACCCATAGTAGTTTCCGCACAAAAATGTCGCGCTGGACAGGCGTGGTGGCAATCGCAGAGCATAGCTTCTCGACGAAGACGCTGCTGTCCATCCCCAATTGCATTTGAGTTACACAAGGTACGTTTTTAAATTACCCACATAGCATGACTACCGCTTCAGTTATGAGTGTGGTTTAGATGCACTTAATATGCTGATAAGTCGAAATATTCAGATATGATCAATAAAGATATAGCGAAGACTGGCTTATCTGACCACCAAAAAGCCTATAACAGCGCCTATTTAATCGGTACGTGATAATTGAACAATGTTTTATCGATGAAAGGATTAAGATGATTTGTTTTAATTATTATCTTGAATAAATTACAAATTCTGTTCCGACTATCGCGAGCGGCATTATTACAACTTATAGAAGAATGTTTTACGAGTTGAGTCGGATAATAATAATATACACTTTATTGTATACAGACAATCACATAAAAAAAAACAACCCTTGAATAAACAAATAAAACGTGATAGGACAGATCGATGTGTACTACCATTTCATGAAAGCAAACTAAACACTAATACTATATATGTCCATTACATATATCTTCATATACCATATATTGTTTACAAAACAAACAAATTTACCTATATTAGAACACTGCAGTCCTTCGCTCAATCAGCAATTACAGTGACAGCAAATGCTCCCTCCCTCACCATCCGCTTAAATCCGCCAACAGACTGCGCGCGTTAACTGTCACGTTATGTCTATAAAATTATCTTATTTCTATTCTCTACACCATATTGGTCTAAAATAAAATTGAATTTCTTAGAAATTTAGTTGAATATATTGCCTATAGGATATTAACAGAAGGTAAAAGTAAAATCCTTGTCGAATTCTTCATTTTCTATGGCCATATCTCTAATAGATAGACATACCACCGCGGACTTTTTTGTTCACCTTTTCAGGGTGTACAATTTTGTAGTAGGTACTGATTAAAATCATAATATAGTTTTGATCTATCTCGTCATCCAGCCAGCGTTTTCAACGTAATCGCAAAACGTGTTTATTATACGACATCACATTAGAAACTTATAAAATTATCAATATTTTTGTACTGTCCTATACAAATAAACCTTCCTCTTGACTCCATCTATTAAAAAACAGCATCAAAAGACGTTGCGTTGTTTTAAAGATTTAACCATACACAAACAGCAAAAAGCGACATTGTTTAATACTATGTAGTGATGAAAAATGTGTACGATCTGAGTTTTTAAAGAAAATCTCTACAGTACGCGGATCCTCAATAATCTGCAGTGGTTATGGGATGGTATAAATTAAAAATATAATTTGACACATCTCATTATAATGTAATACACAGGTTTTTTCAAAGATCTGGGCCCGTTGACGTATTTAGTAGTGTTCCTAACCTAAATGCCTAGGATCGTAGGTTGGATCCCCACTTAGGACATAATATATTATTGATAAATATTACAAGTGCTTTAAGCAACTTATCGCGGAGTCAGCTCATTGTATTATCATTATCATCATCACATCAGCCATTAGAAGTCCACTACTCAACATAAGCCACCCCAAGAAAAGAAGAATTTAGCCCATAAATGTCACCCTAGGCAAGCGTGTCGGCAATTGCATGGTGCAGCTTTTGCGACGGGGATACAGCTGCATATCCCCACCCTCTGCATTATTCCGGAGCTATGCTATTTCGGATGAACTGTCGCTTTTATGGTACCTTAGTCGCCTTTTACGACTGAGGCAATAAAATGTTATTAGAAACTATCTTAACAATTATTCTTCTTTACCCATGTATAACTTCAATAAATTAGTTTATATAATAATGATAAATAGTGTAAAAATAATACTGCTAATTTCTCACTCAAAATATGACACTAAACTCTGACGTCACGCCAAAACGCTAATAAAACAACAAAATAAAATTTTAAAAATAATTTTATTTATAGAAACCACTTTTAAGGGAAAACCTCAAAAACAAAACAAACTTTTAACACCATTATAAATTGGACAGTAAAATGTAATAAATAATTTTATTTACAACTTAGAATTAATTTAGGCCCTTAACAGTACGGGACGACATTATAAAACATAATTATTTAGTGACTTAGGCCTAGTGTTTGGTGACAAATGTATAAATTCTTACTAAATTTTGTCAGCACTAACACACTAAAATACACTTTAGCACGGCTAAGTTTAGTTTTAGTGAACTCTTACAGGGTTAGCGCCATACAATTCATGCAGAGATAATATTGAATTAAATGGTGTTAAAATAAATAACATTTGTTTGCGCTGTTTATAAATATATATAGTTAGACTGTGACAAGTCATGTAACATTTGACCATAACAATCACATACTGGCAGTATAAGCATATCTTTATGTAAGCAAGAACGGAAAATGGTTATAAAATTAGGTGTCAGAGAGCTAAGTGCGATTTAGTTATAGTAACTTTTCCTTTGCTTTTTAAGCTAACAAACATACGACTGTTGTGTATGTGTTCACTTTGACAATAAATGGTTACGTAAAAAGACGTTTCCAAACACTCATTAGTGCAGATTTCGCAAGCACTTGAAATCTCAACAACTTCTGAAATATAATTTGTAAAATAATATTTAAAAACTAAATACAGGCCCTACGTTTCACATAGTAAAGAGACGAAATACACCAATTATTAGCAAAATTGCTTGCTTGTGATTTTTTTCTGATAACCAACTGCTAGCCTACCTAGATGTCACATCGAACGGAGGGATAGGATACAGGCCGATCATTATTGAGCGACCGTGCCAAGATCGGAGGGAGACCGACGGCGAACATGCGAGGGCGCCTCCGAGGTAGTACCACGGCTCAGGTACCCGTCGCGGGGATCCTACGCTGTTCAGTTGAATAGCACATATATATGCTATTACATATCCGAACGTGTTATGCTCGTATTATGACTAGCAGACACGATTAAATCGACAAATTGCGTCAATGCATGTTCGAACAGTTATTTGTCGGATTATAAGGTAATTTTTTGGGATTACGTTTCTAGGCATAGTATTGTATAATCCAACAACTTTATAACCGCCCTAAAAAAGTTATTTTTAGGCTGTAGTGAATTTACATATATTTTATATTGAAAGTCCTTATACAAAACTATTTAATCCTCTACAGAGTTTGCGAAATAGGAAAGAAGCGAAGGATTTTAGTCAGTGAACAAATTTTGTGAGTTCCATAAAAGCATTAAGAGTAACTACATTTGAAATGTCACTAATACACTAAGTTCGATAGTTGAAACAAAAAATACAAGTACATCTTCCAATATCAACATCATATCTAACTAATTGCACATTGAATGTTTAATTCAAATATTAATCAGTCATAATCACACCCGTTCACAATTTAAAAATACAAAATTCTTTATTAAAAATATATATGGGGCTATATAATATATTAAAATTGACATAATTGATTTAATATTATTTATTATACCATCACTTAACTTCTAACACTGCCCAAGTCAAAGTCAAGTTTGATAATAGCATGAATGTGCCTTTTAAAGTTATTGTCACATCATGTCCTATTTGTCTTAAATTTAAAGTATTATTTACTACTCTCAAATGTATTTATATTTTACCTACGCAGTGTAAGAATTTAAGCAGCCATATAGTTATATACATATATAAAACACGAAGTATTACACTACAAGCTAATTTCCAACAAATTAAATAACCAAAATATAAAATCAATAAATGTATACTATAATTCATGATATTGTATACGAAAATTGGGATTTTCTTTTATATAAGACATATTTGTACAAACATAGACATTGGAAAGTGGACTATATGTAACAGCCTCAGAGTTCAATCTCCATTTAAAATCAATCTCATCATCGAAGCAACGAGGCTGTATTGCTTAATCTCCATTACAGTCCATTCTCTGCGCCTATGATTAGTGAATAATCATTTCTCCACAAATTTCTAAAACATGTATCTAAAATAGTTATATTGGTTATTTACATGTTGAACAATTAAAATTGGCCACTCGGGTAGATGTGTATGAACTAATTATATTATTTAATCACTAAACCAGTTGTCTGTGGCATTATTTTTCTATAAACTCTGCTATTGTATTTATTGATAATTGGCAAAACCAAGGCAAAACTTAAAATACCACATGTTTTGACACTGATTACTTGTTCCTATGTAGAATTTGCAATGATTTTCCCAATGCCATTTGTTACATACATTTGTTTCCTACTAAAATGTGTCTTTTACTGAAGAATGAGAGTATTTCTATATACCTTTCCATCCATCCATATATTATGACAGCAACATACTGTCTGGGTTTTAGTAGTTTACAAAATTATAAACATGTTAGGCCTTTTAACTTAAAACAATTCCTCCTTAATGATTTCTTAATGCAATTATAAAAGACGCCAAAGCAACAAGTATTAATGACAGTAAAAAATTCATTACACAGGTCATTTTCACCATAGACATCTTGTATTTACTAATGTGAGTGACGAACAATAAAAACAATGGAGAGAATTATTTGAAATTCAAGTCTAATCTAACTAAAATTACATTAGGCTTCAATCCATTTTTAACCATAAAATATTATAAAATACAAAAACCCATCTGACTGTATGTGAAACTAAAATCAAAGAAAAATATACCTTACTCTCTCATCTAATCAGATTTCCTTAACGCACCCCTAGCACGCCACGCTTTGAGCAAATTGTAAGAAAAATAAAGCTGGAAAAAGTGCACTTGTGATGCTAGTAACACAAATGCGTACCACAGCAGACCATATGGAAAACCCTGGAATAAACAAAATATTTTAGTTTAATTAAAATACAGTAGAATCTCACTAATCTGGCACCTTTAAAAACTAGTGTATGTTATTGGAATGTTCAGTGTACAGAGAAAAAGAACATAGTACATATATAAATAAAACAAAGTATATGTCTAACATAAATCAGTGTATTTGCTTTAGAACAGTTTTTTTTTACACCATTTTTCTTTTCATGAAAACTATTTGTGCACCTTAAGGAAAATAGGAAAAATCATATTCATATTCAGGACCAAACTCATTCCTGGTTTATTAGAAAAACAAATAAAATTATATACTGTGTTATTCTGTACAAATATGCAGTGAGTAAATAAATCTATTATGACTCACCTGCCATAAATCAATTTCCACCTCAGAACTGTCATCTTCGTCCTCATCCCAGGAGAGGTATCTCCACACATCACCACAGTAGTACAAGATACAATACATCAATGGCCCAAAACCAACTATAGATATTCCATACATGTATCGTCGCAACTGTTTGATGTTATTGCGTTTGATTGCAGCCAAACCCAGGAACGAGAGTAACAGGGACAAACACCAAAGGTATTCCCACCAAAGAGGCTGGAATTCAATAATGACAAATATTATAATTCTAAACAGAACTACAATTTAATGACAAAGTTTGATATAAGTCAACTATAAGTGTCATATCAATTAAAAGGAATGAAATTGAGACTATAGTTTATTTCTATAGACTATACTATAATTATATACTGCCATTGTAATTACACTGGTCAACAAAATTTAAACTTTTTCGTGCCACACGGACTTTTTTGATATTTTTTACTTAAAGTGGTGATTGTAAGAAAAAATAAACAGTTTAAAAAAATTTCCTAGCCGAGGATTTTATTCTATTGAGTAATTTAAAATATTAAGAAAAAATACAGATCTCGTAAATCAAACGTTTATTTTTTTATAAATTACTTAATAATTAAAGATTTTCTTGAATGTATAGCTTCTGGTTGGTCCCTTTTAATTGTCCAGCAGTAATCCGCTAACATATTTGGGCTCCATTTGCCCTGGTACCGCTTTTCCATACTGGAAATATCCTGGTAGAACCTCTCGCCGTACTCGTCACTGACAGCCCCTAAATTAGCAGGAAAAAAATCCAGGTGCGAGTCTAAAAAATGGATCTTGAGTGACATGTTGCAACCCAATGCTTGATATGACAATAAGAGCTCGCTAACCAACTCTCTGTAGCTGTCACTCTTGTGGTTGCCCAAAAAATTTTCAACACCATTTTTAAATGCGTTCCATGCACATTTTTCTAAACCGCTTAATTTTTCTTCAAATGTTGAATCTTTTATTAACTCCCTGATTTGAGGGCCGACAAAAATACCCTCTTATTTTTGCATCACTTATTTTAGGGAATTTTTCTTTTAGATACAAATTCCACTCCCACTGCGATCCATTCCCTTCACAGTTTTTTTTATTAATCCTAATTTGATATGCAATGGTGGTAAAAGCATACTATTTGGCTCTACAAAGGGTAAATACTTTACATTTTTTTGGCCAGGAACTAACGATGCATGTGTAGGCCATGTTTTTTTATATAGTAGTTAGTTCTGTCATGGCTGTTTCATTCACATAAAGAGCAGCTAAACTTTGTAAAACCCAGCTGGAGTCCAATTAATAGTACAACAACTTTAAGATCACCGCAAAATTTGAAGGAATATGTACTGTAATTTATTTTTTCAAGTAAAAGTTTCTTATTTTCGTAGATTTCTTTCATATTTGAAGCATGGGCCACAGGTACAGACGGAAGCATATTTCCATTATGCAATAAAACTGCTTTAAGACTTGCCTTCGAAGAATCAATGTATAAAATGAGAGAGTTCAAAATCTATGTCCAACATTTTCATAATCTCATTTATGTTATTGCAAAACACCAAATCTCCATCCTGAGAAAAATACGTTCTGAAGTGTTGATCACGGTTTCGAAAATAGCTAACTTTTGTATTATGATGTAGCAAATTCCATTCTTTTAGACGAGATCCTAATAGTTCCGACTGCTTTTTTGACAAATTTAAATCCCTAACCAAATAATTTCGGTCTCCTTGAATTATCAAATGTGGCTCCTTTTCAATTCCTTCAAACTCAAAGTCATCATCCTCGTCAAAACATAGACTTGAAGTAGACGGTTGTGAATGGTTGTTCTCAAAAGACGTTGTTGCAACTGGTATTAGTTCTGGCATTTTTTTACAATGAGAGACTGGTCTTATAGCATAAGATACATTACGGTTGAGAACTGTTTTTTTTTCTTGTAATTTATACCCTTTATGTCAGTTAGACAAAAATAGCAATCTGAAACGTGATCTTGCTGTTCAGTCTATATCATGGGTACAGCAAAAGGCATAGCTCGTGCACCTTTCTTCCAGTCGGTAAAATTTTTCACACACATTATGCAACAGCCATGAGGGGCTCAAAATTTGTCTTGATGGGCGACAGAAAAACCAAAACATTGGTGATAACACTCCAGCACAAGATTTGTAAAATTTCGTCTTTGTTTTTTAAATGTAAGTTCTCCGCAGACATAACAAAAAGAGTTAGGGTCATTTATAAATCAAAATAATAAATCACAACAATATTCAAATTCAACTACAAATACTTTTATGATGATTTACTTGTGAGTGTTTCTGTTAATTTACCGCTGTAGTACTAGTTATGAGTATTACTGTATCACAACAAATATGAGGATAACTGACAGATGACAACTGTGATTTAATGATGAGGGTAGATTGATAAAACAAAATTAGCTATTGTTCGTGTGGCAAAATCAGTGTTGACCAGTGTTATCTATTACCCTATATGACTATATCCAACAGAGGGATGAAACAAAGAGGGATATTCTATAATTACCTGTGGTATTTGCAATTCCTCAATTTCTAGTATAAATATGTCGAGTTTGTCCAGAATATCAGCTGATAACTTCGCTAGCATCACCAGAAACAACATATGGTGGAAAAACACGCAGAATTTCAGTCGTGATTTGTTCAGTGCACTAAAACAAAATGTTTTGTTAAAGTTAATTTTGGTTTATATATTAAACATTTAACTCATAAACAACAATCTGGGAAAATTTAGAACATCTGGCATTACATTAATACGCAGTTTTTAAACATACGGCGCGAAATGTAAATCGCTATCGATTGCTATTGTCTAAAAATAATTTGACGGAACTTGATGAAATAATGTCGCCTGTCACATTACCACAGCCCTATAAAGTGCCGTAGCCTTCAAAGCCGTCCAATACATTTATTAATATGATATATTAAACATACCTTAATTGATACTGAACAGCTATTTTTTCCCTGTGCTCAAAATCAGCACCGTTCGTTCCTGTTACCATAACACCACCACGCGATGCCATTATTCTAACTTAATTAACAAACCGAACAGTAAAGATACGTCTCTACAACTATCACAAATCACTCAAAGCACATCATTCACATACAACAGTGGGTTAGTTAACTTTTTATTTTCTATTCATTTCGTTTTCGTCCCATCTGCCAAATCGAAAGAGCAAATGCCAAAAATGCCAACGTTTCAAGGTTTTTTTATAAACGTTCCACAACACGCATTGTATAAACATAGTTGTGTTTTATTTCATAGTCAGCAGAAAATACTATACTTGGTTCTTATATTTTACCTTGTGTATTATATTTGTCTGATAATTTTATTTTATTTGAAATACAAAACCATATTCTTATATATTTAATTATACCTAGTTTGTATTGTATCGTATTGAAAACGAAACGTTCAAGACTGAAGCACGTATCGTATTCGGATACACTTAGCCAATACTTCTGATGTTAATAATAAATTCATATGTCAATTTATAGTACAAAAGTAAGTATCTAATAAAGTGTACAATAAGTTCAGTCTATTGATAAGAAAGTAATTTAACGAACTTGACTCTGCTTACCTTGCAGTCATGGGTTTTATTTTTTATCGCAGAAAATGTTATGTCATTTTTTTATGCATAACTGTAGAAAGCCGTAATTTCATTTCGCAGAAAATCTTTTGGCATATCTCATTAATTATTATACATTCAAAACCTATAACTATATAAGCCAGAATCATCTGGAGGCATAAATTTAATATCCATAATAAATAAGGGGCAGAACTATTATATCGCACAAAGTTTACATTCAGAATCATCTTTAGGTATCAATTTGATATGCATAATACACTCATTTCCAAAACAAAACGGGCACCTAAGCGTCGAACCAATTCATGTTTGATATTATAGGTAGTTTTACTTTCACAATTTTGTAAATTACAAAAACTAATCGTTTTCGTCGTTATCTTAAATGTTGATAAAATTTATGGGTTTTAATTCTAAAGTTCACTAGTAGTGTATACTCGCTAGTAGTGCATATTCTCGTGAAGTAAAAGTTAACAAAGATTTTTGTTTGCTTTTTCTTTAATAAAATAAAAGCAGATAAATGTTTAGTATCGAGTGTGACCCCCTCTAGCTGAAATCACAGCTTGAATTCACCTGGGTATGCTAGCGAGGATATCCCGAATACTTGCTTGCGGAATACGTTACCACTCCGCGGTAATCACATTCTTCAGCTCTCTGATGGTCTGCGGAGCCGGTTGTATTGATCTCACGCGTCGTTTTAGAACGTCCCAGACATGCTCTATAGGATTGAGGTCGGGACTTCGAGCTGGCCAATCCAAACGACGAATGCCGACCTCTTGCACATACGCTTCCACATCGCAAGATCGGTGGGCGCGGGCGTTGTCGTCCATAAAAATTGAGTCTTCGCCTAAAGCGGCCAATACGGGTTGTGCATGAGGAATTAGAACTTCCGTTATGTATCGATGTCCAGTCAGTGAGCCGTTTTCAATGAAGACTAACTCTGTACGATCCATTGAATTTATTCCTGCCTAAAACATAACAGACCCCCACCATGAGGTGTGATTTCTTCAAAACAAGCCTCTGCAAAGCGTTCTCCTCGTCTTCGTGGCACTCGCCGATGTCGATCTACACCGAAAAGAGATATCCTGGCTTCATCGGAGAACAATACCCTATTCCAGTCTTCTTGAGTCCATGACTCACAATTTCGAGCAAACCTAAGCCTGGCAGCTCTGTGCTCACGGAGTAACTTAGGGCCGCGGGCCGGGCGATGACTAGGCGTATATTGGCCGCGAGAAGCCTCCTCCTGACCGTCCATAGACTAATATACACATTTCTTACTTCTTCGAGGTTGTTCTCAAGGTCCACATACGAAGACTTGCGGTTTCTTAATGCGCGACTCAAAAGAAAACGATCATCCCGTGGTTGGGTACATCGTTTTCTTCCAGAACCTAGCCTTCTCTCGACGGAACCGGTGTCTTGATACCGCTGCCATTATTTTATAATTACTTTGCACCAAAAATGTAGTACCTATAAATAGTGGTTTTCTGTAAAAAACGAGCATTAAACGAAAATTTGAATTTAGAACGTACTGTTTTAAACACCACGGCAGTTTTAAAACTGGCCAGTATTAGTAGTACAAATGATTGAAATCATTTTGGTACCGTATTTTTTTAAAGAAGAATAAAAATCAAAACCGCCTGTTTTTTTCCAAATGATACTATCATTAAGAGGAAGAACTATTAAGTATATCTCAGAAAGCCTATGTTTAGAATCTTCATACTTTACTTTTCATTTCCATAATAAACATAGTTGTTTCTTTTTTCTCATTATATAATTTTGCTTATTAGCCTATGGCATAAAATTTATTAGAAATAAAAGCATAATTAAATTATTCCAAATGAAAATCTGCCTTCAACGCAGTAACGTGCCGTGAGAGATTCCAAACGTGAGAACATTTAGTTACCGTTTAATGTAATATCGGTTTTTATGTTCCTAATTGAAGTATATCGTGACAATAAAATGTAAAACAACCAAAAATTGTTTAATTACTTAATTCAAATTTATCAAGATGCTAATGCAACCCAATTTGAGTTCCAACTAAATATTCCTCCATTATTGTATTGAATGTGCGAGGCAATTTGTCTCCCAGCTTCCAGCAAGACTTGTTCGATACTTAATAGGGCAGAGGAGAAGAGTGAAAAAAAAAATAGGTTTGATTATACCGTGCGGTAACTTTTTTTATTGGTAGTGGCCATTTTTTTATTACTCATATTTTAATAAAATTACAATGATTCGATTAAAATATTTAATTTATACACTCATTTGCAAAAAAACAGGCACCTAAGCAATGAACCATTTCAAATGTTACTATAGGTTTGTATAATAATTACAGGTAGTTTTACTTTCACAATTTTGTAAATTAATAAGCAAACATTATTTTTCGTCAGTATTATCTTATTGGTTTATGGTTTTTTGGTTATATTCTTGGGTACATGTTTGTCTTCCAGAACCAGGCCTTCTCTTGACGGAACCGGTGTCTTGATACCGCTGCTAAGTCGAGCAATTCACACTTAGCCTCTGAGCCACGAAGCATTAGGTGCAACCCATTTCGAGCAGTGCAATAATTTTGGTAGCTATTACCACTTTCTCTAACATTATTGAGACAGCTAAACAGCAATAAATGAAGCTTTGACAATTAATAATATGAAATAAATTCATAATAATTTACTAAAAGTTATGAAAACCGATATTATCTATTGGAACTTTGCACCAAAAATGTAGGATAAAAAGTGGTTTTCTGTAAAAACGAGCATTAAATGAAAATTTTAATTTAGAACGTACTGTTTTAAACACCACGGCATTTTTAAAACCGGCCAGTAACATGTACAAATGATTAAAATCATTTTGGTACCGTATTTTTTTAAAGAAGAATTAAAATCAAATCCGCCCGTTTTTTTTGCAAATGAGTGTACTATTGGAATCATATTTCTATTTCCAGGTAGCGTATTGCTGCTTTTTAAAATTTTATTCTCGCTTCTCTGTTTGAGATAAAAGTTTTAGCAAGACTATGTGCTAGCTCTTCGGCAAACAAAAAACAATGCGGTCAACGTATCTAGTACTTGTGACTAGATCAATAAGATAATCATAAATCCGTGACGTCATTTCCCATGGTTATTATACATTGCGAGCTCGACAAATGCGAAACAAACGATAACGAGTTAATTGTTCTAGCTGTAATTGTTTATTAAACATCTCACTTTATCGAAGAAACTATGAGCCATATTTAGGTATCCTGCGAGTCAACTTGGCTATAAATTAAACTGTGATCAAGAAGCACCTTTATTGATTGTGTTACTTCCTTACAATGAAGGTCGTTATCGTGGTAGCCCTCTTTGCCTTTGTGGCTGTCCAGGTACGTGGTGTTTGTAACAAATTCTTTTAAGATATTTTAGACCTTAGAAAAGTAATTAGTTTATAGTTTTGTGTCATCAAAACTTTTTTGAGGAGATAAAGGTAATTATGCGTTAAACAAACATTCCAATTTATCATTAAAAGTATATCATTCGATGTGCCAAAAATAGCATTCCAAGAAACTAACCAAGTAGTTGCCACAGGCCGCATTACGAGTTATAGGATTTATTTATAGCTAAAGGCGCCACATTCCGATGAAAGTGGAAGTGAACTAAATTTTTACATATGAGCATGGCGGATTTTTACGGAATAGCTCTACAATGTTACGATATAATTCTGATAGAAAATAAACCTAGTCGCTAACTACGCTCATAATTTCATCTTAAAACATCATCATCGGCTGCATTATAACCTTCAACCTCCACCAAAACTACTCTTTACACCGCTTGAAAACGCGGTTTATTTAACTTCTTACATTTTTTTTTCAACGTTTTATTTAACTTGCGGACGTTCTCAATAATGACCGCGTTAAATAAACTGCATTTTAAAGCCGTTGAAAGAGTAGTATTAATATGAGTAGTGAAAGTGTCAATGTTACAAAATATTATCTCCACTATTAGATGTAAGCGTCCCAGAAAGATATCTGTTGTTATGCGGCTTGCGCGATCCTGTGGCTCATTTACTTATTTCTTATCCTAGGTCTTCTGTGTGTCAATAGTAATACTTCTAAGAGTTATGACCTACAGTCGACTAAGACATTCTCGTATTGTAATATAAACAAGTCAATGCGACCAAGCCTACTCTTACCCCTCCTCTACACTACTCGCCAAGTTCCTCGGCGAAGTACTCGAGATACTTTGGCAACAGTCCGGAGTGCGACACTACACACTCGTTCAACTTTGCGATGAGCTCATTCGCTATAAGGCGCCGACAGTTTGTGCACGGTTGTAATGAACGCTCAAGTAGCACTTGAACACATGACATTTATCATTGGGGTCCCAAATAATGGTCTCCGCTTGCAGAACTTCCAGGAACAACATAATTTGCTTCTGTGACCACTGTATATTGCTCATAATTGTGTCCCGCGCAAAAAAAAGAGTACTGCAGTGAAGTCGGCCGAGTAGTGTAGAGAGGTACTTCGTGAACCCACTTTGTGCAACTTCGGGCCCTTTGACTCGGGCGCAAGAACTGAAAGTCGCCCGAGGCGAGTTCCATTTGTTGTCGGTTTTTACACTATCGTATTCGGCAAACATCGTTCAACTTCGCGAGTAGTGTAGAGGAGGCATTATACTTTTAGCTAAAAGTCGTCATATCAGCCATAAGTCCACTGCTGGACATAGGCTCCCCAAGAAATGAAGAATTTTGCCGATAATTGCAGCGCTGGATAAGCATGTTGGCAATCATGCACAGCTATTGCAACTGCTGCTGCTGCCCATTTGGGCTGTGCAGCCTCTTAACTCCTGCGGTACCCCACAGCAATGCCAAAGTTCGATTATATAAAATTCTGTATTGCAGCTGTGCCATGCGGCACCAGCACCCGATGAGGAGAAGAAAGAAGAAACTCTACCAGCTGAAGCAGTGACTGTGCTCTCAGCAGACAATGAAAAGGTAATATAATGTCTCTATTTCTTAGTAGCATATGCTTAATAAATACAATGAGTTGATCAAGCCGAGCAATCCATTATGTACCATCTAAATACTTATCAAATATATATATATATAAGCGTCGAATAGCTGTGTCTTTAAATTGGATACCAAAAAAAAAGGTAACAAAATGAAGGGATACAGTTTGATATAGCTCCTATTCTGTCTACACCTGAACTTAAATTACCGCACGAAAGATAAATCATCATAGAATCTTCATTCAATAAAAATATTACCATCTGCCATAGCGTTTTCACATATGACACGGCATATCCTCAAATCATTTCCCATAATGTCGCGCTAGATAAGTATGGAGGTAAACGGAAAGCGTAGTATCGAGTTCAGGAATGCTGTTGCTCAACCCTACCCAGTTGTATTTAAGCTAGGCTGTGTCGGGTAAATATAATGCCATCTTTCAGTTGCCTCTCACGACACTTGGTACAGGGGGAGGTACTATTCCCTACCAGTGCCTCACTGAAGTGATATGATAGAGATTGTGATTGGCTTTATCTGTAAGTAACATAAGCTAAATGTTATCTGTAAAATGCAACTGAGGTACCAAAGCAAACAGATGGTGATAAACCCATATGAAATAGTGCAGCTCGAATGCACAGGGCAGCGATGGGCAGCAGCATCCCCGTCGCGAGAGCTGCGCTCTGCGATTGCCAACACGCTTGCCCAGCGCGACAATTATGGGCAAAATTCCCCTTTTCTTAGGACTTCCAATTACTGGATTGATGATGCTGATGACTCACTAATATTGGAACTTTCTAATAGTGAAAGAAGTAAAAAAATCTAATTCAGTAAACATATTCCTATATTAAGTAGGGGGATACATCTTATTTTAAGTAATTCTAATAAGGCATATATCCATATATAACTATCTCTTAGTAAAATAAATTCCGAAATAGGTTTAATACTTCGGAGGCCTAGTCGCTACAAACAAATATATACATCATTTGCTCTTTTTATATGATCAGTTCGACAAACAAGCATACAGTCCGCGTGATAGCAAATGTCACTGTAGACGTTCGCATTATCACAAATATATCACTAGCGTGTTGCCAACCTTGTGACTTGAAGATATTATGTCACATTAGCCAGTAATTGCACCGCCTCTCTTCCCCTTCAAACCAGAACATAGCACAAACGCGAACACTGATATCTGGCGGTAGAAATAGGAGAGTGAGTGAGTCAATGCTGACGATCTTTCTATGAGGTCTACGTCTAAAAGAGGGAGAGGGAGAAGGGTCTTTTCACATTATAAATGCTAATATAAATAATATTACTTATCGCATAGGTCAACACCGACGCACCTAAGGCAGAAGCTGCAGCTGCACCATCGGAGACTCTTGCTCCTGCTGAAGAGAAGAAAGCATAAGTCTAACTAACACCTAGACGAACGTAATGATAGTTATACAACCTATGCACGTCATAGTAAGGAAGGTGACCAGAAAACTCACAAAAAATATTTTTATTGGTTAATATTAGATGCACGCTGTCCCTGCCTGTGTTTAAACGGTTGGTGAAGAATCACTTTCTTTCATTATAGTTATATCTAATTATATTGACACCTCTTACTACCTCTTTGTTTCATTCACTCTTTCCATCCAAAGGTTGCCTAGAAGAAATATATATGCGATAAGGCCGCAATACTTTAAAATTAAACTGTTTTTTTTTTCATGAATTTTTATGTTTGGTGTACAATAAAGTAATTATTATTATTATTAAAGTGTGACTGATATTTTTGTGTGTTTGTAATAGTTTTCATGTTATTTTTGGCAGCTAACAAGCCGTTGTAATAATAAATAATAAAAGTAGCCTAGTTATTCCTGTTAATCCGTGGGGTACCGGCGGAGTAGAATAGTAGGTACTTCTCTCTGTACCAGGTGTCGTAAGAGGCGACTAAGGTACCGGACCAACAGATAGTAGTACATCCATCGGAAACAGCGCAACTTAAATATGAGCTGGGCAGCAGCATCCTCATCGCGAAGTTGCGCTCTGCGATTGCTGGCACGCCTGCCCAGCGCGGCAATTATGGGCAAAAGTCCCCCTATCTTGAGAAAGCCTAGGTGCAACTGTGGACTTTTTATGGATAACATGACGAAGGTATTCCTTATCTACACTAAAACACTAAAATTAGCCAGAACGAACGGAAAACGAAATTAAATCAATTTTTTTAAGTACCTATATAATTTCATATACATAAAGTAAAAAACTGTTAATTTGGAATTACAAAGATATTTCAATTTTATTAATTACCATATAATATATAACTTTTAAAATATCCCTGCCAATGTGCATTCCTTAGTTAACCATATCCCTTCAGCAAACCATGCAAATGACGACCGCTCAAGCCATTGTGCCGTGCTGTAGATGAGGGCACCCTTGAGTGATTACCATTGCCATAAAAGGCCTTACAAGCCTCAAAGAGGTCTTGATGAGGCAGCAAGAGTTGCTCAAGTAGACAGCGCAGCATACTCCTTCGGTAGTGTTTGTCTTGACATCTGCAGCGGAATTTAGTTCATCCGAAACATATGCATACAAGTGCTTTAAGTCATTAGTATTACTAATTTCCAGGATCACCTCACAAAATATTCAGGACTTCGATATAAAGAGAGCCAGTGTTAGTCCCGGTTCTGACTGCTTCTTGGAGATACTTTTAGAGTAGATAACAAACCTCAGACGTAATTTCCATTTGCTAGATTCATATCAACTGTCCCTCTCCGCGAAATGATACAATCCAAGCAATATGCATTACCATTTATTGTTTTGTATTAGTTGGTGGTAAAGAACAGAATATCCCTGAGGCTGGCCCGGGAGGGTGGATCGGCGGACGCGAGTGCTACTGCGCCATTGTTACTGACACGGCAACGCGAGGACCACTCGTTGCCACCGATGTATAGTGTTACCTGGTAACAAACAACCGGGTCTTAATTGATGGGGAATATTTAAATTAATGAAATATTTATAGAAATAGTATTAAATAAGAGGTACCAAGAGTAAACGCGAGTGTTTGAGGGGACTAAAGCGAGTTACGTAGGCCGGGATCGTATCGAATGGAGATACAGGTATGATATTTGCTAGAAGAATATATATTTTAATTTGGCTAGAAAAAGTAAGAAGATTTCAGCAACTAAAAGTTTTCTATTGTCGTTTCAAACACATGAATGTTACCGAAGCTAATCCTCTCTGTCTACTTACTCTTAAACACCTGCAGAATAATTAGACAGTTAATGCAAATTGGCGACAAGGAAGTCCGTGGATTATATCTCCATATAATCCCCTCCACGGACTTAAAACATTAAACATTGAATTTACTTGGGTAAATCCCGTTACTTATATACTTGCCCTGGGTGGGAATCGAACCCAAGCCCCTGGGCGCATAAGATTGGCTCACTACCATCCGCGCCATCAGGCCCGTCGATATACACATAATGTATACAGTACATAATCGATAATACAAATTGCTACAAATTAAAACATTATAACATAAATCGAACATTATCTACCTGCGCAGGAGGCGCATGCCTGCTATTCTCGTTTGACAGCGGCGCAGACCTCGGCTCCCGTCCGGCATCTTTCCGGCGCCGTTTACTGCCGTTCCGGCGCGATTCCTGCCGTCTCCGGCCCGTTGTTGGCAGCTCTGTCAGAACACTTCAATCAGTCGGTGGTGGAAACTGCTCCTACTGCGCAAGACTTATTTCTTAACATCGGAGTGGTTGATATAATTAGGTGCAAACCTTCATCGTTGGTGCGCGGCAGGGGCGGTGGCAGCGGTTGTGGGGGTGCAGCTGTCTTCGATATTTGCGATTTGCGACCCTCTATAAGTCGGACAAGACAATCCAGGGCCACTTGTTTGTTCTACACAAATAATGACGATAACTTATCAATTATTATAGATTGAATTATCTCCATACACTTTTAGTCAGTAGGGATGAACATAAATACCTCAAAACATATAATAAATAAGTCCAATATTTCTTTTTAAAAGTGTCGAAACAAAAGTTCTCATAAATTTTATTTTCAAAATCAATAAATATACAAATAATAGATTAAAATACTTACCACCAAAATGAGAAAGAAATAAAAAATAATACTAACCCTGACTTCTTCCAGCAAAGGTTCAAATACAGAATGCTCCGAAGAATCTTTTATCGCCTCCCAGTTCTTGAAAAGCTTCCGGTCAGAGATTCGTACTTTATTTTCCAATTCTCGAATTTCTGAAAAATATTTTTATTAATTGTATCAGGTTGACGAGCAAACCTACTGTCCTACTGCATCACTGCAGCCTATAGACGCTCGTAATATCACATTGATATCACTAGCTCCTTGCTAATCTTGTGACTTGTAGGTATGTCACATTACCTAGTAATATCACCGCCTCTCCCACTGAATATATCAAACACCGCTATTTGGCGGTACTTATCACCAAATTACCGCCTACAAAAGGCTTAGATCCCCCCCCCCCCCAAGTCACAATTCCACGAGGACACGGGCAATGCTATTAAATAATAATAATAAATCAATTTACACGACATTTCATTTATTGACCTGGCTCCGAAGTGTATAAATAACACCCGAACCCAGAACAAATACAAATACTGTAATAGATGTATCATATTAATTATATACTTAATACAAAAATTGTTTTATAATCACATATATTTTGAGAATAAATTTAACGAATAAAAATAAGTATATTCTAATAATAATCTTAATTGCATGCAAAACAATTGTAAGCAATAGTCCGCATGGCAAGCATCATCATAATTGACAGTCGCTCGTATCATTAATAGGATATCACTATCGCGACGCCAACCTTGTCACCTGAAGATATCATATCTCATTACCCAGTAATTTCCCTGCCTCTCCTACCCTTCAAACCGACACAGCAAATGCGAACACAAATGCTGTCGACTTTCGTATGAGAACTATCCCTAATCGAGCTAGTTTCGTCATCGAGTGGCGGCAGCGAGATTCGATAGCTCCTCAGTTATTCATTCTTTAATTTAGGTATATTGTGTAAAAAATTAAAATAACGTGCAATAAATTTATAAGGTTATTTCGAGTCTATATCCAAACGGAATAAAAAAAAGTTAAATGTTGCTATCGTCATAACTTAATCGGTTTACATAATACCATTGCCATAATACTCACTTACTCGTGAATATCAACAACTGTAACAGACAGACAGACATGTATATGTAGATAAATGACTGACTCTTAAAAGAAGTCTAAAAGATATTTGAGTTACAATCACAGTGATTTTATAAAGGTCGTCTGCATTGGTACCTCACTCTTACATATTTCTATCATCGAATAATAGTGTTCGCATTTCCGGTTTGAAAGTCGACAGTTGTTTAGATTGAAATTTTTGGGTAATGGTACTTTATATTATAGTCTTCAAGACAAAATGGCCGCAACGCGCTAGTGATCCTTGGGATGTTATGAGTGTCAGAGACTGCGGTGATGCTTCTATCACGAGGACTGTTTGCTTGTTTGTCGAAGTGGTCTAATAAAAAAGTGTTCCCTCTTGTTGAGGTTTTTTAGTAAGAGTCCCAATGACTCGATTAAGTTGTCTTATTAGCAGTTTGAATAAACCTATCCTCGGGCTTATATGCATGTATGTGTTGAAGAAAAATTACATCACAATCTGTTTATACCTTCTTGTTAAACATTCTTGTCGGATGTGAGATCAACACTTTAAACTTAATCTCTTTAATATTAAGGTTGAAAATTTCCTTACAATGTATACTACGTTAGCCTATAGATTCATTACTAGACGAATAATCTTACCGGTCTCTCGCAAACTGGCTAGTTGGGCGACAAGATGCTTCTTGAATTCGCGCAACGCATGTCTCTGCACGCGCGTGCGCGAGACCACGTCGCGTGCATTGCGAGCTTCTGCTGCCAATGCGGAGACTTCTCGCGCTTCTTGATCGAGACGACGCTCTAATTCACTACATACAGACAACGACATTAATATTCTTGTAGGTGAACAATCAGGTGTCGTAGGAGGCGACTAAATCAGCATAGTTCATGCGACAGGGTGGGGATGAGCAGCATTCCCGTCGTAGATACACTCTGCGAGAGACAACCGACAGCGCGACAATTCCCCCTTCTTGGGAACGATTATGTTCAGTAGTGTACCTTCTGCAGCTGCTATAACAAGCGGTCCGCATGATGTTAAATAGGACCGCAACCAATAAACACGTCATCGCAAAAATATCCCTAGCATGTTGGCAACCTTGTAAGCGGCAGATACTATATCACAATTAACGAGTAATTTCACTGATCTGTCTCATCCTTTCTTCTCTTACCCTTGAAATAGGCGAGTTAGGTACTAATACAGAAGACTTTTGTAAGAGGTCTACCTCTAGTAAATTAAGCAGTTAGCAAGAAAGCATAAATAGTGTTCTACTTTCGATTATGTGATTGTGAACCCTGTGACTGCCAAGTCCAGAATTAGGGCTTTTATACTATATATTTCAGCAGACATTTCATTATATACAACAGAAAATGATTTCATAAGCAAAATATAGACAATGGTTAACATGATGGTACTGTAGAATATGAAATAAATTAGTAAAAATAAATTTGCAGTAGCAAACAAACCTTGGATACTCCCCTGTAATCTTCGAGTACGACTGAATGTTCCTAATCACCGCCACCAAATGATGGAGCTGATCACAGAATCCTGGCAGTTGTTCTGGTGTTAAATATTGACCGCCATACCTGACAGATTACGCATTAAAATGATCTGTAGCAATATTTCAAATCAAATTTAGTTTCCATGCTACACCTTTTTATATAGTACTAGCGGCCCGTCTCGGCTTTGCACGGGTAGACATAAATAGGTACATATATTTAGGTAATCAGTATGCTAATTAAAACGTCCATGAATCCCTAATTTGAAAAAAAAAATATGCGAGTCTTAAAGCCTCCCTGTACACTACGTTGGCTGTGGTATTTGTAATGTGTGGTATTTGTGGTGGCAACGAAGCGTATTGATTTTCAGGAGATCCTACTCGAGAAAGTGCCATTACCCCGCTTTATTCCAAGCCGATAGAACTGAAAATCCATAGAGATCAAACAAATATACCTACCATATAAGTACAATAAATATATATATTTTTTATATTAGATCAGGTCGAAAAACAGGCCTACAGGCTGCGTGATAGTACACGGGACGAAGCCTATAGGCATTCGTAATATCAAGGATATTACTAGCGCCACCTTGTGACCTTATGATATTATGTAACATTACCCAATGATTTCACCTTCTCCTCCTTTAAACTTCAGTTCCAGCGCCACGGAACAAGAGAGTTAACAGCAATACGAACACGGCTATTTGGCGGTAGAAATAGGTGAGAGTGAGGCACCAATTCAGACGATCTTTGTATGAAGTCTCATGTAGTACCCCAGGGTGCACAGGAGTTCGGTATCTTTTGAACACGGGTTAAAAAAGGATCATACGGGGTAGCAAACCCTTCCCTTGGCTGGCTTCGTTCTATCAGAGCTGTTACCCCAATCGCCACATTTCTAGGCGCACTCGAGTGGATAGTCTGACCTAGAAACCTTACAGGGGTGGCGGGAACAATTAGGCATAGAGTCAATTATTAATAAAAAGCCTCGCCCAAGTGACAGCGGCGCTGTATATGCCGTCGGCGTCCTACATTAAATCTGTCCAAAAATAGAAACCAGGGTTTGAGCATTAAGGATCACTCTCTATGCGACCTTAGGCGTATTGGGCCGGGTGGACCAGCCGTTGTATTTCAGGATATAAACTGAAGCCCCCCCCCCCTTCTTAAAAATAACCCTAGATACATCAATGTACGCGACTAAGCTGCCATAACGGGGATGTAAAATTATCAGATTACTGTCATTCCAATAAAACCAATAAAATTGTTACCTCAAGTCAATATTGGCAGCAAATTGGTCATCGCGTAAATGTGCTTGATTTTCACTGCTTTCGTTAGTCGAGGAGTCCAAGTCATTTTCATCGACGAGTTTGCTGCCGCAGCCTGTGCTTTCACTACAGCACCGCACAGTTAATACACATGTAATTATATCACTAGTTCATGGGTAAGTACAAGATCACGCCACCTCAAAGTTGGTAAGAAACGGGATTCACGGCGATCAAGCAACTGACAACAAGAAGTGAACTGCTCTTAATCTGACCTTTTTGTTGTGTTTATAATCCAAACTTATATTATAGGGGTGAAGGTTTGTGAGTATGTTTGTAACGTTTTCATACCGGAACGGTTGAACACATCTATATCAAATTTGGCACTAAGATTTTTGATAGTCTGGAGTAACACATATGCTACTTTTTATCTCGAAATCATGGTCCCGTGGGATATTCCCAGCCATTCATTATCTTTCTCTATGGAATCGCCACGACCTTTTGCACGCGTTCCCCGGCGAACGCGGTGTACTGCTTTATTGTACGAATGCATGTGCAGTGTTGATGACGATGTTTCAGTTACTATATCGGTAACCTTCCGGCAACCGCTCTCGAAATCTTCACCGCATTATAAAGCCGTTAAAAGAGTTTTATTATGAGTAGTGAACGCGTAAATGTTAGAAAATGTTATATTATTATCTTACACAGAAGAAGTGAGAGAAAAGTTCTTGTCCAGCGTAGAGTACTTATGCTCCCCGCGCAGCTTGCCTAGCAGCCGGCCAAGCAATCGCGACTGCCGACCCCCTCCTTCCATGAGCCCAAAGGAAACTTTCTGGAATGATCTACCTGTTGTTAAAATTATAGCCACTGGAAGACAACTGCTAGACATAGGTCTCCCTAAGATTGGGGAAATTTACACATAATTGCCGCGCTAAGCGAGCGTGTTGGCATTCGCAGAGCGCAGCCTTCGTGACGAGGATGGTGACCCTTATTTTTCTAAACAACCTTTACCAATGGTTGAAACACAAGGTATAAATATGTAAGGTAAAATCTTTAATTTACAAAGCTACGGACTTTATACTCTATTAAAATTATTTAGGCATATTTTCATAATGAATAATCACCCTCACGAAGTGGATAAATAGGGGTAGCAATTTTATGGGGAAATGTGTCGGGAAGTTTTCTTATAGGCGTACATATTCACGCGAACAAATCGCTAGTACCTACGTAAGTAAATATAACTTAATGTAAATGATTGTATTTAAAGTGAGTGTTGCTTTGTGCATAGAAATCAAAAAGAACTCACATTTAGTTAACAATTTTGAAACGGAATATCCGATAGATGTCGCTGATAATAGTTTACGTGTTCACAAAATCTCATTTTAATTTATTTAAACCCGGTTTTTTGGATTCCGGCCGATTTTTTATGAATCACATTGTTTGTTTTAATTTTGACACTTCGAACTGACATTTCGATTTTACCTTTTTAATTATCTGTAACACAATAATTCTAACATGGAGGTCCGATTAATAGTATTTTTTTTATAAATTTTAATGCTGGTGTAGTATTGAACATCAATCACAAAGTCACGCGTAATTGATATTGTTGTTTCCCATTCTCTTCGATCCTTCTCATTAGTTGCTGGGTAGAATTAGTGCCTTCCTCTGTACAAGGTGTCGTTACAGGCGGCTGAGGTACCAGAACCGACGCATGGCGGATGATTTTTCCGAAAGTATAACTTATTACTTTAACGGGCCTATTACTTTAACTATTACTTTACTGCTGGACATAGACCTCCCGAAGAAAGGGGGAATTTTGCTCATAATTGCCGCGCTGGGCAAGCGTATTGGCAATCGCATAGCGCAGCTTTCAAGACAGGATACTTATGCCGATCCCTACCCTACACATTTGAGCTACACTAATACGGATGGATATACCGCCACCTGGGGGTTCTGGTACCTTAGCTGTCTCTTACGACACCTAGTACAGAGGGAAGTACTATTCTACTCTACCGATACCCTTACGAACGAAGCGTGCGCGGTACACTCCAACGTAATTACATTTTATTATTTTGCTTTGAAGGCGTCCTTGCTGATCGATGTAGGTCATTCGCTTATTCAAAGGTGACAAACTAATCGATTTCCTCTTTAACGAGTGGGTTAGGTCTCATCTCTTCGTTTGGAATTAGAGTCAGAAGACTTCAGCACTAAGTTCATGAAAAAGTTTTGACCATTAGGAAAATATAACTGAATAGTTTACCGCGATATAGCCTCGAGGGTGCATACACCCTCTCAGATGAGGGCATTTTCATCCCAAAACTTGTTAGTGAATTCTTGTTGAATATTGTCATATATTATGAACAAACTTACTAAGTATGATTTTCTTGTAATCCCTTTGTTGTTCGTTATCCGTAACTCAAGTGCTCGTAGTTGTAAGTAGTGGAAAGTGCATCTCGAAGTCAGGTCAACGTATGAGATGTCGTGTGAATTTTGTATTTATTTTGCCACATCTGTCTGAATCAACGCAATAAACTCCAATTACCTAAAGGATTACTAAATATAACATTTAGTGTTTTATAGAGGTGGTTACTTTTTAGTTTATGTACATGATTCAAATTTAAATATATACAAAATAGCAAACATACCACCACGTACTGTTTTGACTGTGTGTTTATCATGAAACAATATTGCATTTATATATTGAGATATAAGCTATGCTAACTCTCAAGTTGGTCCACAAAAAGTAAAAAGTAAAGTGTAAAAGTTTAAATGTTCATCCCGGACAAAGTGACACATGTTTTTTCTTTTTATCAAACCAAAACATTATTTACCCATTTTAGGTAAGTTATATTTTGTTTTGAAAAAAAGAAAAAACATACATATATAAACAAACATATATATAAATATATATATATGCCAGTACGAAATAAAACACGTCAATGTATCAATAATAATGTATTGTAATTGATATAAAAATACAGTTAATATACATAATCGCTCCGATGCCGGGGAGGCATACAAATCATTGTTATTCATAATAAACCACTAACTGCAAAATATTCAAATGCTAACATTGAGACAAACATTTAAGTACAGGCACATATCAGTCTGAGTTAAACATACAAAACATTAGCAATAAATTTAGAAGAATCTAGTCTTTTTCTTTTAGATCAGACTTTGTAAGCACTAGACATCCTAGAAAGAGTATGTAAAAGTAAATACTTAAATATCATAAACGTTTTGTTAATAAAGTACATACTTTAGTGAATGTTAGTAAATTTTTGACACCATACGCCGCACACGCGCTAAACCAATTGTGACAATACATCTAAGTCTAATAGAGAGTTTGGCCAGCATTGTAACGCCAAGGAACACAGACATATCAATAAAAGATTTCAAATAAAACAATCTCATATTCAAGTAAATAATCCTAGCATCGATATATTTCAGTAAATAAATTGCCCGCTGCGAGGAAAAGTGTTGACTCGGGAAAACTAAAGTCATGACTCGGGACCAGTGACGTCCAAAAACCTATCTACAACCAAAGTAAAGCTTCTAGCAACAAAGGCACGACGAATATTACAACCGAGCTTAACCTAATATTAACTGGTCCCGGCGAAAACCTTAGCTGGGCCTGGCCAGCCTTACCAGAGCCCTGAGGAGAATCCGCCTGGAGGCACGCGGACGCGTCTCGGCGGTTCTACCTTGGGTGGTTCTGCTTGGATGATCTCTGGCTTAGTGGGGCTCTCCTTAGGACTTTCGGTCTTGGGGCTTTCCGCCTTGGGGATCTCGACTTTGGGGCTCTCAACCTTCTCTTGCTGAACTGGGGGCTCGGGTTGCGCTTCTTGTGCTATGCCATTGGGAGTGGTGGCTTCAATGCCGTTTGTGGGTTTTGCTGGTTCCTGCGGTCCTGAAATATAATAAATAACATCCTGATTAATATTATAAAAGAAAATACTAATTTGTGAGCGTTCACGCCGGAATCTGTGAACAGATCTGGATGAAAGTTGGCACAAAGATTATTGATAGTTTGAAATTGAGACAGGTATTT
Source organism: Heortia vitessoides (assembly GCA_020976665.1). Classification (NCBI taxonomy): domain Eukaryota; kingdom Metazoa; phylum Arthropoda; class Insecta; order Lepidoptera; family Crambidae; genus Heortia; species Heortia vitessoides. The sequence goes on along the minus strand of JACJUM010002477.1, from coordinate 3,487,285 downwards.
AATACCAAAATCATGTTCCCAATGGATAGATCTGGCTTTTTATTTTTCTATATAATCGCTACGACTTTTTACAATTTCTGTTTGACTTTTTGCTCAGTTGAGCTAGCTTTCAGTATCATCGACAGGATATAACTAGTTAACTGTCACCTGTGTGTTATTATATTACCCAGTAATGGCACTGCATCAAGAATTTCCGAGGAGTAGGTGAAAGAATGCCAGCTTTTTAAATAAAAACCCAACACCATTTGTTCTGTAGGAAGTAAAAATCGCGGATTGTGCGCAATGTTAGTATTCGAGTCATACGCTATGCAACTCGCTCGGTCGTCATAACTTATATATGTCGAGAAAACTATATGAGGTCGTAGTTTCTGTCCGCTCACATAATATTTAGTAGAATGCACTAGTTAGCCGTGAGGTACCGGTAAAGTAGAATAGTACCTCCCACTGTACCAGGTATCGTAAGAGGCGACTAAGGTACCAGAATTGACAGATGGCGGTATATCCATCCGAAACTGTATAACTCAAATGCATAGGGTAGGGATGGGCAGCAGCATCCCTGTCGTAAAAACTGCGCTCTGCGATTGCCAACACGCTTGCCCAGCGCGGCAATTGGATAGGCCATGTCCAGCAGTGGACTTATAATGGCTGGTATGATGATGGTGATGACTATTTAGAAGATTTTTGAAGTTGAAGACCATCTTTGGATTGCTTTATTTAACGGCTATGTCCACAAAGGCCCATACCCACAAGGAATTGACCGATAATTGTCGCGCTGTCTAGCTCCGAATGGATGTACTGCCACCTGTCGGATCCGTTACTAACGGGAGGTACTATTTTACGTTTACAGTTTATTTCTTATTTAAACTTCATACCAATTTGTAGCAATCTAATGTTACTAAACATAATGTAGGTAGGTACAGAAAACACAAATCATTTACCTTTCTTACTAGTACAAAAGTGTGTTACGGTAAGGTAACGATAATTGTCATGTACATAAGATACAATTTTGAATACACCTACAATTTAAATGAGTTTAGCACGGGTGACAGAAGATTAATCAAATCAATCAGATTAATCAGTCATTAGTAGAACTTAGTTGAGTGTAGTGAACAAATTTGCGTAGCATACGCAGTTTGTAGATAAAATAGAAAATTGCATTAAAAAAACTATAAAAACTAGAATTGACTAAGCCAATAAGACAGGATATTATATTAGTCAAATACATACAATACATTTTTAGTTCTACGATTCGGTTATTATGCAACCGTTCTCAATATTGATTACATCTTAGTATTATTATGAGTAGTGAACGCGTAAATGGTGGAAAATATTATATTCTCTTACCAGGAAGGACAGAGGACGGCGCCGGGCGGCGGCCACGCGGCGGCTCGGGCTCCCCTCCAAAGATGTCGGTGTGTCCGCCACCAGGAGGGCGAAGCACCCTGCTAGACAGCCGGGTGTTGTCAGTGAGGCCAACGTTGAATGATGTCGAAGTCATTTTGTATCTGAAACAATAAGCGATGATTTATTAAGTGGATATTTAAAGTTTATATTTTTATGGAAAGTCTTAATCCTATTCAGGAGTTTAATGCTAAAGCACAGTACTGCGAATCTTATCAGCGTATTTAATTGATCCATTCTAACGATAAATATCAAGCCGAAGAAACGATAAATATAAATTTGTCTACCGCTATCCCTTTCACCTTCAAAACTGTGACAGAGACAACGATCATCATCACTACAGCCATTGGAAGTCCACTGTTGGGCAAGCGTGTTGGCAATCGTATAGCGCAGCTTTCGCAACGTGGATGTTGCTGCCCACCCCCACCCTATGCATGAGCTAGAGCTACACTATCTCGGATGGATACAACGCCATCAGTCGGTTCTGGTACCTTAGTCACCTTTTACACCTGGTACAGATGGAGGTACAATTTTATTCTGCCGGTACCTCACGGCAAACGGACAACGATAGTTTTAATTAATATAAAAATAATAATTAAGAATTATTTTCGCAAATACTTTTATGCTTTAATCGCTTTTACCCGGAGGATACTCGATATAAACGAAAAACATAGGTTACGCAAATAATTAGAAAATTCTAGAGAACTTAATGATCATATAAACCTCTCACATGTCACCTTATGTCGTTTATCACAACTGTCAGTCAAGCCAGTTGGATCGACATAATGCGCTTTGCAAAATGTAGTTTTAAACAGATCCATCGAAATTATATTTATATTCTATTTATTATGGCAATTTGAACTCAAAATTCATTGTCAACGTAAGTCGAACCAGCGAATCAAATAGAATTAAAACTGAAGAAGACATGTGAATAATAATTATTGAAATACCGCGGGGTACTTGCCCTGACGGTCTTACAACACGAGGCGACTAAGGTACTGGAACCGACAGATAGCATATCTATATGACACAGTGTAGGTCAAATGCACAGGGCGGGGATGGGCGGCAGCATCCCCATCACGAATAATGCGCTCTGCGATTGCCAACACGCTTGCCCAGCGGGGCAATTATGGGTAAAATTTTTCCGCTTATTTGCAACAGTGGACTTTCAATAGCTGATATGATGATATAAAACCATATTTTCGGTAAAACACATTTGTTCACTTTAAACTATGTCTGCTTATATTTTGTCTGACTAAAATATTACAGTCATTATCCTAATGTAAAGGTGTGGTAAGGTTATTAACATACATACAGGTAATTATTTTATACGAATACAGGCACGATATAATGAAGGTCTAGGTTATATTCCAGACAAACACGCACATCTATTTTATTCGTTTGAACGCCAATGCAATAATTTCGAAATTGGTGTGCATTCGATATCTAATCTGGTTTATTTTTCCCTTTAACGAAAAATTACAAACAGGAAAAGGAGATGAGTTATGTATATATTTTAAAATTACATAAACAAATTATTAAATCACAAATCACGGTTTACCTTAAAATGCATAAATAAATATTAATAATAATAAATAAATTCACATAACATCTCATATAGTGACCCTAACCTACTAGCTGTGAAAATAAAGTGCTAAGACTTGTGTTACGGATATCAGACAAGTTTAGAATAACAAATATAATACTTAGACTCATATAAATAACACCCAGACTCAGAAAAAACACAGATACTCATCATATAAATATTTGCTCTGGGTGGGGATTGAACCCATGAAACTTGACGTGATCCTATCTTGTGCGCCTACAAGAAATGATCACTACTATACCATCTGCCATCGGGTTCGTCACTTAGGACCGGTAAACTCTATTTAAAAGCCTTGGGGTTTAACTAACTTACCGTTAATTTAATTTTTCTTATAAGGCGTGGATTTTTTATGCAGCTGTGACCAATTTGTAGAGAAACAAAAGAAATATTTATTAATATTTAAAAAAAATGAAGAAAGTTGATTATAAGAACCAATAGTTTAAAATGTTTAATATGTTACTTTTATTTGAATTTAAAGAATTCATTTAAGACTGGGCACAAGTAAAAAATGTTGGATTTGTTTCCATGTAAAGGATTCGAGGAAAGGTAAAACTGGGGAAGTAAAAAAAATTCAAAACTGCCTCCTTGTCGTCGAATGTATCTGGAGGTATAACTTAGCATTTAAGTTTTGGGACAGCTGTAAGCAGAAGACTTGTTAGCGCAAGTACATATATACACACAGTACAACAATACTTTTGGCAGCCTCTCTTACCCTTCAAACTGGAACACAGCAATGCAAACACTGTTATTTGGCGGTATATATAGGTAGGTGGAGTAACAAAGCATTCAGTGCAGTGCAGTAACTTTATACAGGATCTATCTTATATCCGCGGAATGTCAACGCTGGCTTAAATTCCATTATTAGGAAAAAACCAGCCTCAATGCTGCAGAGTTAAGTGAAGAACCATACTTTCTTTGGGTGGTTACTGACATTGATCGTGAACATAGACCATTTACGGAAGAGCGCAGAATTACTGCACAAATATATAAAACGAAAGCAATTAGAAGAGTTGGTATATGACGCCCTAGGTTAACATACCTTAACCAGGTAGAAGAGGTATTAAAGAAAGGCTAGTTCAGAAATACAAAGAATAAACGAGCTGGTATGAAAGGAGTAATGCGAGTAAGGGGAGCAAGAGAGATATACCAAGATCGTGGCAAGTGGAGATCCATAGTCTCCGCCTACCCCGATGGGACACAGGCGTGATGTATGTATGTATAAAAAGATATTGTGTTGATTGCTTATTTTGTGTGTTTATGATTGATGTAATGGAAGATTAATATTTTTATGTCCAATATATGTTAAAAATAAAATTAAAAGTTTTATAGGGAGAAGTGAACGCTTAAATAATAAAGGGTAATAAATAATATTATCCGTGATAATTATAACTAGGGAAAACATAATGATCATTCATACGTACGAGAAATAATTATTGTTTTAATATTAACATTCATACAGGAAACTGTTATTTTATATATATTTAATTGAACTCGCAAATGTAGGATAAACGTACTTTATGTACCTATATTCATTTGTTTAGTTAAGTGATAACAAAAACGTGAACTCTACATTCGCACATTACGAGTAAAATGTACGCTACATGATTATTTTTGGTCACGACAGGTTTGTTGCTTACTAACGCAGTTTCAACTAGGTACTACAAACTCCCTATAAAAAATATGGGGCATTAGCCCTATGGTATATTAATACCTTGTGTTACTTAATAATAATAGCTTCCAGTTTATACATTACATCATCATATCAGCCATAAGGAATCACCGATGGACATAGGCCTTCCCAAGAACGGGGGAATTTCGCCCTAATTGGGCAATTGGAACGCTGCGGCCCATGCATTTGTGCTGCACTGTTTCAGATGGATATACCGCTATTTGTCGGTTCTGGTACCTTAGTCGCCTCTTACATCTGGTGGGAGGTATTATGCTACTCTGCAGGAACCTCACGGTTTAGCCCACACGGTTTATTATTCGCTACAATTGCACAAAAATACCAATCATACTGACATTTTACGTATGTTCTTAAAATCTATTTAGTATTTTATCCTGCTTTTAATATTAATTTAGATTACACATAACGCATTCATGATAAGAGAATAGTACCTCCTTCTATACTAGGTGTCGTAAGTAGCGACTGATATCCACCGGAATCGACACATAGCGGGTATACTGATCCATACTTGCGTAACTCTAATAGAATAGGGCATGTATGGGCAGCTTCGTCGCCAAGCTTTTCGATTAGCACCACACTTGCCCGGCACGGCAAATATTGGAAATCATAAATAGACAAAATAAAAAATAAATTCAAACACAGAACATCTCATACACCGACATGACTCCGTGATAAGTCGCTTAAAGCTTGCATTACAGACATCAGACATGTGGGTGTCGCATCTTACGACACCTGGCGTAAGGGGAGGTAATATTATTTGCCAGTACCATACGGCGAGCATTGTACTAACATCCGGCCGGGACTCCGATAGCGCCTACTTCCTGACATATTGCGTGACACGACATTACTGGGATCAAAAATACTATATTCACCACTAGAGTTCAGTCTATCGAATACAATTTCATGCATTGAGTTAACCAGTGGAGCCGTGAACGTGAACAAACAGAAACAGATACACATAGGCATTTGTAACTAGTGCCACACAGACAAACAAAAAAATAACTGATATATTTATCAAGTACTAATAATAATTTGGAATTACAAACGCCTCAATTGTATTTATATGTACAGATAATAGTATGTGTAAGAACTCACCGACCCCTACTAATAGCTGAGCACGAATGATGTGAGCGCGCGACTCCAACGGAGGCGGAATCAAGATAGACATAAAACTATAAAATAATTACTTTTCGGGGCATAGATCGGGGTCAGAGATGGAGCAGAGACAATAAATATAAACTTCTAATTTGTCCGTGTCACGCATGACAATCAATTGCTTACAAATCGAAAACATCAGTATTTGAGGCTAATATTGAATCCTTTGTTGTTAAAAGCTCAGGGAAAGTGGGTCAAGCTCTATCATTTTCAATAATGGTAAATGGATGTAGATAATTGTGAGGCTGAAATTTCGAAACGACACCCACTCGTTGAGATCTAGGATGGAATCTTGTAGGAGGGAAATGCAGACCTCGGTTTGCAAACTGGTAGACAAGATATTCAGAACTAGCGATCCGCCCCGGCTTCGCATGGGTGCATTTTTTTTAGAGAATCTAATGCGGATCTCCTCTGAAGTCAGTTCCAGCGCCAATGAAGAGAGGACGATCTCGACGATTGCTCATTATGTGACCCTTGTAGGGTTTGCGGGACCTGTGGTGATCACCTCTTAGGCTCGGGTTGCCATCATGCGGGGCAGTTCAGTTGTATGCAAAAGAGGACTGAGTGAACAGACACGAAAATAACGTGTGTTGAAACTGCGATTGTAAAGTGCGAGGGCGACAGAAGGAGGCTTTTGTTAGAAGTAATGCTATCAGTCGGATAACAAGCGTGCAATGCAGATACCGTTGTCAACCGAAACGAAACGTGCGGGCCGCTAGTCGGTTTGTATTTTGTTTTAAATCTAAGATACATTTTAACAAAATGCTGTAATGGGCAATTTTGATCTACTTGAAATGTAGTATGTGATTGATTTTATAAAGAATAAAATTGTATTGTATAAAATAGCTTTGTTGTTAAGCTGTGCGGTACCGGCATAGTAGAATAGTCCGTCCAGGGTTGTAAGAGGCGACAAAGGTACTGGAAAGTGGAGCTCAAAAGCACATGAGCAGCAGCATCTCCGTCGCGAAAGCGCTCTGCGATTGCCAACATGCTTGCCCAGTGTGGCAACAAATTATGGGCAAAGTTCCCTCTTTCTTGGAGAAGCCTATGTCTAGCAGCGGACTTCCAATGGCTGGAATGATGATGAAATAACCGCTTTTTGTGTGTAAAATATAAAAATCGTTACTGTGTCTTCAGGAGATAAGTATGTACCATTGCCAGACTTATCTAGAGATTGTTTTAATATACAACTCTGTAGTACATTAACTTGATCAATCTCATAAGGTTGCTTGCAATTTAAACGTACAAAAATATCTTTGTACCTTTAAATGCATTAACAACACTCGATTTCCAACAGGACCAATAGTCAAAGTGATCTGCATCCAGCGATATACTCCTATTCTAGTCACACCGTCAATCCACCATGTGGGTGGACGTCCTACGTATACGTACGATATGCCTATTATATATGCCTACGAGCAGAGAAAGTTTGTGTCTATGGACATATCACCGTCACAGATGCAAAAATGTGATGATAGCATTTCAGAACGCTCAAGATTGTATGTCAAATAAAACTTTAAGAAACGCTCGCACAAAAGAATTGTTTTTTGTATGAAATGATTAGTCTTGAAAAGAAATCGACCGCAACATCGTTGACAAGATTTATCTATCGGCAATCGACACAAATGATTTCAACTTTAAATATCCGAGTACTTTATTAAAGTCAGCTCATTACAAGCACTTTCGAATCGCCAATAAATTTATAACATTTCCAAGAGGGAAGTATAATATATCAATACACTTTCTCAACTTATAATATACTACTATTATAAGGGTTTTAAAGAGCGGTTTATTTAATTATTTTTTTTGTTGACCTAATCTTGAGAACAATTGCCGTAGGTACACAAAAGTTTAATTAGGTCTACCTTAAACCAGCCTGCTGCCCCAGACGGGTCTTCAAACTACGTTTGCTGCAGGTTCATTAGATACTCGCCAGAAACCAGATATATACGAGTATACAGATATACATCTCATCAGGGAGGTCAACCGCACATACAACACAAAGACAAAAAATTTAGCACCCTTCACTGGTGGCTTTCAAAAGAAAACGTCACTTATTTAATTGACACTAGGATTGCGCCGCGGTTTTTCCCGGGTAGTTCCTGGTTGCCGTGAGGATACGGCGATAAAACAAAGCTTGCTATATAACTTACTGATAATGTTGATTTCTTTTTATTTTATTTTTAAACCGATATAGTAAATGTAGAGTTGAATCGTACCAAGTATACAAAATACCTTATTATCCTTTTTTATATTATTGCTTAATTTAGAGAAAAGCTGCTTCATGGTAACTTTATATAATATTATCTTATTGTATAATCAATTAACTTAAGGAGTCTCTTTTGTTCACCTATTGCGGTCTTAACAGTTTTACATGAGGTCGACTGCATAGTTATCTATTTTTACCGCCAAATAGCCGTGTTTATATTGCTGTCTTTCGGTATGAAGGGAAGGGAGAGGCAGTGATATTACTGAGTAATGTGATATCATATAAAACACAAGGTTGGCAGCGCGCTAATGATATCCCTGTGTTATTACAAGCAGACGATCACTAGTTTGCGGTGATGCTTAATATCACGCGGACTGAATGCTTGTTTGTCGACATAGTCTAAAAAATCAAGGTGGTTTTTTGTATTAAGTTAGGTGCAACTGCACTGGAGAATACTTACTTCACTGTCTTATTTCTAGGTATAAATGTTGTAACGATAATTGCACAGTAAGTAGACAATAGACCACAATAGAACCAACCCAATTTACGCAAACAAAGTTGCGAGCGGCACCTAGCGGAATGATCTCGAATGACTTACAATAAAACCAGATTACTATTACAACTAAAAACAAATTAGTTTCTAAATACAAACCTGCAATTAAAGCGACCATAAATGAGGCAGCACATCTTAAAACAAATTACGATCGAATCTAAAAACAAACAACAAACGCATAGGCCGGTAATACAGCAATTATTTGACTGGCGCCAAAAAAGGCATTGCCTGTCTAGACGCGGCAGCACATCACGGGTTTTGCCCTGGATGGCCAATGACCTGTACAAACAAGGGATTATTGAAATCGATACGTCAAACATGACGCAAATTGAGCCCTTCACTGTGGACGCGAGTACATCATTAGGCGACATGGACACGTCAAAGGGACAACAACTGTGCGGTTTTAGAATAGGAATTCGTCAGACAGAATTCGACACGCCTCCCGTTAATAAAATAACGTTAGTCGTTGTGATAATAACAAAGCAGAAATTTTAAAAATTGTAAGTTTTTAGTTTAGACTAACTGTTCCCGTAATTACTAAAATTATATAACAATGAGGGGGAGGGAGTGGGGGGTGCCTGTACCACGGAATTAGTAGGTAATTTCTTTATCCTTTAGCTGTCGAGTATAATTGGATTTTAGGTAATAATGCTCATTATTTAGAAGACTACAACAATTTGTATACAAATATAAAGATGTTGTCATCAGCCGCTTTTTTTATTAATTATAAAAATACTACAGGCAAATTAAAAAAATATCTACACTAATTTTTTTAGGCCCGATGACACTGAACATCTTGTGTGCTAAGGTCGTTGTTTGTTGCTGTTGTACTTAAGTATATGCGATTCCTCCGCTGTCTGATCTCTATAACCCAAATGCTTTAAGCGACTCGATGTCAAGTCGTATATAACATTTTGTGCGAATGTATTATTATTAATAACAATAAAGTATTAAAATTACCATCATAAATAATACATAGAACTTAAATTGCGAAATATCTCTTATTTATAAAAATCAAAGTACTTTTTCAGGGATATAATAATCAGTATTTAATGCATCTAAACCATACGAGTTCCCCCTATTGTATGATTTGACAGATCTTGATTGATATCGAGAAACGCCACCAGTTTCTCGTCCTAGCCAGTTGTTCGATCGAGGTTGTATGTAGATAACATTACCTTAACACAGAACACTTAGTGTTTTGTCAAGTAATTAATATTAACGAGTAGGTACAATACCGGCATATGAACTACTGCACTGTGTTGCTATCAATGTGCCATAGGGTTACCAGCTTTTTGCACATGTGCTCTAAATGCGGTATATTAAGGCCAGGAAACATGTTGCCAGAGTTGAGTCATCAGTTGTCTGACCTAATAGAAATCTTAAGATAAAATATTTCTTTCATAATTATATTACATTTAAATACATACTTAATATACTTAATATTTCTTGTGTTGTGGTTGGTGAAGAATCACTTTTTTTATTATACTTATATCTAATTATATTTCCTTAAATACAATCTAACTATATTATGTATATTTAATATATTTTTCTAACAAATTTTATTTACACCACTTACTACCTCTTTGTTTCATTCACTCTTTCCATCCAAAGGTTGCCTGGAAAAAATATACGATAAGGACGCCCATTGCACTTTATAATTACTCTTTTTCTTCATGTATTTTTATGTTTGGCGTACAATAAAGTATTTATTATTATTAATTTTAATTTTTCTAAACATTTGACTGTCGTTCTTCAAAATGGTTACCGAAAGTAAAATTAAGGTATATAGAATATACCGCGTATTCGTTACTACTTACATTATGTCTGTCAACCCTACATCTACCATGTGTAATTAATATAGAAGTATGTCAACTAGTTTGCAAACAGAGCCACCTACAAACGCACAGATAATAGCCTCGCATGATTAAAAATATCTATCCTGCACACAAAGTATATCATCATATCAGCCGTAGGACGTCCACTGCTGGACATAGGCCCCTCAAAGTTATTTCCAATAGGACGAATCGGCCTTCGTCCAGCGAGAACCTTACGATATCATTCCAGAACTTTACCACTATCGTTCATCGGTTCTGCGTGCTAAGTTCCCAGCCCACTGCCACTTCAACTAGCTAATCCGCGAACATAGTATACATTATACCTATAAGAATATTCCAGAAACCTAATAACCGAATCATCAGATCAGCCTCGTTTGAAACCGTTCGACATAGACCTTCCCATAGCCCTGGTTAAGCAAGCGTGGCACTAAAAGCGTAGTATTACAACGTTGATATTGTTTTTAAATACACAGCCGCAGTCATTTATCAGTTCCAATGACTTATTTGTCTTCTAAGACACTTGGTACAGAGTAACTTCGCAATCGACAATTCTTTAATAGTGAGCAATTGAGTCGAAAATTTACTGCAACATTTTGACAGACAGAAAGACTACCTACTAGTATATTATATATAATAAAAATAAATTCACCAAACATCTCATACATTAACCTGAATCCGTGGTAAGTCGCTTAAAACACTTGTATTGCGGATATCAGACAACAAAAGAAAAAAACATATACATACAATCGAAGTGTCTGTTTGTAATATCAAAGGCAGAGAACTGATGTTACAAGGAGTTAACTAAGGCTACATTTCATATTTATTATTATAACGGGAACGACGCGGGTGAAACCACGTAAAATCGGTAGTCAAAAATATAATAAATATATATTTTAACACCCACTCAAATATTCATAACATAAATGTTTATTCATGATGAGGATCGAACCCACGACCCGTAGCTCTGAAAATGGGACAACCGAATGCGCCATCGGGCGGTCCATCTTACATGTAAATAACGATTGAATTAACTCAGACAAAGCCGGGACGCGCGAGTAGCATATAAAAAATTGCAATGACGGCGCTGACTAAAACAGAAAGTCCATTAACATATTATTCTGATTGTTCATACTTCCTCCCATAGTGCGCTCGAATAATAATTACACATTGTCTCCCAGCACTGCGTGACACTTTAGAAACATGCACAGAACATAACTAAGAAGTAAGATTATGTGAATCATTCGTTTCACATACACGTTTTTACAAAAAACCATTCATCATTATTAATGATCAGCTGTAGGGCATCCACTATTCATTATATCTCCAAGAGCCCGATAAATTTATAGATCATAATGTTCGACCTTAAGTAAAGATTAATAATATTCACACATCTCATACATTGACCTGGCTGTGATAAATCGCTCAAAGCATTTGCGTTACAGACACCAGACAACAGAGGAATTACAAATATAATACATAAATGTTTTAACACACAGAAACAGGACAAACACCAATATAACATATGAATCATATAAATATTTGTCCTGGGTGGGGATCGAACCCACGACCCTTGGCGCATAACATTGGATCACTAACATCTGCGCAATCAGGACCGTCAAGAAAAATAACTTTAAAAATTAAATCTACGTATTGAAAATCAAATATAATCAACATCTTATACCTTAGCTAAAATCTTAGTTAAGTTAAAGATAAGTAGTTCTCTTGGCTACACTGAAAAATAATTGAGTCATTACGAAAAAAAATCTTAGCTGAATAAAATTTGACTCACGCTTTTCTCATTATTCCGTGAGTAATGGCGGACAAAATAAATCCACAACTATAATTGTAATTTCACGAATGCCGCAAATAAATAAATGACTCAGACAATTTTCTGCATCACTATCTCTTCACATTACTCATACTTGTCTAATTGTAAAGATACCATTACATGTGGAAGTAGACTTCATATTAAAGAAGACTGCTGTCAAACCTGGTAAAGGGTAGAGAGAGGCAGTAAAATGACTGGGTGTTGTGAAAACATCTTCAGGTCACAAGGATGGCGACGCTAGTGACGGGGGTTAAAATTTCGCCAAGACTAAGTTAAAGTAAAAAAAAATAGCATATAGTACGTTAAGAAGAATAATTCCAGCGAGTGATGCGAAGCGATTCTGTAATTTAAAACTGCAGATGAAACCATGAAGCGTAGCTAGTCACGAAAAAATTAACAAGTTTTTTCAATCTTCTTTTAAAAACACTAGTTTATAAAGCGGTATTTGTGATATCAAATATCGTAACGTAGATAAGCTACCTTGTAAGGAATGGAATGGAAAAATCTGTTGTATTTTTTATCTGCACAAATAAATACTCTTTAAAAAAGTTTTTAACTTTTAATTTTATCCAGTAGGTCTTTCAAAGTTTTACGAAGGTAAGGTTCCACGCAAAAAAGAAATGGAAACTAGTATAATTTAAATAAGGAATTTAACAAAACCAAAAAATCAGGCGGATAAGACACAAAAACCAAACATCACTGATAATTGTTTGTTCTGCAAACCAATATTCCAAGTAAGTATATAGATTAAACGCAGATAAAGTAGCGATAAAACATTTGTTTATATTTCAGTAAACAAAGGAAACTAAATCGTCGAACCTTGTAAGGCGAGTTTTATATAACAGAAACTTGATAGCCAATACGGGCAGCGGTTAGCCGACACAACTACAACGGCAATCTAAGAAAATGTCTCAATAATGTTCAATCTACTTGCAAATATGGGCAGAACAGCCGTATGCCCTTGCCTAACTATACGAGGAGACATAACAACCGATCTTTATTGAACTCTGATTTAATGAATACAGATGAATATCGTTTCCGTGACCTTGTCACGGGTAAGGTTGGCTATTGTCTGATTTGGGACCATATTAAGACATTTGGGATTCTATTTTAAAAAATCGAAGACTGACCCAATTTATATTCACACGAGTTTTTTTATTAAATGACATTTTCTGAGCACTTATTTCCCGTCATTATGCTGAGCACAAAATACTTTAACCTCAAATAAAAAAAATAGGCACGATTGGCGCCTTTCTGTTTATCACAAGCTGTTAAAATTGACATTAAAAGAATTTCAGGGATTAGAGAACCGAAAAAGATATAAATACAGCTTATCCCAGATAAGCCGTGAGGTACCGGCCGAATAATATAGTACCTCCCCATGTACCAGGCGTCGTAAGCGGCGACTGAGGTATCGGAACCGACAGGTGGTGGTAGTTCCAGCCGAAATAGAGTATGAGAGCTCAAATGCAACAGGGATGGGCAGCAGCATTCATGGACTAATCCACTTTTCATGGGAAGTCCTATGTTCAGTGGACATTGATAATGATTATCTTAGATAGTATAAATTTCAAATATTCAAACATTTTTTTGGAACAGTGAAGGAAATTCCCTTTAAAGTAAGTATCAACTTATAGTATACATAGATTTATTAATAATACCTGATACTGCTTAGGACCGGAAAAAACTACTAATACTATTATCTTTTAGATAGTACAAAGAATTAATAAGAAATACTTCACGGAGATAATAATCAATTTATCGAATCTAAAAAAAAAATCATTAAATATATTATTGAACAATACTACCATTCATTAAATTCATTCCAAAAAGGTACTTGCTCTCCCGCTTATATATTAATTCGCCAGTAACAAGGCACACTAAACAGGAAAACTAAGAAACAAGGGAAGGGAACCAAATGACTCACAATAACTGGAATTGATGTGAATAAACAAAAGGTTTGGTTTGACTAACATTTTAGCATAGGTACGCAGCAACATGGGTTGAAATCCCACACTAGAGAAAAAATACTATTTGTGTTGTGTAAGTTTGTTACTGGTACCCAGTTATTTGTATAAGTCTAGAACAATGTATGGAATGTTATCTCAATTAACTGTTATAATATAAAACAGGAGGTAGTACCTTAAAAATGTTAACAAAACATGTTTTAAAACTGTTATGCAAGAACTAACCAACGTTAAACAAAGCCATTGTTTAAATTGTACCCTTAACATTAGGACTACATGATACATGTACATTTAAAGATATGTATTAGTAAACTTATATTCATCTCCATAAAATGTAGTCCTGCAGTATCTGTAATATTTAAGAGATACCAACTCCTATACTAGTGTACAGGGCAAATGATCTTTATAGGACAATGCCCCTAATATTGATAATAATACATGGCCATAATTTATTAATTAATAAAAATCATCAGTGAGTAACTTCTTATTAGTTTGTCTTTTTGCATAATTTCTTATTAGTTTGTCTTTTTGTACTCAAAGCTGAAACACCTAGTTTGATGAGACTTACTCTAGCAACTGCATCAGCTTTTGTAAGGTAACTTAAGCTACTTTTGTTAAAAGAAAATAATTGAATTAGATGTTTAAAGATATTTTTTTTTACTAAGTAAACTTAAAAAACATGAAATTGTGAATATGATCAATTAGAATACCAGTAAGTATTAAAAGGAAAAAGGGACATTTGTCTTTTGTCACATTTGGTAGTACTCCATCCTGTGCACCTAGGGTTGCGGACTTGATTCCCACACATGACAAACATTTGTATGTTTGTTCTGTGTCTGGATGTTAACATGTAATATATTTTTGATTTATTCATTGTCTGATATCAATAACATGAGTGCTTTGAGCAACTTTTCTCAGAGACAAATCATTGTAGGCAATGTTGGGTGAATTATTTTTACTACAGATTGTTCTAAAACAATAATACTATCACATTGTTCAGTACTAACTTAGTTAAAACTGTTGCTCTTGTTTACCTTTGAACATATTAAATAGTTAATAGTACTTATACAAATTTATTTTTCTTAGTTTCTTTACAATTTTTACTATAATGGTAAAAAAACTAGAGAAACCAACTAAGAAATATCCATCATCTTTTTCTTCTTAATGACAAAAATTCAGTTTCAAAGTTTATACTATGCCTTTCTCTATTCTCTAAGTATACATATTATATAATATAAGACTTGAGACAAGTTTAATCTTTAATTACATACCCAAAACAGGTAACATTTCTCAGAATAATAACAGCTTGTACATGAGTGTTTACAAGATAAAGTATGAATGCATTATCTTTTTATAATATCTATTAATAATATTAAAATAGCACAGATACTTTAAACAAAGTAAATTATGTTAGAGATGATAGTAGAAATCCATTAAACAGTCTGCAAGAACTTAGATTGAATTTTAACATTGCTGGTTTCTCCAGAGCTCTTCAAATAATCAGACTTATTTCCTACTTTTAGAGGTACTCTCAAAATATGGAAAATATATAATACTATATATGCTTAAGTCCAGTTGCCAAATTTTTTACTTCTGGTTAATATTGTATATGTGAAAAACACATTCCTTTCTTAAGTCATAAATTGATGGCACACTGACCCACATTAATGCAGTTTTTACAATAAATTGGTCACTGGACCGGCCGCTAGTCAACACTTAAAGACAACACAGAAAAGATGAACATACAAAAAAGGTAAAGACTACTTAAGTGAGAGGCAAGTCTAAAGTAGTATCAAATAAAAGAGGACAATGCGGAACATACCAGTAATAATATGTAATTTTAGAGCCATAACTGTAAAAGTAATGTTAAATCTATCAGACACAGTGCGGTCAAGCCATTCATGCGGGACTCGTAATGTAACGGTGACTCTTTGTCTCCTGGGTACCGCTTGATTTCGCGTGGAATAATCCGGAAATATCCGAATTAAAAGTTTATAATATGCAAATATGTGGAGATATCCGCACGCCCATGGACTAGCCAGCCAGCAGCTATCGTCCTACGGCATTCGAGCGCATTGACCTTTGTAAATCTTGAAAAATAACGGCTTGCAACAAACGTATTCAGGCCGGTATTGCAAATAAAACCAACTCGATTAATGTTGACTTACCTTAAAAAATTTGCGCTGGTTACTCTGAAGTATGTTTCGAATCACAATTTTAAAAACCTTGACTTCCAGTTATCGTAGTAATATAGAAATATATCAGAGAAAAGATTACTCACCACTAACCACTTGCGTCTCTTCGTTTTGAACGAGTTTGCAAGAGTGAGACAAGCATATAATTTTTAAAACAATGTTGCTATCGTTTAATCAACGTATTCTTCAAAAGTCTGTTATAAGACATTTTTATTGAAATAGTTTTTAGAACATATTTTCAAAAAATGCAATGCCTTCGATATTAAATAGACTATAGAATCATACAATATGGATTATAATTTAACAGGAGATTAATGTTTGGTTAAATCAATTTTCAATGTGAGACACTTAAAGGTCATGTAAATATATATTTATTTGTGCTATCATTCATTAGGTTCCATAAAATATTGCTAAATTTATAAAAGTCTTAAAGGTTATTAGTGGAAACTTTTACATTGTTGCCTTCTTTGGATTTTGATAATTCTGAATGCTTTACTCAAAAGTCACAGTAAATATTTTTCAATTAGAATACATTAAAAAGGCACAATGCTATTACTACTATTTTAGTAGAAATATGAGAATTGCTCGTATTATTTTCCGAAAAAAACTAGTTTCTGCTGGATATTTAGCAACACGTTCTTAAACGATAAACGTTATCTTAAAAAATAAATCATTGTTATATTTTATGTTGTATAAAATAATAACTTATCTTTTAAATCTTGGTTTTCCTATTACTTTCAATAGAAATCCTAAAATAAAATATAATTCTTAATTTATCAACATATTTCTGAACGAGTTTGAGATTGAACTCTTGAGTAGTGAAGTGGCAGTATAATATGTTAATCGTTACTTGCCTCTATTCGATTCTTACTTGTATTATTGAATTGAATCATATCGCTTCCTTACACTGATGATCAAGTATTGTAAGCATCATCAGCTAAAGACTTGCAAGAGATGGTAGCAATTTCACAATATTCATTTAAAAGAAAAGGTATAAAAGTTAATGTAAATAAGACGAAAGTGACATTGATTAAAAAGGATAAAGTCTGACAAATTGTGAAATTGTGATTGATTACATGAAAGCTAAACAAATGAAAGAGTTTGTGTATCTGGGATGTGCTTTTACGCGAGATAATATACGACTAGTTACTATACAAGAGTTTAAAAATAGTTAAGTTGGATATAAGGTAAGGTATTAAAGGTAGTCACTCATTTTATAAATGAAAAATTAAGTCGATTATTTCTGCATATATTACTAGTTCGATTAATCCAGTAAGTGAACATCTCTATCGAAAAACGTCCGTGTCTCCGATTTGTTTGGAAAATTCTCATACATTTGAAACTGATTTAAATTAAAATGGAAACTACTGTGGAAGAAAATCATAATGAAAACATACAAAATGTTCCATCTGAAACAAAGGTCGAAGTAAGTATTAACCTATATGTTTTCTGTGTTTTATTAATAGATTCCTATCGAATGTCGGTAAACAATTTCGTAATATAAACGGGATTTTCGCGATAATATCGTGCAAAACCCGTCGTTATATTTTATTCATAATCTACATAATTTATATGAACTCCATTAATGTTATTTTTGCCTCATTTATGTTAAAACAGGTAGAATAGTTAACCTGAAACTTAGTTGGCATTTTGCCAAAATTCAAAATGTTTATGATATTTCCGTTCTGAACACGTTTCTCGACTTTCTTCTTTTATGGTTAATGGGAATGTATGGCCAAATTTACTAAAACCCTTATTAATACTATTAGGTAAACTTGTTTATGGTTACCATGGTTTGATTTTATAGGATTGCACTTTGATAGTACAATTTCCTATAGAACATATCTATGAAACATTATTGAGTGATTATGGTAAAGACTGCTATGTAATATAATATCTTGTCAACAACATTGAAAATAAATGAACATTTTTATGAATCATAAGACATACAACTTATTATTATTTAATTTATTTTTAAATAACTTATTATTGAAAATAATTTCTGAGTATCTACAATAACAGTGATATAAAATAAGTGTCTGCAAGTAAAAATTTTTCAAATTAACATTTTTATTTTAGGAAAAGTCACCTACCCCCCCACTTCAGGAAGTGCCCCAAGAACAACCGAAGAAGTCTAAAAAAGATGACCGTATCAAAAAGGATGACAAAAGTGTAGAACAGTTCATAAAATCCCTAAACTCACTGCCTACAGTTCAAGACAAATTCTCAGCAGTTTGCAAAAAGTATTCTCAAACAGTAGACGATACTAAAAAGTTACAGTTTTACATTAAGCAGACAGATAAACGTCAGAAATTGCTTGTGAAAGAAAAAGACCAGTTACAACATGAGTTTAACAAGACTATTCTTGTTAAGTCGAAGTTGGAGAACCTATGCCGTGAACTGCAGAAACAGAACAAAGCAATTAAGGTAATAAGTGTTTTTGCTTGTAATCTAACATATCAGTTATCTTTTTATTATACATTGTGAGGTGAAAAAGTAATGTATTTGCAAAGATCATGGTGCAGTGTATTTGCCATGTGATCATTGCCATTAAGCACTTAAGCTATGGTTTTAGAGGTGGGTAGCCTAAAATTTTATTGAGCTAGTCCTGGGTTGTTGATATTGAGCTCAGCCCATGGTCCTTATTCTTCATAAACAAAGTCCTCTCTACTTCACGATAGAACACTTATGATGTTTAGGCATTTTATGCCTTAAGTTGCCTGTCACTAAGTAGATAATGTCATTTGTCATTAGAGAAGTACTTTTTTGTCTTAATTGTGTGATCTGTAACTTTCATCAATCTTATCTAAAGAGTGCTGAAATATCATTAATTAATATAGATAAGTAGTAATCTAAACAAAATTAAAGTCAAGAATATGTGTGTTACCATTCATAGAATGATTTAAAATATGCATTGGCTTATTAATTATTTATTTTTGATAGGTATTAGGTGTAATATAAAATTAAAGTATTTATTACTTGTTTGGTTATTGAAACTGCAATTCAAAGTCTGCATTATTAAGTGAGCTTAAAATAATCACAATATACTTTTGTAATGATAATGAAAGTTTGGCTATAAGCAGTTAACAATCTGATTGGTTAGATTATAAACTCAAATTGTTTACAACCATAGCAATTTATTATTGTATAAAAAGATCTCAAATTTCGTAATACCACCTTACATAATTTGAGTTGGATTATACCAGTACTGTATTAGGCATAAACTATGATTGCCATATAGTTATAACTCAAACTTTTTTTTACCATTTCAGGAAGAGTCCTTGCTCAAGATTCGGGAAGAAGAAGAGAGGCGTAAGGAAACACAGGCTAAGTTTCAAAACACACTGTTGGAGATCACTACACTTTTGCAACAGAACAATGAGAAGAATGCCAAGCTGCGAGATGATAATATCAGCATGACGGAGAAGTTTAAGAGTGTTGTGCAAGAGTACCAATTAAGAGAGCAGCAGGTGATTAATAAATCAAGATTTTTTTTAATTATTATAGTTATGATAATGCTCTTGCCTAATGTAAAAATCATTCCATTGACTAGTAAATCGTATTTTGTACACCAAAAAGGTCAACTTTAATACTGAAGTCTGTTTATTAATTACTCTTTATAATCTATATAAATAAATTAAAGTGTCTGTTTGTAGTTCCAAATTAACAGCTTTTCAATTATAACATGCATACGATTATATTAAAAATCAGAGCAATCTCTTGTACAGCTGAATTTGAAGAGACTTGGGCTATAAGGTACTCCTTAATAAAAAAAGTACCTTAAGTTACTAACTTAAGCTTCTTTATTTATTTATTATTATACGGGGAGTATCCTTTTACCTCTTAAAGGGGAACAAATCTAATATCCTTGATTTTTGTCTAACTAAAAACTCAATGGGAGCCCTCAAAATGGACTGTTTTAGCCATTTTTGCAACATTTTCTGTTAAAGGTCCACTTCTGATGGTTGCAGCATGATGTTATATAACCTAAAGCCTCCCTAGATATATAGACTACCAAACACAAGAATATTTTTTTAAATTGAACCAGTAGTTCCTAAGATTAGTATATTTGACAAAACAAGTAAACTCTTCAGGTTTATAATATAAGTATAGATTATATACTATATATACACTGGGGGTACCAGCTGAGTAGAATAGTACCTCCCCATATGTCAGATGTCGTAAGAGGCGACTAAAGTACTGAAGCTACAAATGGCAATATATACATCCAAACAGGGTAGCTCCAATACGCTGGGCGGGTTAGGTAGCAGCATCCCCGTCGTAACGCTACGCTCTGCGGTTACTGGTATCCTCGTCCAGTTCATAAACCTTCTTTCTTGAGGTTGGTGTATGTCCAACAGTGGACGTCCAATGGCCTAAGATAAAATAAGTTGATTATCTACTAAACTTTTATCCGTTACCCTCATAAAATGCTGACGTCTATAACCACTAAAAATAATAAAAAATCGTACCCTTACAAGAATTTAAGGTGTAGAAAGTTTAATATATCCTCAATAAAGCTTTGTGATTCACGTTGTTTTTACAAAAACACAATCAATTGTACATATAAATCATTCTTTCATCATCACACGCACACGCGCACGCAGACGCACACATACACGCATATGCACATATTTATATTTTTTATAGTTTATTTTAATTAGCATTATTCTTTTTAATCATTTATTTGTGGTGTTTTTTTTTGGCCTTGTGGTACCGCTATGTTGAAATGTACCTTCGCTTGTACTAGGTGTCGTAAGACGTATTAATATAAATAAGACGTATTCCGTAATGTACGGAATTATCAAAAAAAAGGTACGACGTTCCATGAGACGAGATGGGCTATAAGGGCTGCTGATTCAAAATGTAGGATATTATCTGCTTACCTTAGACTTGAGTTTTCGACAACATCTGTGAATTGTGCAATTTGTATTACAATGTTGTGGTGAGAAAAATATAGTCAAAACTATTCAATTTTGTGTCGCCGTTTTAGTGTTATGTACGTACTTACATATCGCCCATAAATGTTATTTATATAGATAAAATATATATATTTCAGGTTGAAAAAATGGCGAAACAGATGGCTTTAGAAGGCCAGCTAGCCGATGCCAAACTTCAAAAAGCAAATCTGGAGCACCAAGCGGAGAAAGAAAGGATGATAGCGGAGATGGAACAAATGAAACTTAGCATAGCACATTACCGTGCCAAGATCAATGAGCTTCAGGGTACAGAGACTGCCCTGAGGAAGCAGCTGGTAGTGTACACTGACAAGTATGATGAGTTCCAGACCGCTTTGGTTAAGAGTAGCCAAGTGTTTGGAGGGTTTAAAGAACAGATGGAGATGGTAAGTCATGAATTCACTACAGGCTAGAAGGTATCACACACATTATCACTGGCCCGATGGCTCGATCGGTACTAATCCTGTCTTTACTGCTATGAAAATAATAATTAAGTATTGTATTAGTTATTATTCTATTGTCTGATGCCTGTAACACAATTTATTGAAGTTATTTATTGGAGGGCCCAATGGCTGTCTTGTGCGCCAAAGGTCGTGGGTTCCCCACCCAGGACAAATATTTATATGGTGATATTTATGCTTGTTCTGTGTCAGGGTGTTAAATATATGTACATATTTAAGTAGTATATTAGTAATTCCTGTTATCTCATATCCGTAAAACAAGTGCTTTAAACGAATTATAACGGAATCAGGTCAATGTATGTGATGTTGTGGGAAATATATTTCGAGTTCAGTTGACTTCACTTATCATTGAGTCAGGTTAATGTATCTGAACTACATGTCCTATTCAGGTTTTAGGCGGTATACTTCGACAAAATTTGTCTTCTGTGGAGGTAGTCAAGACGTAAGTCCTCGCTTCACCCATAAGTCGGAGATCAATAAAGGATTTCCTGATTTATCTCTTAGATACCCGTGTCATGGTTTGAATGTATATCTTTACAGATTACATGTACTCGCATAATAAAAGCATTTTCAGTCAGAACAGACTCAGAACGACAACATTAGCTATAAACTCCATTAGCTATAAACTTCAATGTTCGGAAATATGTGATAGGGAGATTATACGCAGAAACACAGTTCCCGGGGATTAATGTGGTTGTTATCATTTCAAAAAGGGATTAATGTGATCTCCCTTATTAGAGTTAAGAATATATTACTGCTCGGACTCCGGGAAAATCGGAAGGCCCAAGGAACTTAATCCTCGGACAAAATCGCGCGTCGTATTAACACCCACGTTTTCCGGTACAGATGTCAAAAAAGATAAAGAAGCTGGAAAAGGAATCGCTCTCGTGGAAGCAGCGCTGGGAGACGTCTCAGACCGCACTCCTCGACATGTGCGCCGAGCGGCAGGCCAGCGAGGAGCGCGCGGCCTCTGCCGCCCGCCAGTTGCAGCACATGCAGAGCCTGTGCCGCACGCTGCAGGTCAGTGTCCCCCCGTCCGACATCGTAGACCACGTCATCTATTAGACGATCCGCCTGATAGAATTACCGCGAAAATCGCAGCCCTTTCCCGCCCTCTCACTGGCACAACGCGATCGTTGACACTGCACATGCAGTCGTATAACAGAACAGTACACCGCGTTCGCCCGCGAACGCGTGGAGTCCCTGCCCCCACGAGCGATAACCACTAGAGCTATCGGGCTCTGTCCATCCTCTTTTGCTGAATTCCCCCCCAACTCGGGCCCGAGCCTAGCCCGAGCCTCTAGAGGCGCCCTCGGGCGATCGCCGCCGGTGCCGCTCAATCTCGCGAGCTTTGCAGCTGCCGCGGCCGCGGGGTACGCGGGTTGAAAACGCTGGCATTGGTTCGTCCAAAAAAAAGTCAGTACCTCTCCCGCCCGTAGTAGTAGTAGTAGCAGTACTAGGAAGACATAGAGCAATGTTGTCTTTTTATTTTGTTAGAATTCTATCTTACAGGCGGCATAAACACCTCCTAGTGGGGAAGTAGTTGCTCATTTGGCGTTATGCGAAGATGTAATTATTAAAACTTTTACTAGAGTTAAACCTAATACAAAGATCTTCTGCATTGATACCACACTCTGACTGGCGTCGTCGTGGTTTTGTCACTTATTTCTACAGCCAAAAAGCAATGTTCGCATTGCTGTTTTGGTTTGAAGGGCAAGAGAGTGTGTAAAGAGACGTCGGTTGGTGAGTAAGGTCGATATTACCAAGTCACAAGGTTAACACCGCGTTAGTGATATCCTTGTGATATTACGAGCGTCTAATATGCTGTGGTGACACTTACTATCACACGAACCGTATGCTTGTTTGTTAAAAAAACATTTTTTAATTAACATACTGCGAGTAGCGTTCTCTTCAAAAGTTGGGTAAGAAACTGTACAGAATACAGTCCATGGTAATTATTAGATACAAGAGTAAATTTATATGGCTTTTGAGCTAAGAAACTATGATCCATATATCATATCTGTCCCAAATACTAATACAAAGTGGTTGCACACTCGCATTGAGATTATGTTTATAAAATGTTTATTTCTTATAAAGAAATAGACATTTTATAAACATAATTCTTTAAATGAAGTTCTGTATACAATCATTATATATTTAAAAACATAACAAATATAACTAAACTGATTTTATTAAATAAAACGTAACTTCAATTCAGGGTATTTCAAATGTATAATTGCAATAATATTTTTTTTAATATTTTGAATCTAGTGAAAATTAGTGTGCTTATTAAAATGACACAAAATGTTATGTACCTTCCAAACATAATCTATTTAATCACATCAACGATCCCTGGTGTCAAATATAACAAGTCTCTTATTAGTTCAGGAGCATTTCTTGTTTTCAATAAGATACCGGCAAGTTCAACTCGAAAGTTTAAAGGAAAGTGAGGTTTGAAGTGTATAGAACCTTAAACGTTGTCGGCAGGCTGAACGCACAGTACTGATGACTACCTTAAAGGACAACAACATCGAGCGGCCCCCGCTTGCCACGCCACCGCCTGCGCCCGCGCCACCTCCGCCCGCACCTTCACCCTCCTCTAATGCCAAGGTAATTTAAACTCAAAAGTAAAAAACTAAAAATAATTATAGTTGTGTTCCCTTTGATGCCAGTCACAATTACTTAAGCTTTATACATTTATCAATAAAAAAACAGGAATAAAGTTTTGTAACATTAGTAAAAAATGCGAATAATATTGTCGAAATCGTTAAAAATAAACTTGAACTTATTTCAAAACACATCACAACCTCATTTACATAAATAGCGCACAACAAAGACTTTTCACGCACGTATACAAACGCAATTGGACAACAAAACGATCATTCTCATGAAATTGATTATTTGTAGGTCGACGCGATGGCGGCGAATTGCGCCCAACTGAGGCAGAGTCTGGCGCATTTACAGAGTCAGTTGAACGTTTTGACGAAAAATAAAGAGGAATCGCCCAAGCCGGAGACAAAACCTAAGAAGTCTAAAAACAAAAAGAACAAAGGAGATAAACAAGCTCAAAAGGTCGAAAACAAGACCGAAGCGAAAGACGTAGAGAATGACGAAGTCAAAGCTACTGACGATAATGAATCCAATAGCAACACAGATAAAACTCAAAATGAAGAAGCCCCTAGAGAAAAAGAGGGTGATGACCCTAAAGAAGAAAAAGTGGAAGACGAGTCTTTAGAAAATCTAATAGAAGCAATAAATAGCGCCAATATAAACCTTAGCGATTTCGAAAACGTTAATGATAAAGCGAATGAAAATGGCACTGAAATGAATGAAGTATTAGTTATTGAAGATAATGAAGAAAAATCAAACGAAGACAAAATCGTAGAAGAAGTTAAAAAAGAAGTAAACAATGAGAAAGTAGATGATGCGGTGACACAATTAGATGAAGTCAATTCAAGTTTAAATGTATCACAGGAAATCAATTCTAACGACGAAGTGTCGCACATCCCAGAAGTGAAACCAATCTCAAACAATAGTTCGTAATGTGTTGAAACATATGCTACTGTGTATAGTGGTTGACTTTTATAATTTTTTTACACGTCAATCTAGTGAGAGGTCTTCATTGTGGTGTTTTTTTTGTTGATGGCAACAACGGGGATGGTTCTGTAAGAAATAGTCTTGACTGCAACTAAATAAGCTAAAGTAGAGTATCAAGTTATCTTTAGTTTTCATCTAAAAGTCTAGTAGGATAAATAAGTATTCTTATCTTATTTAATAAATAAATTTATATATAAATGTAACTGACTGACTGACTGTCTGATTGATTGACTGACTGATTTACTGACCGATTGACTGACTGATTGCCTGACCGATTGACTGACTGATTGACTGACCGATTGACTCACTGGAAAATCAACGCAGGACCTGAAATATAAGGGTTAAAAACTTGAAATTTTGCTTTGGGTTCCTTTTAAAATGTAGGGGAGCATTAAGAAAGGAATTTTGAAAATTCAATTTTAAAATTCCTCCTACAAGGGTAAAACAAGGGTGTAAAATTAGTATGAAACTTTTTTTTCAACAGTCATCCCTTATGGGGTAAAGGGGGTTGCATAGTAAGTATGAATGTTCTATAAATTAAGTAAATAACAAAACTACTTAAATAGACTTAAAGCGCAGCTCATTTAACTATAACATCGATTCTTCAGTCTTTAAAATGATTGCTAAAAAGTAACCGAAACGTAGAATAAAAAACAAGCTGCGTTTTGTTGCTGATAGAAAGTAGTTTTATAAGTACTGAACGCGTAAATATTAGAAAATATTTCTTTCATAAATAAGAGCATATTCTTCGGATTACGCCCCTGTAAATTATGCATAATACAATATATAACAGTGTAATTTGTCTTGGTGTAAATAACATAACACCCAATAAATATAGTTCAACACTTATTGGATATTAGTGGGTCATTTATTAATGCAGTACAAAAATTAGTGCCAAATAATAGTCGGTATATCTTTGATCCTAGATTTGGGATCTAGGATTCAATTTTCAAAGAGAATACTGAAAATAATATTGACATATATATAAATAAATTAAGTTGCAGTGTCTATTTATAATGTCAATATATCAATTAACCTGATGGTGATATTCCAAAATATTGGATTAAAAATGGTTTTTAAAACATTTATTCCTTATCGTCGCTGATCTCGATACCGATCGATATTTGAATGGACAGTTGACGTGATAATAAATAATGAATTAGGCTAAATTTATTTTTATAAAATAAGAAGGGATCCGTACAAGAACTTTAATCCTTGTGAATCGTCAACACTTTACAAGGGCATTGACTTTCACGCGGACAAACTATCGAGCACCAGTTGGAACACAAATAAATAAATTAAATAAAAAAAAAGAAATAACAAACGAGCTATAGAAAAGGCAATACTTGAAGTGTGCGCGATTGAATCAGGACCGGTTATCGATATATCCCGGCGTGTTAGTAACTTGAAGTGGTAGTTCGCAGGACATTTAGAACTCAGAACCAATAGCCAATGGAGTCTTAAGGTTCTGGAATGGAGACCACGTACCGGTACGCTGCGTAGGGCGTCTCCCACAAGGTAGACACACGATCTGACTAAAACCGCAGAATAGCGCTGAACGCAGGCCGCATACAACCGGTCCTATTGGAGATCACTTGGGGAAGCCTTCGTCCAGCAGTGGACATCATACAGCTGATATGCTGATCAAAGAATTCCCCAAGAGGTTTGCCCCATTTGTGCTACCCTGTCTGGACTAGAGAGGGTACCTCTCTGGACAAGAAAGCAGTCGTTAAAAGTAATGGGTCCTGGTTCATCGGTGCGACCTGCCGCATCCGATGGTTGCACTGGTATTGGTCCCCGAAAGCAAAGGACCTCCTTCATATTACTATATTCTTCCCTTTAGGGAAAGGGGTTCGTGGTCCTTCAAACAATTGGGTCCTTGTGGGCGTAACAAGCGTGCACCGCGATAGTAACCTCATATTAGGTGTTCAGTTGCACAGAAATAAATGTTTGGTACAATAATAAATCAGTCAAGTGATTTCTTACAGAACGCCTACCGGTTTCTGTCCTTGTGTGGTTTTTGTTGGTATAATGAATCTGTTACGAATGTTTGAATAAAGTGCCTAAATAAGTATTTCTAGTCAGATTGGTACTGTTTTGATAATGGGCGAATGTTTGTAGCTAAAAATACTTAATTCAGGGGTTCTCAAAGTTAGTTATCGGCTCCCTGGGTACAAAGGAATTGTGTTTAACTAAAATTTTCACTACTTCCTACGTTTGACTAGACTTGTTATATTAATACTTTATATGTACTTTGTTTAGGCTAAACTTCCAGTCGACATTTTGTTTAGATATATTAAAAAATAATTCTTAATATATTAGCTAATTTAGACAAAACATATGTTAATGATATGTCTGAAATCCTAATTAATCACTCCGTCCATTGGAATTCACTTGTCCACTATTTGCACAACAGTACAATTTTAAGTTAATGACAGACAGACACCGATTAAAATCTCTCGAGCCTAATAAGAAAGGTTCACAGAGCAAGCGAAAAGTGCTTAGGCAAATGTTGCTCATTAATGAGCAACTTGGTTTTGGTCCAGTGGCGCTGGAATTGACGTCGGAGTCCTGCTAGGTTCTTCCATAAAAAAGAAACTTACACACAGACAAATCGGAGCTTTGATTTCTTATGTATATGGATTTTAACGACCCACTTTTAAACTAGTGTATTCATCCGAAACCACTGGAATTGACGGCGGAGTATTCCAGAATTAGTTTATTCCGTAAGAGTGACTTACAGACAGGTCGATCGGAAACTTTGTTGTGTAAAATAGTAGTAGGTCGCAATGGAATAGTTTGGGAGCCGCTGCCCTTAATCCTTTTTGGATCCCCAAATATTGATCGTTATCCGCTGGTTTTTTTTCATAGCTATCAGTGATTTTTTGTCTGTTTTGAGTTTTATTCGACCAGGAAATATGTTTTCTATTATGATTTTTGTAAAAGTGTTTAAAAGTGACGCACAACAGAATCAGTTAGTCAATTTCATCATATCAGCCATTGGGAGTCCACTGCTAGACACAGGCCTCCCTAAGAAAGGGGGAATTTTGCCCTGAATTGCCGCGTAAGGCAAAATGGTTGGCAATTGCAGAGTGCAATTCCGCCTTATGCATTTGAGCTGCGGTTTCGAATGGATATACCGCTATCTGTCGGCTCTGGCACCTTAGTCGGTTCTTTCGACACCTTGTACAGGGGGAGGTACTATTGAGAGTGTACTATTCTACTGTGCTGGTATCTCACGGCTGATCTATTTATCAGTATTTAATTAGTAAAATTTACTATGGAAATTTTACAAAGTCAAATAGTATACTTTACATTAGTAAGGTTGTAAAAAAATATAATCCTGTCAGTGATTGTTTGTAATATGCGTCCTTTTGAATATTTATTTCCTGATGTCTTTCATTGACTTTTGTAAAAATTATGAGTTTTTTTCTACAATAAAGATAGATTTTGTAACTGAATTATAGTTGTTTTTTATACAAATTTAATAGGGCTTAAAATATCTATAACATCTGTATAGATATTGCAAAGGAATTTATGAACATTTCTTACAGAAATCTGGTTATTTGACTCTGGGGATCAATTAAGTGAATGATTCACCAATGAGTATTATTGCCCTATGTTCATACCACGCATAGCCACTGTGTTCGCCGTTTTTTTTCTTTTCTTTCTTTATAATTCTATATATGTATATATGTATATAAAGAAAGAAAAGAAAAAATACATGATTCAGAAATAGGGCAAGCAGATCGCGCTGCAATCGGTATCTCGGTTATATATCTATACCACAACTAAAGGGCTGGATTGACTAGAATGAATTTTTGTGAATGCATTCAAGAATGGGTACCTGGATGATTTAGATTCACAAATCAGACCAGCAGATATTTGTGACATCGTCGAAGAGATGTCACTAGCTCCAACCTTGTAATTAGAAGGAATATATCGTGGTATGTGAGAAATCTATCTATAAAACCTTAGTATGAGATCTGCGATGGCCGTGGGCTACCAGCCGGTAGTGGAATAGTACCTCGCCCTGTAGCAGGTGTTATAAGAGGTGACTGAGGTACCTTAACCGATAGATGGCGGTATATTCAACCGCAACACGGTAGCTGAAATGCACAGGACGGGGATGGGCAGCAGCATTCCCGTCGCGAGTCTACGCACTCTACGCTCTGCGATTACCAACACGCTTGCCCAGCGCGGCAATTATGGGCAAAATTGCCCCTTCCTTGAGAAGGCCAATGTCCAATAGTGGACTCCAAAGGCTGATATGATGATGTGATCTTGGAACTTAATTTAATATGAGCACAATTCCGCAATGGCATCAAAGTTTTCGTCCATTGTCCGTTTTTTGCCACCATTGTAATATCAAATTTCTAAATGATTTCAATAATAGAAATTGCTGTTTTAACTTACAAGCCACCACAAAGTAAATGTAACAAATAGGGTCAATAAAAAAATGAATGAATGAATGTCGCAATGAAATAGTTTTTTGGATCTGAACAACTGCATACTTGCGGCCAGAAAAGTGGCGTTACTTTAGCATTCAAAGATAAATCAAGTAACAACAGGGTTTCGTTGATAATTTCCGATATACCTAAAACTAATGTAATCAACAAATGATTGCTTTGTTGGCCGTACTTGAGTTAACATCAGTTAGTTATTACATCAGTTAGACCTCATACAAGAATCGCTTGCCGTGGTCCCCGCCTGAGGTTCCAACAAACCTTACTCTTTAAATTTCTTCAGCCAAATAATAATAATAGTACTGTTTACTGTTTACTGTACTCTTTATTGTACATACACAAACAAAAAATACATAATGAGAAAGAATTAAAAGGGACAAGATCCAATACGCTCAGGGCGATCTCTTACGGGCAACCTTTGCACGGACATATAAAAGCATGTGCATTTGAGCAGGCTTTGATAGGCGATAGAGGTAGTAAAAATACTGTGTAATGTGACCTGCTAGCTGTAAGGTACTGGCAAAGCAAAATAGTACCTCCCTATACCACGTGTTGTTAGAGGCGACTGAGGTACCAGAAACGACAGGTGGCGGTATATCCATCCGAGACAGTGCAGTTCAAATGTGGGGATGGGCGGCAGCATTCCCGTCGCGAAAGCTGCGCTCTACGATTGCCAACACGCTTGCCCAGCACGGCAATTATGTGCATAATTCCCCCTTTTCTTAAGAAGACCTATGTCCAGCTAGTCCAGGTGATTGAATGTAAAATAATAATTTCAAGTCACAAGGCATCTGCAGTGACGCTTACTATCACGCGGACTGTAGGCTAGTTTGTTGTCCTGATGATACTGGTTGTAATAGCCAACAACTCAAAATAGCTCAACGAGCTATGAAGAGGCCAATGCTCGGAGTCTCTTTGCGCGATCGAGGAATGAGGAGATCAGTAACAGAACCAAAGTTACCTAATTAGTTATATAGTCCGGCGGGTTAGTAAATTGAAGTGGCAGTAGGCGGGGCACTTAGCACGCAGAACCGATGTCCGATCCGAAGTTGCTGGAATGGATCCCACTGGGAAGAGCTGCGTTTGGGCAACCTACAAGCTGTACAGACGATCGGACTGAATCCGCAGGATCGCGATGGATATAGGCCGCATACAACTGGTATTATTAGGGATCACTTGGAGAGGCCTATGTCAGTAAACGTCTTACAGCTGAAATGATGATGATGATAACTGTTGCTGTGCTGAAAAATGTTTCTAAACATTCAATCGATGTATAATGAGGGTCAAATGTCGATATGTTTTCTAAAAGTGAAGATCTGCTACGGCAGTTATGTGTAAATATAAAAAACACAGATCTAGACAAAAACGTAAAGTGATTTAAGATTTCTAAAGTTTTTTTTTTTGGATGTGTGGTACCGACAGAGTAGAATAGTACCTCAACCAGTACCAGATGTCGTAAGAGGTGATTGAGGTGCCAGAACAGACTAATGGCGGTATATACATCCGTAGCTCAAGTGTAGCTCAAATGCACAGGACTGGAATAAGCAGCAGCATCCCCGTCGCGAAGTAACGCTCTGCGATTGCTAATACGCTTGCCCAGCGTGGAAATTATGGGCAAAATAGCCCTATTTCTTGGGAAAGCCTATGTCCAACAGTGGGCTCCAAGGGTTGATATGACGATGTCTTTTTTTTTATTATTTCATTGCCACACTACCGTATTAGGGTACTATTTAGCCTGTAGTAACAGTAAGGGATATGAATTAAGATGAATAAATAAATAAAAATACTATATAAACGTGATGCAAGTTCTGTGATATTGGCAGTTAAATTAACGTATAGTTCATTGAGTCATTATATGTTGCGTCACATATTAATATAATGTATATTCATAGAGATATTTACACGCTTTTACGCACGCACGCACAGCCGCACGCACGCATACGCACCTCTGTACGCTTTCACTCGTGGACGTTCGTACGTACGCTCCGTGCATTATGATTTCTGTGCTATTAACATATACAAAACGCCATTACTGTCGCCCCAAAAATTGCATTGCATTCAGTTATCTAACTAACTCGACTTAACTGCCTAGAGTTAAGTTTTTGTCTAGATCTGTTTTTAAAAGTCTTCTTGTTTGATCCAGCTGGGTGGACTTGCAATCGCTGCGTGTTGCACTGGTGAAATCCGGGTGCAATCAATCATTTCTTTTAACTAAATGTATTTAAACGTTTTACGAAAAATTTTACTTCAAAATATCTTTTGTTAATAATTTAGAAATATAATGGTGATATCGTTAAAGTAAGCAGACATCTGTCAATTCAATACAATAAAATCAGATTGCTTTCTAAGTAATTCGACAAAGAAGTTATTCAAAATTGAGGACTTGTGACAACGTCCATACTGATTTTATATTATTATATGAATTACTGTACATTTATAAGGAAGAATAACAAGTAATTTATAAGTAAGAATTACTAAATATTTTCTATTGTCGTTTACTTTTTGACAATATTTCGATCGCGATGCGATTTTCATTTGAAATGTTCGGAACAAAAGTTGATATAAAAACTTTTTATTCATTAAAACACTATCAAATTTTTAACTTTCAACGAAATTATGTGATAGAAGCATAATTCATACTTAATAACAATATAGAAAATTGACTCACTTATACAGTAATGTTAATTTCACAAAAACACCTTTATTATTTATTTAATTGTCTGTAGAAAACCTCGTCACAGGTTTATTAGGACTGGTTCGTATGTTGTGAAACTTAGCACAATTACTTTTAACCTATGTTTTTTAATATTTTTACATGTGATATATTATTTATTATCTCATACCTAGCTGTACGTCCAAATATATTTAATTTGTCCTTATTTTTCCCTTTTTTCCGTCCGCTTGATGATAAACGTGTGGTCACGTTATAGACACTCGTGTCATCACAAAGATGTGCGTGCCACCAACCTTATGAACTGAAGATACAATGTTACATTTACCCTGCAATTCCACTGCCTCTCTTACCCTTTAAACCGGAAGACAACAATACGAACACTGCTATTTGGCGGTAGAAATAGGGGAAAGTGAGGTACCAATGATAACAACTTTTGTTTGAGGTCTACTTCAATTTGATTTTTTTCCATAATTGCCACGCTGGGTAGTCGCGGTTGCAATCGCAGAGCGTTGCCCCACGACGGGAATTCTGCTGCCCATACTAAATTCGACCTAAGTTGCCCTGCTTACATTCGACCTAAGTTGTTCCGGGTGTATATACCGCCATCTGTCGAATCCAGTATTCTCTTACGACCCGATCCACGGCATTATATTTGTAGTACCCTAAAATAACTTCATCATCATCATACCAGCTATTGAAAGTCCACTATTGGATATAGGTCTCTCCAAGAAAGGAGGTTTATTACCCATAATTGCTGCGCTGGGCAAGCGTGTTGGCAATCGCAGAGCGCAGCTTTCGCAATGGGGATGCTGCTGCCCATACCTGTCCTGCGCATTTGAGCTGCACTGTTTCGGATGGATATACCGCCAACTGTCGGTTCTGGTACCTTAGTCGCTTCTTACGACACCTGTTGCATTGGGAGGTACTATTCTACTCTGCCGGTGCCTCACGGCTTTAACTTAAAATAACTCCACTGTCATCATACTTCGCCGACGCAGAAACCCTAGGATAGTAAGTTAAGCAAACCGACCATCTGTTTCATCAACAATTGGTCAACACCATCACGTGATATCAATCCTTGCGTGACAAGGTTCGTTAGCAAATCTTATTTGTGCTACCTTATTACAAGTTAATAGAGATCATTTTATTAGATCACAGATTTTGCTTGAACGTGATTTCCCGATGAAAAGTTGATGGTCTATCCGCACGTTTCGGAAAGTAAAATGTGATTGTTATATTTTTGTATTTTAGTGAAGCAAATTAATTTTGACTTTAAAGGCGGTATTGTTGGTGGTTTATTGTGTTTTATTTGATCGACTAGGCGTTCCGATTTCGCATTATGCTCAAATAAGTTTCCTTAAAGATAAAGCATGGTTATATAGAAAGTTTCACGCCAAACAACAGTGTTTCCATTAATAAGTTGCGTATTGGAACATGAGAGAGGTAATGACGTTACTGTGTATTGTGATAATCTTAAGGTTACAGGATAGCGAGTCGTTGTTGATATCATTGTGATGACACGACCGCCTTTAGACCTCAGTAACGTTTGCCATCACGCGTGCCGTAAATTTATTTGCCAACTTAGTCCGAAAACAAGACCGTTTTTTTTTATAAATATCAAGTTTTTTATAGTACTGATATATTTATAAAAGTTTAGTTTTTATGTAAAAAACTGTTATTTATGTTATGTAATTTAAAAGGAGGACTATATATTCTCGGGATTTAAATGAGGGCTCTTCTGGTTCCGATTCCTGTACTCAGCGGTTTAAAAGTATTTCTCTTCAAAATATTATTAACAGACTGACTTATTTCGAGCAAAAAACAAAAAATGTATATCAAGTGTAGGTAACTCATTTTTTTAATAGGCTATGGCATCAATGTTTGATTCTGCAATCACTACAACTTAATCAAATCATTTCTGTACTTACACGTTTTATCTAAATCTAAAATTTGTAATACGACCTTAAGCTGTATTGACGCCATCGTGATATTGTTTTAACAACCATTTACACCATGACATATCTGTAAAATAAATCTGTTATTGTTAAATGTTCAAGTACGACATTGTTGGACGCTTTTTAGGATTTTAAGCACCATTTTTTTTCTGCAATCAGTCGTTGAGACAATAATCAGGTGTGTTGAAAGAGTTATTGAGAATTGGAATAATGGAGCCTCAGCTCCTTCTCTTCCTAAAAAGTTAGCTCGTCGGTTCTCTCTTGAGTCTACTATTCAAACTTGGCAGCAACAGAATACCTGATAGCAAATGGATGAGATGTCAAACGGTTTTTATACATTGCAAATAATTTTTTACCTCTTCTAGGATGATTGGTACTTCCAGGTAATCGAGGATTTCTGAATTACGAGCATACAAAGGCGCCGATGAGACTATTTTTAAGAATTTGTTATGCGCTTAAGTATCTATTTGCAGTAGATGCTTTGGTTTCATTAAGCTATAATATCAGTTATAGGAAAAGTCTTGTCATAGAGTGACAGTGAAAGGGAGACTAAGTGATTATCGGGTGGAGCTTTATATTTGATACCATACTAGGGTAGGGACCTTGGTACAAGGTAGAGACACTAATCTACTCTGCCAGTATTAAAGTATTAAGTATTTTTGGACTCAAATAACTCAGGTCGGTGTAGCCAGAAGTAATACGTTCGCAAAACTACGATCTTCGCTTACCACCACACCTGTCCAGTATGACAACTATGGGCAACGTTCCCTCTTTCTTGGTGAGGTCTATCTCGAGCTGTGAACACTTAACGGCTGCCACGATAATGATGACGATAATAATTTTACAACGATCGTTAGAATACTAGGGATGTTTATATTGATATAGATACCCATATCTCTTACAATTCATATTCTTCTCAAATTATCGCGACTGACAACTGAATCTAAGTCTACAACGTTCGAAATAATATCTTTGACAAATAAAAAGATATGAGATTAAATTTGCATATACAATTATAAAAAAATATTCATATTGTCCTTTCACCTATCAACTTGCAGTTATTATCTAAATACACAATTAAGCCGTCAATAAATAATAATCAGATCACCGTACGCAATACGCACAAACTGTAACAATAAGATAGTTGGTGTATGTCAAGGTCACAAACTTTCCCTAAAGGGCGATACTCACTGGGGACATTCGTTTACCGAGCGAGCGTTGATTGCAAAAGTTTTGTAACAATCGTTCGCGAACGATTCTTTTAGGAACGAACATAATGCTGGCCAATTGATTGATGTGATCAGCTTCAGAGAAATAATGCTGATTGTTATTGAGCTCTAGACTTATGCTATACAGTTACACAATAACAGATTAACCTAATCAAAAAAATATATATATACGAGTATATATATATTTATAATAAACAAACTATAAATCAAATTAAAGTATTATTTATTCAATTAAGCCCATTATAAGCCCTTTCGAGTCGTCAAAAATAATAAATAGAATAATTCAGTACTAAATTGTATTATATTCATAATACTGATGACCCTTATGACCCGACGGGGTCGTAAGATGTGATAAGATGTGATATGTGGTGTGAATTTATTATCATTATTTGTATGTATAATATTTTTTCAATTAATAAATTCGTTTCATATACTTGTTTGATGTTCTCTTAACCGTGAATACACGCCTTTACCATAGGCCTACTGAGTTACTCACAGAATGTATTTGTTTTTAATAAAAAATGTTCACTTTTTGCTTTGACTTCGCTCACAAATGACAAAAAAAGAGTTATAACAAAAAATTGTGTGAACCTCACGAGTAAGATTTTTCTTTTTGACTTCTTAATGAAATCAGTACGCTTTTTATTTGTTAGTCAATATTAAATTTTGATTATGTATTTATCAGCTTTTGGGTGTCAGGCAGAAATGTTGGAATATTTTACTTGATTGATACACATCGTTGAATTGGAACGTATTGTGAAGGCCTATGTCCAGCAGTGGACTTACAATAGTTCCAATGGCTGTAATAATGATGTCCATTCAAAGGTTGCCTGAAATATATCACCCAGAAAGATAAGACCGCGAATTGCACGATTAAAATAGAACAACCCGTGTCATTATTATTTTGTATGATGAAGTAGTTTAAATGAGTTTTAAAGTCATATGTTTGTAACTGTAATATATGTTTTCTCCACCATGTAATGTGAGCAGCAATAAATGATGAATTTGAATTTCCTTAATTAAACTTTTATATACACGCACACATTAACTGGACATTAACTAATGGAACAACACAAAGAAGTATTCTGTTTAGCTGTCTATAGACATTGCATTATACCGTGTCTGGGTGTTAAAAATATGTATTTAAGTATTATATTTGTTTAAGCGACTTACCACAGTCAGTGTCAGGTCAATGTATGATATTGTGTGAATAGGTATATATATTTTTTATTTTATTTTAATTTTATATTTTCGAGTCTAAGCATACGGTCCGCTTGGTGATAACGTGA
This sequence comes from Heortia vitessoides, assembly GCA_020976665.1. Lineage (NCBI taxonomy): Eukaryota > Metazoa > Arthropoda > Insecta > Lepidoptera > Crambidae > Heortia > Heortia vitessoides. The sequence goes on along the minus strand of JACJUM010002477.1, from coordinate 3,450,217 downwards.
TCACAGCCAGTACTGTTATCCTAATGATATCACTATCGGTTCGCCAACCTAGTGAATTGAAAATACAATGTCACAATTACCCAGTAATTTCACTGTCTCTCCGATCTTTCGAATTGCAACACAGTAAAAAATCACTGCTGTTGGGCAGTAGACTTTTGTAAGACGCCTACAACAGGTTTTAAAAAAATCGTCTGTATTTTAGGAACGTGTCGTATTTATAGGTTTAGAGGTAAATAAGTACAATGTAACAAAATATTAGGCATAGCTTTCTAAACTTTGAAAAAAATGTAAAATTTGCTTAAAATTGGATGATAAATTACATTTTGAGGAATAAACTTCTTTTCGGAGAGAGCGTTGCTAATGTACTACGTATATTTCTAAATAATAAATGAGCGTACAAATTGAATTAAACCCTGTATAAAAATATTACTTTTCCGTACTTGTTGGAAATCATGTTGGGAGGCCTATGTCCAGCGGTGGACACCCTACGGCGGATACGGGATGATAAATGAGTACTTATAATAATGCATTACTTGCCTTTAATATTTTCAATGATTTTAATGTTAGCATAACTCTCCCTTTTATTAAATAGTAAAGTTTATAATCTCCTATTTAACCGACAGATGGCGGTAAATCCATTTGCAACAACGTAACTCAAAGGCACAGGGTGCTGATGGGCAGCAGCAATGAAAGCCTCACTCTGCGATTGCCAACATTCTTGCTAAGCGCGGCAGTCACGGGCTAAATTCCCCCTTCCTAGTGGAGGCTTATGTCCAACAGTGGACTTCCAATGTCTGATATGATCATAATGATTATTAAAATTTTTTAACAACACTATAATTTTCTTTTATAAAACGACGTCGGCAAACAGGCTTACGGTTCGCTTGATAGAAAACATGACCGCAGCCTACAAATGCTCGTAATATCACAGAGATATCTATACCGAACTTTGTGACTTAAAGATATTATGTCACATCACCCAGTAATGTCACCGCCTGTCGGACTCATCGACGATAGTTTAACGCCTTGTATACATAGAGTCTTTGGTACTGCTGCTGATTTCAGCCTTCAAACCGGAACACAGAAATGCAAACACTGCCATTTGGCGGTGAGAGTACGGTGCCAATGTCGACAAACTTTGTATAAAGTCATGTGGATCATAAAGTAAAATAAAACAACTGTTAGTAAATAAATAATAGAATAGAACAAAACTGGAAATACATTTCGCGCTACTTCCTAATAATCTACCACCTTTACTTTCCCAGATAACTCTTAAAAGAAATGTGAAGACCACAACCATAGTTCACCTTATTTTGAAAACAACTATCTTATTGTATCACAGTATTGATGAGCTCCAATAACCGTTTGTCCGTCTGTCACGAGCGGCCATTTTACACCATTACCGATTACGTGACGAGGTCCGATTCTTTTTTTTTAACAGATCACGAGTACGACGCTTCTGCGCTTTCCAATTTCTCGGCTGTCTGGCGGCTGTTTGATGCTATTTTTGTAACAATAAAATAATGATTCACATTCTATACTTTTGATATAGATACAAAATCATAACACTAAGCTGTTAAAGTGACTGCTTCCTCTGATAGATTTACTAACGAGTTTTTTTTGATAAATAAAGTTATTGATAAATCAAGCGTCACTGTATCATGTTGACGCTTGTCTCATCACAAAGATAACAATATCGGGTCACCAACCTTGTGTTCTAAGAGTCAAAATATCCCGTAATTTTACTGCCTCTCTCACCCTTCGTTGTGTGAACACAGCTATTTGGTGGTAGAAGTACGAGTAGGTTAGAACGACGAACTTAGGCAACCTTTGTTAAAATTTTACCTAGAAGCTCGCTTACAATTGTAAGGATATCGCCATAATGTTAGCCCTTTACCGAGGGAGTTTTAATCTCATTCTTGGCTCTCTATCATAAACACTTCAATTGGTTATAATACTTTAAATTTCATTAAATATTAAACTGTCTGTGTTAGTATGTAATAAACAAATATATTGTTTAATTTATCTTTACGCAAAACATTTTTTATTTTATTTATAAACTTCCCAATCACGTACAAATCTAGCAATTATAAACAACAAAAAAAGTATATTCCATTTTTTTATTACATCAAGTCGACAAACAAGCATACAGTCCGCGAGATAGTTAGAGTAACTGCGGCCTATAATAACTCGTAATATCACTCCTTTTGAGTTGACAATGTCACATTACCCAGTAATTTCCTAGTCTCTCTCACCCTTTAAACCGGAACACAGTTATGTGTAAGAGCTATCTGGCGGGAAAAATAGGTGAGAGTTAGGTACCAATGCAGACGACCTTTGTGTGAGGTCTCCCTCATGCAAATTTGACGAAATTATTCTAGAGTTAAATAGAGCGTACATATATAAAGTTAATTCATCCATATTTAAAAAAAAAATTATGTGTCACGGTTATCGTCCGGGATGAACTTCTAACTACTAAGTTTAAATAACTGTTGCTTACTATGTACAGTTTGGTTAAACTTGAAAGATAGGAGTATTCTTGAAAGATAGGAATAGTTTGTATCTGAATTTATAGTGGAAACATTTTTGATAAACATAGGTATATATTTAAGACACGACCACTAATCCGATAATTTATATATAAACTAGCAGTGCCAGCGACTTCATTCACGTGGAATAGTGACATTAGGGGGTATAGAGTAACCTTCCTCGATAAATGAACTATCCAACATTGTAAAAATTTTTTAAATCGGTCAAGCGGTTTTTGAGATTAGTACGTTTAAACAAACAAACAAATTCTTCAGCTTTATAATATTAGTATAGATAAAAACATTCATTTTGAATTATTAATAATAGATCAAACGCGTTGATGTCTTTTATATTATGAATATGCCATTAAACCCTTAATGCCATTTTTTTTCTAAGATGTAAAGTTTAAAAAGAAAGATGATTTAGTATATAACTATACAACTAGATATATTTTCCAATACACAGGAAGAGACATCTCATATTAGAAATTATGACACAAGAACAAGATGCAAGATATGTATTGTGACGTCATCGCTGTAAGGTATGATGAGTGTGAGGCTTGCAAATGTTTATCCCATTTTAATACATAGAGCCCCGGATTCCGCCACCTGTTTATTAAGGCATGCCTTTACCTCATAATGTGCTGTGAGGTACCGTAGAATAAAATTGTACCTCCCTCTGCACCAGGTGTCGTAAGAGGCAACTGAGGTACCAGAACCGACAGATGGCGGTATATCCACCCGAAACAGTGCAGCTCAAATGCACAGGGCGGGGTTGGGCAGCAGCAACATCATCATGATAGCTGTATTTGTATAATTTAGTGACCTCTTACGACACCTGGTACAGGGGGAGCTACTTTTCTTATCTGCCTCAATCACTCAGGGATTGAATGATGAAGCAATTTTTTTAATTATCGGACGGTTTTTGAGTTCATTTGTAACACTCAAACGAACAATTCTTTCTTATTTATAATATTGATTTCAATATATTAATGGAATAGTGATGCATATAACCACAAGGTCTCAACCCTATAATAGGCTGTGTTGTTAAGAGTCGCTATAGTCATTTACTAAATTCGTCTCGATTATTATATGAACAAATAATGAACCACTTCAATTATTTATTATAAGCGAACAAAACAGATTCTTCTGATCTTGCTACAGCCGCTGCGTAATTCGGACACAGATTATTGCATTGTGTCGATTTGTTAACGAATTGCATTGTTTTTTTTTTGCCACAGTCATAATAAAAAAATAAATTGGCGTTGGCCGGACTATCTTTTAGTTTAAATAAATTAATAACCGATTAGTAATTCAACCATATTTATTTTTCACTTCTCGTTAGTAAAATTTTGACATACAATAAGACCAAAGAGAAAGTATTTAATTTTATTACACTCTGTGTCATTACACACATTACATATTCTTTAAAAGTTTACATACGTTCTATTCTTAACACAAATAAGGGGTTTAAAATTTGACACGAACGTTAACATCTTTATGAGACTAGGTCCAAAAACAAGCTTACAGTCCGCATGATAGTAAAAGTATCTCGGGGAGGCCTATGTCATCAGTGATAACGCAGGTGATAGTTATCCTTTCTTGCGCGGTAAGGGTTGTGGGTTCGAACCCCAGGTCAAACATCTATATGATAAATATTTGTGTTTGATTAGGTCTGGCTGTTAAATATGTATTTAAGTATTATATATGTGATTCCACTGTTGTCTGATGTCTGTAACAAAAATGTTGTGGCGTCTTATAATGAAGTCAGAATAACATATGAGATTTTGTGTGAATATATAATTATCTATTATAGAAATCTGGGATCATTTCGAGCTAACACAAACCAAGTATATCCTACAAAAAGTAATCATCAATCAATCATTTTGGCCCAAAATCGAGCCTCGACCCAAAGCCGTAGCCTTCAAATTATCATATGTGATACAAATCTTAAATTACTTATAGTCCTTCAAATGTATACTGCTTGATTAGAATGTCAGCTGTCAAACTGACGTCTTTGTAGCGTAAACAATATTAATAACAAATACTATATTCTACACTGACTTCTGTTATTCCGAACAACCCTTTTTTTAACGGAGTGTGGATATAAATTTCTAGACATGTGTTACACGACTTACATCAATGTCTTGCAAGAAATGTAATGCATTTCCAATTTTTATTTGGTACGGGTTAACGTCATTCAATATTTCTGAAATCGCATAATTATAAATCTACTTTTCTTACGGGTTTAGAATATCGTTTATTTAACTTTTTACATTTTTATCAACCGTTCTCCAGATATAATTTCGAGAAACAGATTGGAGATTTAAAGGTATTCGAATACTAAAAGTTTGGGAACCTTGTGTGAATAAAGAGTTAGTTCATGGTAAAGATCAATCAGGTTTTTAAATAATACTGTTTAACGACAATTTTATTACCACTGAAAGTTGATTCGTAAATTAGTATTACATTTTGAATACTTACTTATTGAATATTATTGTAAGGTCGACATGGTTGATACCTATATTGTAGTAAGATCGACATTATTTTGAGAGAGAAGAGAAAGGTTTCAATTACAAAAAGCGAACCGATAGCAATAGTAAACCGACAGGCCAAATGTATATTTGCTTAGGTACTTTTACAATTATACCGTTAGGTACCGGCAGAATAGAATAATACCTCCCTCTGTAAAAGTCGACTGAGGTACCGGAACCGGCAGATGGCGGTACATCTCTCCAAACGAATGTAACGCAAATACTACAGGGCGGAAATGGGCGGGAGCATTACCGGCGCGAAGCTTCGCTCTACGATTGCTATCACGCCTGCCCAGCCCGGCAATAATGGGCACAAAATCCTTTTTCTCAGGAGTCCTGTTGACGTTACATGCGTAATGACGATTTGTATCTTTGTTATTCTTTCACTTATAAACATGTTTTTCTAGACAATATTGTGCTCCTTCCTAAAAAGAAAAGATTGTTACTTACATGCTTTATTTTATTATTGCTAGACATATGCAAGGAGCACAAAGAGTTTATAAGCTATATACATACATAACATGGCTACCGTTCAACCTTCAGATCAAGTGCTAATGTTCTTTAAACATCTTAACTTAATTCACACAAATATTATAGTCATTATAGCGTTAGAGATAGACAAAATACTTAAATATGAGTCCTAATTATCATAAATGCTATCTTTACATGATGTAAACCGCAAACAATCTTTTTGCATTGGTAACTCACTCTCACCTATATAAAATATTACAAAATAAACACTTTACTGGCGAAAAACATTACGGGCATCGGACCTCTCATCTATGAGAGGCCCCCCCTCTTTTTTCGGTGGCGCTTGAATTGAGATTTGAGTATTATAGCAATAGGTTCGTCCGAATACGTGTTTTTTTTCGGTCGAACCGAAAAAAAAAACTCGTTGTCTCACTCTTGTAAGAAAAAAATCCAAACAAAAAAGATCCGTCAAACAAAACATTCAAACTACTACATGTGACCGCATTTAAAAGCCTTAAATAATCAAATGCTAGTTTTGGACCATCTCATCTACAACTACTGGCAACACTTAGCAACAGTAAAGAACTTGACACTCTTTCTAACAATTTGAGTGACACTCGCCCTACTTATCGTCACAATCGATATGTCATTTCAGGGTTATTTAATGGCAACGTCATAATCAAAAGATTTAACGGACATTTGCCTGACTTTTATATATATAGTATTCTCAAAGCCAGGATTTAGATCAAATTATATTTTTTTCCCTCCAATTTGGATCTGGTGTTATCAGTAAAATTAAATATCTTTATGGGGACCGGCAAAATACTTTTAAATTTAAAGGTTTTGTTTGTATTATATTTTACTTTTGCTGTCTCCTATGTACCATTCTGTAATTAATAATCCTATTCTACTCTTTCCCTCTCATTATTTCCTTCTCCCCAAATAGCAAAAGAAAGAGATGTAGGCAGAGTAGGAGATGGCAGAACTTAAATTGTTAACTGTAATATGGTCGTTCGTTGACATTTATAAATATTTGTTTATAATTACAATACATTTATTATACATCTAGTTGTGAGGTGTCATTATAGGCGAATAAGTTACCGAAACCGACAGATGGCAGTATATCCATCGAAATAGTACAATTTAAATACTTCAAGGTTAAGGATTGGCAGCAGCATCCTCGTCGCGAAATGGCGCTCTGCAAACGCCACCACGCCTGCCTACCGCGGCGATCATGGGCAAAAATCTTCATATGGCTGACATGATGGTGATTATATTATACATCAAAGAAAGATACAAATTCAAAATTGATACGGATGACGTACAGAAATTCTTCTTCTTCAAAAAAATATCATCATTGGTTCACACCCCACCCAAGGCAAGCCTCTATGTAATAAACATTTCGCGCGCGACCTACTTCAGTCATAAATCGAATTGTTATTGTCATATTTGTCTTACTATCTTTATTGTAGGTCAAGCTGGTGACAACTACAGTAGCGAGTTCGTATGCGCACGCGCATTACATAGGCGAGCTTCAATAAACATATATGTTATTTATTATACTTATTACTACTCAGGCATAGAATTGATACTGCATTACCACCTTACTCTCACGTATTTCTACCGCCAGGCAGCAGTGTTCGCATTGCTTCGCAGTTTGAAGTGTGAGTGTGTAATCGTCAATCTTTATGATGATACAAGCGTGTTGACTTACCATCGCACAGACCATAGATTTGTTTCACAAGTCACATATAAAAAATGCGCAAGACAACATCTACTATTTTGAATAATAAATTGGGACAGTCAGCATGAGAAGATTTTCATAACCGCTCTACACTAAGGTTGTTTGCATACCTTACTCTCACCTATTTCTACCGCCAAATTGCAGTGTTCGCATTGCCGTCTAAAGGGTGAGAGAGGCAGTGACATATGTAATATCTTTAGTTACAAGATAAAGCCCGATTGATATCCTTGTGTTATTATGAGTCTACTATATATATAGTTTGCGGGGACGTTTATTATACCGGGGACTGTATGCTTGTGTGTAGACTTATACCTGGATGTAGACCTATACTTAGTCTAATTAAAAAGAAGTACATTTTGCATATAATAATATCGAAGTCTCTTCATATTGGGCGGGAATCTTACAAGGCATAGATCACACAAGGCAAATAAAGGTTAAGACAGCAATCACTCAGAACTGTAACTTTATGTAGACCTTTAGAAATATATGTATCATCATAATCATGTCAGCCATAAGACGTCCAGTGCTGGACATAGGCCTCCCCAAGTGATCTCCAATAGGACCGGTTGTATGCGGCCTGTGTTCAGCGCGATCCTGCGGTTTTAGTGAGATTGTCTGTCCATCTTGCGGGACGACCAACGCGGCGCTTGCCAGTACGTGGTCTCTATTTCAGAATATATAAATAAAATATATGTATATGATTCGTATACTTATTAGGAGATATTCGTAAAACTAATCAACAATTAATTTAAAGAATTGTGGAAAATATATTATCTTGTATTGATGTAGTCTTCATCTAGGAGTGCGACATCTTTTATTATATTAATTATTTTGATTAGCTCTTTAGTTTAATATATGAAAATATTAAAAAGGAAATTGTGTATTTGGGCCAAAATAAATTTTTTATATTTTAATTTGACACTCCGAATATGCTATGAAAGAGTTACCTCTCCTAGCACAATATTTAAAACGTGGAGCTTTTCCTCTATAGTTTGTACAATCTTTTAGTAACATAAAAAAAACACTTTTCTTTATTCTAAGAAATTTTTGCATCGTGTTTCTTATGTTGGACCATCTCTACCAATCATGTTTTTGGTAATACTAACCATTTTTTTTTATTTTGAAATTGTGTTTAACCTACTTTTCTTTGCAGACATGTCAATTCAGGGTTACTCGATGTAAACTTTTTATTATAATTTAGTTTCTATGTTCGACTGTTCTGAAATAAAAAAAAATACGTTAATTAAGTCTGAAGAACAAAAGGACTAGAATAGAGGTAGAACTTCGTTTGCCCCGTTCACACCTATTGTGATAATACTCTCTATAGGCTGCAGCGACGCTTACTATCACGAGGGCTATATTCTGTCTAATAAATAAAAAAAATCCTAACCCTATAGTACTTAAGCTGCACTATTTCGAATAGATGTACCATCTGTCGGTTTCGATACGAGACCTTACGAGACCTTGTACAGAGGGAGTGTAGGTACTATTCTATCCCACCGGTACCCTACAGCTCTACTGCGGTACCCTAAACCACTCAGTACAACCAACGTAATAAACTCCCGGTAACGGGATCCACGGAATACATCTTTTCTATAAGCTCGGACGAATCCGGGCGGGTGCCAATAGTATATGTTATAGTACAGTAACTTACATGCACATTTTATCATTCACACATACCTACAGATAAATTAAACACATATAAAGACCTGGTCATCGAATTCAAAAAGCAACAGCGAGCAGAAACAGTTTCCGCAATTCCAATATTTTTAATATAGGCCTTCCAAATAAAGCGATAATTTTTTAAACAAAATTGCCAAAATCGACCATCGTGGTAACAATTGCGGAGTGTAGCTTCGCGCCATAAACGCTGCTGCTCAACTCCGCCCTGTTGTATTTACACTACGCTGGATATACTGCTAATGATGGGTTACTTCAGTCCTGAATACCAGGGACGATATAATTCTACCCTGCTGGCACCCACAGCTAATAGGATTCAGGAAATAAACATTCACTGTTTTTGGTTAACATTTGGAGTCAGTGCTCTGAACCTAGACAAAAATAATAATCAAAAAGTGTCAAGAGACATCTGTACTCTATCAAATGCTGTCTGTCTCGCAGCGGGTGGCGAGCCCGCGGGCATCTGTTTTTTGACCAACCTGTCTAAAATATTACGCGCTTAGTCTTATTTTTGGTTGTAAACATTTTATTATTATTATTTTAATGAAAATAAAGTTGTAGCTCTTTGTAATAGTACACCTTTACAATAACAGATAGATAATATACTATACCAGTATTAATTAAATTTTTATTGCTTACTTTGAAACAATAATTATGTTAATTGATCTAGCTGGCCGCTTTTGCATCGTTCTCGTGAAAGTTGCTAATAATTCCTATTAATTTTTTTTTAATTTTCACTGCAGTAACAATATATATATGGAAGAAATATCGAAAATTAAATAAACGCGCTACGTTTCTTCCATACAAGCCTGTAAATCTCTGAGGGAGACTCTTACTATGGTTGTTATTTCCACTTTTATATGCACTTAAAAAAAAGGAATATTTTCAAACAAACACAATTTATTTTTGGATTTATCACGTCTAATATACTTTATTCAAGCATGCCCCTTACAAGCACATTTATATCGTCAACGAAATAATAATCAAAAAGTAATAATAATAACATTAATATTCCCAATTAATATTTATTTTCAAATAATTAAAAGTAATACAGACAACTTTGATGACCCACGGGATCATAAAAGCTGTTTAACACACAAATAATTAATATAGGCCCACCTTAAAGTAGTTCGCCGGCACCGGACGAGTCTTAAGACTATACCTACTGTTCATTACGCGACCCACCGGAAAGAAACCTGAAAGAAAAACCTCTTAGGTTACCGCCTAGTGAATAATTTATTTAATTATGAATATCTAATAATCTATCACTGCAGGTACACTTACAGTACCTATACCTAATAAATATATATTTAATATAGATTGTTCCTCAATTGCCAAATGTGTTACCTGTACCCATTTTTTGTGCTATAATACCTTGCGGTTATAATGTCTAACGATTCTCTAAGGGTAGGGTTATTTTATTAGGGAGCTTAATTAATTAAAATGGCTACTAATATTTTTTTAATTATCGGCAAATACATCACTCACCTTCGATTAGCCGACGATATTGTAGTCATGGCAGAATCGATGGAAGATTTAAGACCTCAAAGACCTTAATCGAGTTTCTTAACAGGTGGGTCTTAAATGGACACCGAGAAGACTAAAGTAATGCGTAATGCCCATGTTGTACCCACCCCAGTTTTAGTGGAGAGCTCGCTCTTGAATTTGTTGACTCGTATCTAGTACCTAGGACAAATAGTCCAATTAGGTAAGTCCAACTTCAAGTAAGAGGTCAGTCGTTGAATCCAACTCGGCTGGGCAGCGTTTGGAAAACTGCGAAACATCTTCTCGTCCGACATTCTAGTGTCTTAAGTCGAATGTTTTCGACCAATGTGTGTTACCAGCGATGACCTATGGCAGCGAAACGTGGTCTCTTTGCATTGGCCTTATTGGCCAACTGAAAGTAGCTCAACGAGCTATGGAGAGGGCAATGCTTGGAGTTTCTTTGCGCAATCAAATCAGGAATGAGGAGATTCGTAATAGAACCAAAGTTACCGACATTGCTCAGTGGATAAGTAAGTTGAAGTAACAGTGGGCAGGGCATTTGGTACGCAGAACCGATGGCCGATGGAGTCGTAAGGTTCTAGATTGGAGACCACGTACCGGCAAGCGCAGCGTAGGGCGTCCACCCGCAACATGGACAGACGATCTGACTAAAACCACAGGATTGCGCTGGACACAGGCCGCATACAACCGGTCCTATTTGAGATTACTTGGGGAAGCCTATGTCCAGCAGTGGACGTCTTATGTCTGATATTATGATGATGACGATAACTATATATTTTGCTGTGAGGTACCGGCAGAGCAGGATAGTACCTCCTCCTGTACTAAGTGTCATAAGAGGTGATTAAGGCACCAGAACTGATAGATGATGGTATATCCATCCGAAACAGTGTAGCAAAATCCACAGGGTGGGGCAGCAGCATCCTTGTCGCGAATGCTGCACACTGCGATTGCCAAGACGCTTGCCTAGCGCGGTAATTATGGGGAAAATTCCCCCTTTTTTGGGGAGGCCTACGTACAGCAGTGATCTTCCAATGCCGGTAATAATGATAATATATTTAAAGATTTAATATTAAAAGTATGATTGAATGCTGTTTGTTTATGGCAAAATTTAACGTTTTTATCTATTTAAGAATAGTAGGAACATTGTAATGTAAATTTTCGAATAAACTTTATTATCATTAATATAATTAATGTAAAAAAAAATATTATCATTAATTGTATTACATTGCTTATCCTAATGAACATATCAGAAGAACATTTTCATCGTATATAAATGTATTTGTATTGTATATAATTACAATTACGCAAAATTATTTGTTCAAAATCCTATTAACGTGCGGAATGATTGCGTATTTCGCGCTGACAGCAATATCTACGAGCTACGATTTTTGTGTGTTAAAAATTAATAATAGTGCTTTTGGAGATTCTCTTGGTCTATTTATGGATATTTCTAGCTACTTGGGGAGACCTATGTTCCGCAGTGTTATATCTTATGGCTGATATGATGTAGATGATAAATATTTTTTTCTAAGAGTAATAATATAATAGCATGTGTCTAACTTGTCAACTAAATTCCACCTTTCACACTTTTAATTTTCTTTACAAAAATTTTTTGTTTATAAATTTATTAATTATGATATACTTCTTAAGATTATTCTTGTTGCACTTAACAATTCCCTTTCAAAAAGTCCAATAATTATAACAATTAAATTTAAAAATACCTTATCTACGTGAATCTATTATGTATCATCATCATCATCATACCAGCCAGGTACCAGGAAGTCCACCGCTGGACATAAGACTCTCAGAAAGGAAGCTTTTTGCCCATAATTGCTGCGCTGGGTAAGCGTGTTGGCAATCGCAGAGCGCAACTATCGCGACGGGGATACTGCTGCCCATCCTCGATCTGAGCATTTGAGTTGCACTGTTTCGGATGGATATACCGCCATCTGTCGGTTCTAGTACCTTAGTCGCTTCTTACGACACCTGGTGCAGAGGAAGGTACTATTATATTTTACGTCTCGGTACCTACCGCATTAATTTATTTAGAATAACAGTACATTATTTTATTGTCTCTTTAATTAAACAGCATGTATAATGATTGCTTTTTTGTGTGCCTATAATTTTCACGTGTATTACGTACGCAAGCACGCTCGCCTCGTAAGATTTATGATAGATTTTTATTGCTTAGGCAATATCTGATAAATAGGAAACAATGTAATGATAATTGCTTTTGCCTTACTTATGCATTTAACTGAATACTCCTAAATAGTGTGTAAGCCTGGGCCTGGTGTCATTACAGGCGACTGGAGTACCGAAACTGATAATTCTTGGTATATCTACTCGATCCAGCGTAGTTTATATACAAAAAGGCGATGGCAGTATATCCACCTGAAACTGCTTTTTTCAGACTAACCTAATACTTAGCTTAGCCGTGGATTACCGGTGTAGTAGAATAATACCTCTCTTTATACCAAGGGTCGTAAGACTAAGGTACCGGAACCGACAGATGGCATATATCCATCTTAAAAAGCGCAGCTTAAATACTACAGGGCGGGGATGGGCAGTAGCATCCTAGTTGCGTAGTTACGGTCCACGATTTCCACCACACCTGCCCAGCGCGGCAATTATGGGCAAAGATCCTCCAATGTTGGGGACGCCTATGTCCAACAGTGGACTCTACATAGCTGTCATGATGATGATAATGATGAACTTAATGCTGGCTGACTCTGTCGTAACTTACAGCGTCGTCGGGGAAAGAGACCCAGCCAGGCCAGGCTTATTTATGAGCGGCCCTACGCTTGTGCTTTGCCCGCACTCCGTGCGAGGGTGGCTAGTGAAGTTACGGGATCAGAATCTACCCGAAACAGCGTAGCTCAAATGCAACAGCGCAGGGATAGGCAGAAACACTTCCTTCGCGATGTCTGCGATTGCAACTACGTTTGCAAAGCCCGGTATTTTTTAAAAAAAACCCTCTTTTTGGAGAATCCTTAGTTCTATATGGATGATGAATATGGACTCAAGCTCAGACCAGGTTTAACGATAAATCTTGTAGATCCCTCAGTGAAAACAAAACTAAATGCTTTGTAAAATTTTCCGTGATGAAATGAAGCCTATGTCATTTTGTTACCCCCAAACTATAACTATGAAAAAATAATCTATCTTTTTGGCAAAAAAAAATATCTGTCGGAAACCATATATTCTTCCGAGACTTGTCTAAAAAGCCTATACTAAATACGAGTACTAATATTTGCGACACACTCGAAACGTTCAGGACCTAAGACTTATGCTGCTGTTGACAGCTCGATAATCTATTTATCTATCTACCACAGACCACTAGGCTGGCGACGTGCTAGTAATATTTATGCAATGTTGCCAGACTCTATAAGTGATAATGACGTTTGCAATCATGCGTATAAAGAAAGGTTTCTTTAATAGCTCCCTTGAGGTAGACATCATACAATGGTTGTCTGCATTGGTTCCTCACCCTTACCTATTACTACCGCCAAATAGCAGTGTTCACATTGCTATGTTATGGTTTGAAGGGTGAGAAGCGCAGTAAAATTACTGGGTAATGTGTCACATAACCCAGTACCCTTATGAGCTTACACACGATACCTTTAAGTCACAAGGCTCGCAACGCGCTAGTGATATTCTTATGATATTTACATGTTGCGGTGACGTTTAACATAACGCGTTGTTTTTCGAACTGATTAAAAAAAGGCTATGATTTTTTTAAACTTGGGTTTGTTTATTGCTTAACATGAAACAAACGCGTAATGTTTATTTGCCTAGAATGCTAAATTGAGGATAAAACATTCGCGTTCAGAGATCCGAGACATAATGCAGTTAAACTGAAACTGTAAATGAAATGTGAGAAGACTCATAGGTCATCGCTAGTCAGGCATTGACAGTCGTGAAAACCGTTGCAAATGCACAAACATTTTCCTTATTATTTTTCTTATTTGACACCGATGTTTTTTAAATTGACGATTCCACGTGTATTCATCAGTGCGTGGCGATGAATTTAGTATTTCTACTTATAAAAATAATGCTTACCCGGAAATATTTACAAATAGTTATACCACAGATACTGGTAGAGTAGAATAGTGGTTGTTAGACCTTTTACAATACAGACAACAATTGTATAAAGTCTACCTACCACTATTTGGTAGTGGTAGGTACCATTGGTAACATTGGTGCCTTACTCTCACAAAATTCTACCGCCAAGAAGCAGTATTCGCATTGCTGTTTTGTGCGGTTTGAAGGATGAAAGAGGCTGTGAAATTACTGTGTAATGTGGCATAACATTTTCAACACATAAGGTTAGCAACGCGCTAGTGATATCCTTGTGATATTACAAGCGTCTAAAGGATGCAGTGACACTATGATGCGGACTATATGGTTGTTTGTCGACTTCGTCTAATAAAAAGAAAAAAGTAATAGAACCTACTTCTGCACCAGGTGTCGTAAGACTCGACTGAGCGTCAGTACCAATATATAGACCACTTATAGGGCGCCATTCACATAGTAGAGAGGGCTCGCAGCATCTCTAGGTCTTGGATGCACTTTTGTGCCGCCTGCTCGGCGCGCTCGTGCGCCTGCAGGCACTCCCACACGCCCAGCAGCTCCAACAGGTCCTCGTGGTGGGGCGTCTTGGCAACTTCCGGCTACTCCGCCTGGATGCAAGACTTGTTTGATTTATAGAGCTTAATAAACCTAGTGCCTTTTAATATATTGCGACTATACATATAAGGGAAAATGGTGGGATGCTTTAATTACCCTACATACGCGCGAGCCAAATAACAGCGCGATCTATATATTGGATTATCATCATCATCATACCAGCTACTGGAAGTCCACCACTGGACATATACCTCTCTTTAAAAGAAGGTTTCTTGCCCATAGTTGCGCCGCTGGGCAAGCATGTTGGCGATCGCAGAGTGCAGCTCTAATAACGAGGATGCTGCTGCCCATCCCCGCCCTGTGCATTTGGGCTGCACAGTTTCAGATGGATATACCGTCATCTATCGGTTCTGGTAACTTAATCGCTTACTTAAGTATCCGGCCTCCTTTCTTAGGGAGGTTTATGTCCTGCAGTGGACTTCCAATGGTATATACGTATTGACACCAAAATCTAACTACAGTGGTTGAAAAAATAAATTGAATTTGACAGTCAAATAGTCACGGTATATTAGGGTACTTTACACCCGCTCTAGCTTATTGAGTATTCCTCCAAGACAAAGAAGAGCTCTTATAAAGGACATACGTCACGAGTTTTATATTTCTAAAGCCAAATAGAAGTGGAATTACTGCGTAATGGGCTGCAGGGTGAGAAAGGCAGTGAAATGACTAGGTAATGATATGACAGATCGGAGACATATGTTTGGCCATGCATTATTATATCTTTGTAAAATGTGATATAGTTAGACTTTTTAAATATACCTCAGGATGATGACTGACTGACTGACTGACGTACATATCAACGCAGGACTTAAACCCTTTTGAAGTTTGTAACCCTTACAGGGTTACAAACTCGATATTTTGCACTGGGGTTCATTTTATAACGTAGCAGAGTACTAAAGAAGGATTTTAGAAAATTCACACCCTAAGGAGGTGCAAAGTTGGTATGAAACATTGTCGTTTTTTAAGTTATGCGAACAAAATTCAGCATGAAAAGTCATGAAATACGTGTTAAATAATCTTTCGAAAACAATCCCTTAAGGGGGTAAAAGGAAGGTATTATAAAATTTCTTCAATTTTTAACGTTTTTAAATAAAATGTTATTTGGTTGTTTGGTTTATAATTTCACAATAATGATTTTTGTCGCTATCCCTTTTTGTTATAAAGATTTACTGTATTTACTTTTATTGTATTTATTATTCTATATATTATAGAAAATTAGTTTTGATTGCATTTGTCTAATTGTTTTATTATATTTATTTTATAGTTAACACTTAAAATAAAAGGAATCAGGGTCAATGTATTATTATGGCTAGTGGCTATAAATAAGTAAAAACAGTCTTAATTATGAATATTGTCATATTACCCAGTAATCTCACTGTCTTTCTCAAATTTAAAAGCACAAACACAGCAATGCGTGCTCTAATGTTTGTTATTAGTGGCAAAATAAGATAGGCTAGAGTAGAATACCATATCCCCCTGAACAAGGTGTCCTAAATGGCAATTATAGGACGAGAACCTACAGATGGTGGTTTATTCTTCCGAAACAATGAAGCTCTAATCCACTGGGCGGGGATGGGTAGCAGCATCCCTATTGCGAAAGCTGCGCACTGTAATTGCGAATACGCTTGCCTAACGTGGCACTAACAGGCAAAATTCCCTCTCTCTTGGGGAGGCCTGTGTCCAGCAGTGGACATCCATTGGCTGGTATGATGACATTAAATAAATTAAAAAAAGCCTCCATTACCGAACAAGATGAATCATGAAACTTTTAAGAAATAACGCTATTTAGTTTCCCGAAAAAATCGCAAAATAAATTAATTCTACCTGAAAAAGCTACTGAAGAAATCAGACGTTTGTTAACGGTGCGCTATGAAAATTCAATAGTATCTATTGTAACCGTCAAACAAACGCGACCTTTCATGAATTATATAAGTTTGGACAATAACTCTGCGTTTTGCCCACCATTCGGAAAAGTGCACCTAGATTCATATAGAGCTGTTGGCACTGGTTATAATTATATTAATAATAATAATAAAATTCTTCACTGTACACCAGTCAGACAGATACAAAAAAAACTAGATACAAATTAAAAAAAATACAATTGGCGGCCCTATCGCATAGTGCGAAAAAAAAAGATCAGTAAGATAAAAGTTATTAAATTTATGCTCAACACAATTACTTTATATGGGATTGATAAAAGAAATATAAGACTAGTTAGCAGGTTAATGACCTCAAGTTTTTTATCATGAAAGAGTTCGCATATTTGTGTTCCGGTTTGAAGGGTGAGAGAGGCAATGAAATTACAGCGTAATGTTTTTAAGTCACACGGTTGTGTAACGCGCGTGTGATGTCCTTTTGATATTACGAGCGTCTATTGGCCGTGATGCCTATCATGTAGAGTGTATGCTGGTTTGTCGACCTGGTCTTATAATAAAAAAAAGCTTATTAATTTCTTAGCAATGAGAACACTCCTGTTTGATGGTGGAAATAGGTAAATGTACCTTGGCAGGCGACCTTTGTTAGAAGAATACACCCGGTTTTTATTTCATCAAAATCAATCTCATACACCACGCCTAGGTCACCACGCCATTTACGTTAGCCGAGACTATGGTGCTACCTTTTTTTACCTTTTACAAATATATTTAACTTAATATTTCCTGGGCTTAAAACCATAGTTATATACATAACAACCCTATTTCTGATGTACGTTATTTTATGTACATATATACATACATATATATATATATATATATATATATATATATATATATA
>JACJUM010002477.1:3311640-3432196 GCA_020976665.1 Heortia vitessoides | reverse complement strand
ATTTATTGCGTTTATTTGTACAAATATGTATGCCACGTTTATTTATTTTATATATATATATATATTGCCTGCACCACTATATATATATATTTTTCAGTTTTGTGTAATGGTTGACTGGGAGATAATGCCATCTGGCATTAAGTCCGCCATTTGTACATTTTGTAACATTTTGTGCAATAAAGTTAAATAAATAAAAAAATAACACTAGCAAACATAGGCTATAACATGCAGACGAAGTCGTGGGTGGTGAGTTAATAAATACCCAGTCCCAAAATTAATGATAACATTGTTTTGTCGCGGGAATCGAATCTACGATCTTGCTCTGCTCCGCCAGCTTTAATCACTGAACTATACTAATCGTCAGAATAGCGTCCAGATCAGAGATGAACCGGTCTTGTATTATTATTTAAAAAAAATATATACTTTTAAAAGAACACATTTTATATTCTCCTTGTCATAACTGGAATTCAAGCTGGAACCCTTCCGTATCTATGACAGCTTTATAACCTCGTAGTTAATTCCACAAATAAAAAAAAATATAAACATTTCAAAATCAACTAGACCTAAACAATTCATTTCGCAGCTCTGTATAAATCCATCGGGTCCACTCACTGCACTCCACAATCCATTCACTATAAATACAAGTGGCTGTTGTCCGTCTGTACATTACCAAACTAACGAGCTAAGGGGCTTACCCCAGCGGCCTAAACCGAAATTTATCAAGCTCTTGTGAAAGTACTGGAAGGTTAGATATCATTTTTACGTGTTAAGTGTTTCAATTTAACTTATAATTTCTGTGTTTTAAAATATTTTTTTAATAAATTATATTTTTTATTTATAGTGTTAAATATTGTAATGTGATTTCAGTTCGACTGTAGAAAAATGAAGGCTTTTAGGACAGTTTTATTATGTATGGGTAAGTTAAAAATTCATGTATCTATAATATTAAATTGATTTATTATATAAAGTAAATAAATAATATAAAAACATCAATCTAGTCGTGTGCCTGCATTTATTATTATTAGTTAAAGAATTTAATTAACTAATTACATATGTTTTAGCGTTTTAGTTAAGAATGTTAATTACAACGTTATAATTTGTGTTAATATAATTTCTCGTAGGCATCTAGGAACAACAGTCCATTTAGAAATCTGATAAAAAATTTGTGTAATCCTAAAATTTTATCAATTATCCAATAAATATTCCATAAGAATAAATTCTGACACATTGATATCATATTTTATTTGTGGCAATTATACGGTGTATTTAAAAGTTAATTATATACAATTATCCGCTCAGCACACCCTATCGATTCATCGCATGATTGAATCGATGAATTGAATCACGCGCGTATAATGGCGCGTAACACCAATATTTCGGAAGTATATTTGCTTACTCGTCGTAGTTCCTCAATAATGCACGCAATGTTATAATTTTTGTATGCGTAACGAATGGTATCACGAATGTTACATAATGTGATAATAGGTTAAGTTACGAATTATTCGCGTTATACTATCTGCCTGCATGGTTAATTGATCTTTTTTATCAATCGATAAGTACTTAATAATTACGATAAGCATAAGTATATTTACAAATGGCCCATCAATAAATTACTTACTTATCTAACAGCTTAATTATTTTCAGAATTCATTCAATCGTTCCTTCGTATTATAACCAAATATTAACCATGTATACCTACAACTATTATTGTGCAGATAGTAGATT
Organism: Heortia vitessoides; assembly: GCA_020976665.1. NCBI lineage: Eukaryota > Metazoa > Arthropoda > Insecta > Lepidoptera > Crambidae > Heortia > Heortia vitessoides. The sequence continues at coordinate 3,430,471 of JACJUM010002477.1, read as the reverse complement.
CGCTAGTGTTGTGTCGCTAGTAATGTCCCTTCATGACTAAAAAGATATTATTTGGATTTGCATAGCATCTTAAGTCATAGTCTAAAGATTTGGTCCCATGAATGGACTGGTAGTTACTTGGTAGGTAACTAACAGGGTCTACGGTCGGAAATAAATATATTTTTATGTATATTTTTATTACAGGCACCCTTTATATCGCGGCTGCTGCGCCCGTTAGGGACAACTCAGCCCAGCCTTCCGAATATGAGTACGACTACGAAAACTCAGCTCAACAAGGTCAGGCGCAAGAACCTGCCGAATCCGCTAGCCATTATGACGCATACATCCAGGACGTTAAGGCTGCAGCCAGCGGTGACGGTGGTCCAAAGAAGGGCTTCAGCCGAGGCAGCGGTTTGAGAACCATAGCTGTTGGGTCAGCGAATCAAGCGAAGACCGCGCTCGGTAATCAAGCGGCTGCAGCGTACCAGGCTGCTTACGTGGCCAAGAATACCTTGGCTCAGTCAGCGGCGCAGGCTAGTGCTACCGCACAGGCAGCGCTCGCTGGTAAGCAGGTGATCCTGTCGGGACTGGAGCAGCAAGTCAGGGATGCTAAAGTTGGCCTGCAGGGTGAAGAGATGCAGCTGCAACAGGCTAAGAGAGCCGCTCAGGCTGCTGCTCAAGCCGCTCAACAGGCTATGCACCAGGTATGAACCTTTGAATAGATCTACTTATCACAGAGCTGTTTCTTATTAGATTAGGAATTTCGATACTAAGAGTTAGTATGAAAGAGAAAGACTAGGTATGATTCTTGGTCAGAACTTGTAAAGCAATAGTACTTGATCTGAAACAGTTCCTCTGAGAGTTTATAGGAGACGCTGTCTGAAAGTGATATCATACCAAGCCTCGGAAATGCAAGAGTTTAGCTTCGTCTACCCTGTAGCCCTCGTAACTTTGTTAGGGCAATATATATTGGTCCATTAGCCTGTCGTAATGGAGACCAGCTCCATTATGTCCGGAAGGATACTCAATATTTGATGAAGTAAACATATAAAGTAGAATAATCTTTTACAAAAATTTGATTCTACACAGAAAATAATCCAACCATATTTTTTTATTATTAAACCGCAATTTTCTGTTTCAATTTACAATATAAAATAAAAAAGTATTTTTAGTCATGTTTAAATCATACAGTTCTTGAACCGCTTGGCCTACTTATATAACACGTTTGTGCGGAACTATAGACAACATTTTCGGCGATAATATTAAGGAAAAAGGAAAGAAAATGAATGCAAGCGCAGTTCCGTAATGTGAAAGAGCAAACTATATATGTACTCTAAATGAGATTCAAAAGATTAAATCTAGTATAAAACTTCCGGTTTCAGTATGTATTACCAAAGACAAAACGCAAAAGTGTTTATATCTTTATTATGTTGTTCGTTGTCTATTATTTTTTGTTTCACTAATACTATCATAGTTATAGTTTGTAATTATACTTAAAAATATATTCACAATATTTTTAATATAAAGATTGGCAGAACAAACCTTGGTAAAGAAGAATATTTAAATTAATTTAAAACTAAAAAGATTTGTAGAAGTTATTTACTATTTTTTACACTGTTTTATTGTTCCTCGACGGTGTGTTCGTCTAAGTCTTGAACTCTAAAATTGCATTCCATGTTGCGCTTTGTTTCATGTTAGTTCAATTAGGAGTGTCGTAACATTATATGCGTACTAAAAATGTTACAAGTTTAAAGAATGATGAAAGTGAACGAAAGTTTGTGATAACTTGAAATGTTGAAATACGAGACAAAAAAATTAGTCACAGCTTTTCATTTAAATGAAGTTACGAAAAAGCGTAACGATCCACTTATCTGTGTACAAAAACGACATTTCTTAACGAACGCTTATAATAAATTCATTAGACTTAACAAAAGGCACGCAAGGCTGCTTAATAAAAACATTGACACTGAACTAATTTGCAAAACTGCATACAAGAAACCCGCTTTTTGCCCGCCAATCTTGTTTAATTTTATTTGTCTGTGGAAAAAAAATGCAATGGCTACATTACGTAAACATGAATACTATGTTGAAAATCTGCAAAACAAATAAGAATAGGTTGAAAGATATCGGATGGAAATAATTATTTACGTAATTGGGTCGGTCGCCGGCGAGCCGCGAAATCATTTCGATTAGTTGATCTCATTTCTTTTTTATTGGTTCGTGACAATATTGAACGCATTGAAAATGGGCTAGGCGGCCTACACTTTCAAATCACTTCTAGGTCACAATGTATGTAAATGATATTAAATATTTAATTGTTTCTAAAAGCTAATTAGGCTTTCCTTTGAAGTCAGGTGATAAAAAAATATTTGATTTATTTAAATATGCAATGAGCCACCTTCCTTTTTTTCGTTTGATTAATTGAACATTGATTAAAAAAAACCTTTGATTAATTAGATTGACTGTCGTGTGTTTTATATATACATCAAAAGTTTATATATATGTATATATATTTACGTTAGATGTGGAAAAATATAGGGGTATGATTAGAGTGTGAAACTTGTACACATTCTTGCAAGTCTCCCAGTTGAAAGTGGATTCTGTTTGTTATTTTTTTATAGTGCAATACAGGTTGTAATTTTTTGACGGATAAGATAAGCTGAACTGCAGCCCTGGGTGGTATTTATGCACTAAGAACGGCGTGGATAAATAAATATTTAAACTTCAAAGAAGTTTAAAATTGTAGTTCGTTAAATAAAGTACGCACGAATTTTCCTTTTTATTATTTATATATGTTATATTATATTCGTATTGGCACCTAGAATGTAGAATAATTTAAAACAAAAATGAAGTATTCCCGTCTACACAATGAAATTACCGATTCAAAAGAAAATAAATGAGTATAAATATAATTTAATTAAGCTGATTTTGAAATTTGGTGCACTAATCAAGATTGACAAAGGTTCGGTCACAGCGCAACGGGATATAATCGATTTACTGTTTGAAATGGCGGTCAACCAAATTGCAAATGGCTCCCAAATATGTCGCAAGCCCCATTCTGTGGCGACATTATTATCGAATGTTAGCCAAGGAATCGTTCAAGTATTTACTTATTTGTTAATTCAATTGATTTTTTTTGTGCTTATATTGATTTCAGTGGCCAAGTTTATTATTTATTATAATTGGCAAAAATGTTTACATTATCATTTTATGAACATGACGCTTTTGACTTTAAGACGATTAGTTAAATGTTGTCATCATAGTTATGCAATGGAATAAAATAGCAATTCCTCATATCCCAGAACTTATACATTGAGAATGGTCTTTCAACTTCACACCAACGACAATCAATTATGATATCAAGTATATGGTCACGTTCCTGAATAATGTTTAAACGATGTAAAATTGGTAGGTTGCGTGCATTATTATTATTGATAGCAATAACAGTACAGTACATTCGTGATTAAACTTAATTGCTATAATATATAATATTTTTTAGCAATTATATCATCAACTGATATCACGCCGAAGCTTTTTACGCTTTGTAAAGCATACATGCATGTATTTTTAGGTGCCAGCGACTTTTTTCATAATAATAATTATTACTTTTACCTTCACTCACTGCGTCCATTTTTGAATACCGTTTGTATATTTGTGTGTATATTAAACATATGTAGTAATATGGTTCGTATCTCGACCGTAATCAAAGGCATTGACAGGCCTGATGACGTGTTTGGTGGTGTCGTGGGTCTGATTCTCTCAGAACAAATATTTATGTGACAATCTTTGAAAAATTTTGTATGTGAGTTTTAAAAATGTATTTAAGCAATTAGGTATATATGACCTCTGTTGACAGATATCCGCAACACAAGTGATTTATGCTATTTACCTCAAAATCTTTTTATGAGCTGCCGTTTAAATTTAAATATATAAAGTAAATGTATGTGAAATTTCTAATTTAAATATTTACAAATATCCTATATTTTTTTAAGTATGATATCTGTGATGTAAAGAAATGTCAATTGCTAGAGAGACGACAAAGACATCTAATTTAATTTCTAATTTTCATCACTATTAATCGTATTAGTCAAGGCTTCAAAAATCACTTAATATTTAAGGCATTTAATAAATCAGAAAATGAAGCACAGAGATTGATTTTTAAGCTATGTTGAAAACTAATTGATTCGCCGTTTATAGATTTTACGGTATTTTCTATGAGGATAGATTTAATAATAGAGTTGCTAACAGTAATATTATCTTTTTGCTTTGAAAAACTTCGGTCAGTTTTTATCGGCCTATAGTTAATTGTGCAAATTCCATCCATTGCGTCATAGCGTGATGCTTAATATAATATACTTGTACAATAAACGTATTTAATAACATGTTTGTTAAATTCTTAGTGATGTTTTTAAATCAATACATAAATATATTAGCCCGCTCCAAACAACCACTTTTGTATATAGTACGGATTGTATTCACAAAGTAACAGATTTATCTACACCATCAAAGATTAGGCAGATTTGACCGCAAACCGATGTGAGTAAACCAACCGCTAGCTATTTTACTAGGGTGGGCTCAGTCAATTAAAATGTCTTTTGGATTTTAATAACCTACAATTAAATGATATGTCAAACTAAATGCTTAATTTGCTGCAGTCAGTGAAGCATCGATGATACGAGTATTACAACATGCACCTTGATTCTTGAATATATAGAGAACCCAAAGTGATAGAATTAGGCATGAAGATAGCTTGAACTGATGGTAAGGACTGAGGTTACTTTTAAGCTCAAAAATGTTGCCAGTAGACGCGTTATAAATTGAGAACTATAGAAATGGAGGTGTGATATGTAAAAAGATTGTTTATTACGGTTTATGTAAGGAAATAGCTTAACCGCAACACCGCTAACAGAACAATACTGGTTTAAAACATTCGCGCTTTTACCATGCATTATCACATTACAGTATCAAATACCAGACCGCGAGACATTGACATTTGCGGTGTGAATTATAAATAGCGCCCTCGCGCGGAATCTATTCGAACTACATTAAATTACCGCACTTTAAACTACCACAAGTTTTCTTTATTACCATTACTTTGAAGCTTGATTGTAAGCAAGATTGTAAGGCTTGATTGTAACATATATCCGCATTATTTATTTATCACATCAAAAGGATTGTCGCCATATAAAGGAATGTTTAGAAATAGGTTTCGGTTTTGGTAATTATGTAACGTTCAAAAAGACTTAAGAATATCTTAATTTAAATCAATCTATAACAAGTAGTAGAAATAAATTTTTAAAATATAGACGCTAAAATCAAAATCTACACAAACACATATAAATTACAAAAATTAAATTAACAAAATCAACAATATTTCTTATACAGGAAGTAGTCGATCCGATTTTCATATGATCTTACAGTCATCAGTAACAGTCAAATGGAAATTAGGCCTATCTTAAACTAGTTTGCCAGCATGGATTCCTCTTTACACTTTTCTCTTTACAACCATATCTTTAGTACTAGGGAACAGGATCCTACATTACTCAACCGACCTTGAATCCACCAGGTGAACGTTATCCAAGCGGCCCTCAACGCTGCACAAGCCACATCTGAGAACGCCAATGAAGCCGCGTCACAGGCCGCAGGAGAGTTGGGAGCCCAGACCGCCATGGTGGGAGCGGCCCGTCAGCGACTTCATACTCTGCAAGAGCAATTGCACGGTGTCAGGATCGACTTCGAGGCCACACAGGCTGCTGCTAGAAAGGCTCAGGTAATCTACGATCCGACACCAAATGGTTAAGTTCGTGATTCAACTACGTCAGGCAAAAACATTTTGGTGTCTGAAGTACTGGATTTCTATAAGCAATTGAAAGAAACCTTGGTTTTAAGACGAAACCACAAGCTCCAAGGAACGACTAAGTTAATAAAGCTAGTTTTGGTAAGTACAAAAGATGGGAGAGGCATTTTGTGGAATAATCTATAAAATTTATGATAGAAAAGAAAACTAGGCCCTGCATTCAATGAGGGGAGTTGCGGTTTTTGGTTAGTAACGTGTGAGTTTTTCGAGAAAAAATATTAGGAGTATGTTTACAAGTATAATGGTTAGCGTCGAATTCATAAGAATCTACTACTATGTTTGGCAGCTTAGTGAAGGCATCTGTAACACTCTTCTGAACGCAAACATAACTAACATATATTTTAGTTGCTAAAAGAATTAATATTTTCTAGAAAGTTTAAGATGCAACTTCGACGATACCATTTTAGTAATTGTTTTTCTAAACAGGAGGCAAAGAGAGACGCAAGGGTGTACGTAATTGAAGATATAAAAATTTCACTGTTCTTCTAATCGTCCATAGCGCCATTATAAACAGATCTCAAATAAACGTGTAAAACTACAACCTCTTTATTTTCGCCCGCCTTATTCGAACCTTCGGTATCTGTAAGTAACTAAGTCTTTAGAAGAGGTTGCATTAAAGACACAGCTTTTTAACAATGATTGTTTAATTCAGGCGGCCGCACAACAAGCGCAGGCTAACGCGGCAGAGGCAGCAGCAAAGGCAGCGGCAGCTGGTCTCGGGAAGAAGGACTCTTCTCACGAAGGTACGGCTTATGAGGAGTACAAGGTCGCCCCACCAGAACAGAACGCCAGCCAGGAATATTACTCTCGCCAGTCGGACTACCAACACTAGTAGCAATAAGGTTTTAGGTGCTTAAATTGTCCTCTAGGTTCAATAGTATCTCAGTAGATTGCACATGGAATACTTTTTAGTTTTTACGATGCATTTATTTAAAAACACTATCATGCCAAAATGGCGGCGGGCTTCCGCACCAAAGCACGTTCACGAAGATTGTCAGGTACAACTGAAAATTTTCTTTCTGTAATTCACTGAAAGACTTGAACCTTAGGACTAAGTTATTAGGTCATTGTTAAAACAGGATATCAATTCTACTAAGCTACTGTACAATATTTATTTCAACTTTGAATCCTATTCTAACTTTGACCACAAGTAGGATTTTTACGAAGTGTAAATAAAACTTTTGTTTAACTAGTTAATTTTACAACAGCAATGTTGTATTTCTTGTTATATTTTCTTATGCTTTTTATATTTTTTATACAGCCTGTTTATTTATTCAGTTGTAAATGCGAACGCTAACAATTTTGTATCCGTATAACTATGAGCAAGTTATATTGCAAAAATTAAGGCATGACTCCATATTTTATCGTGGTAGTAAAATCACTAACAGTGCTAACAAAATTAAGTGCGATGTCTACAAGCCATAGTGTGATTAAAAAATAAACAAAATGTGTGAAATAAAAGTATTTTGTTAATGTCTGAATTTTAATGCGATCTGGACTGTTCTGACTATTTACGACTTGACTTTTTACTGACTTCTAACATAAAGTTGGGCGATATGTCCAATTTAGTGTTTTCTACTATATGACATGACTTTTGACTTGACATCTCACTTAATTCGACCGCGACTTGACTAACATCTCACTATTTGACTAATCCTGACTTTGACTGATACCATACACAGGAAACGACGCACCCATTGCAAATAGCAACTAATCAAAAACAATGAAGCACTTTATAAATGCACAAATCAATTTATTTATAACTTTATTTGAATTAAAAAAATAATTTAAATACACCATTTTTACTCTTAAAAAAAATTAAAAAATCATTATCATATTGTTATTAAAAATGTAATGGACAATACATACATTCGACCCTGCTTTGTAATTAGGTACTATATGTTCGTAGATAGTGAATGTTTCTAACTCTGTGTGTAACTAAGGAGGCTTTTGTTTGTTTGTTGGTTCGTGTCTATGTGTCGTATTTTATGTTGCATCCAGCTCGAAGGACCAAGATTCCTTATCCCAAAAGTAGCGCAATCTCCTTGTATTTCAGTGTTTTGTGTTTAGTAAATCCAGCTTGTTATTTCCTCGCTTCTCTCGCATTAAGACGAATCAAGAAGATTCGTAAAGCGAGCTCTTTCCGTTTTCAGGCAAACACAGCCATCCCCAGAAACCGAAACCAAAACCGAAAAAAGAGAAACTGGTAGCCCAGCATACCCATGAGGGTACGGAACATGTTCAAGATAGTTCTAACGAGAAAACGCATGCTAAGATATCCCTAGAACCTATTGTGTTGCAACTCGACTCATATCCGCAACCAGAGAAATATAAGGCAAATGACAATGTGCATTTGCACATCCAATCAGAGCCGTCAAGCTCTAGCCAGCAAGAAGACGACTCGCATTCTTCAGAGGAAAGTCAACAACTGAGAGCAGATGATGATCACCATTTGAATGACGAATCAGAAGAACCTTCCCAACAGCCTGCAGAAAGTAAGGCAATAAAACTACAGGATGGTGAAACGTTTGAGAAAATATTCCCGGAGCAATACGTCGATCTCAAGTCCTTTTTCAAAGACAAAACAAACGCCATATGGGCGAAAGGCAAAAAGAACTGGTGGTAGGTAGCTTTACAGAGCAAACGTTAGACCTATACTTTAGGAAAACTCTTGTAAAACTCTCGTATTACATTTATTTTGTTCTCACACTGCAATTTGTCCTACTAGGTATCTCTCGCAGTGTTTAGTCAAAATTGATTCTTATTATTCCAGTAAGGGAAGTCTAAATGGTTGGAGTCTATAATGTACTTTTCCAGGTTTTGTTTAAACAATATTTCAAGTACTGTCGAATATTTGTTTGCTAGATCAAACTAGAAGAAATAAGGCCAGACGTCTTAGTCTTTGAGTGATTCAATTAAGCATGAGGTCTACAAAGGTCGTCTGCATTGGTATCTCACTCTCACCTATATCTACCGCCAATGATCAGTGTTCGCATTGCTGTGTCCCGGTTTAAAGGGTGAGACATCAAGGGTAGGTTAAGTGACGTTATATCTTCAAGTCACAAGGTTAGCCATGAGCTAGTAATATCTTTGTGATATTACAAGCGTCTATCGGCTGTGGTGACGCTATCACGCGGACTGTGTGCTTGTTTGTTGACCTGGTGAGATTCTTAGGTTCAGTTTAAGAACGTGCGGTGACTTCTTTTAGGAAAGGGTGTGTTTATAGTATTGGTAATTGTGACTGAGAGTGGCGAGTCAAGGGCATTGTCGAATCAAGTAATAAAATATTTTATTTAGATTTATTATTTTTGAAGACGGATTTAGAGGAAGAAAATTTACATTGATTTTATACCATTTAAATATTTATTTTAGTTTCCAACCAGAATATAAAGAATGTTATAAGTAAGCAATTTTAATAACATATATTTGTTTACCGTATGATGACTTGATGCGGATGTTTGGCGTATACAGTAGAATCCGATAAAAACGACCCCGCCTTTATTGATGAGCTTAGTACGAAGTAGACACTAAGTGTGAGGTGTGATTTTTATAAACAATTCTTAGAAAGTTGTTCGGATTTAATATATCTACTTGAGCTGTATATAGTGACATGTCGCTTATTGTGACCTATTAATAGAAATGACGTCCGATTATAGTGACTGACTGATTCTTGATATCTCTCGTTTTCGTGATCTGAACACCTTATTCCTTGCGACTGCGTTGGGCAAATGGCCATCTCGTTTTACTGATTTTAAACATACGCTTTATGTGTCTCTTTTTTTATTTAGCGAAATGCCTATGAATATTACAAGGTTGCCTAGAAATGCTTTAAGAGTAAGTTTTTCCTTTGTATGACCTCCGCTGGACATGATGAGTTTGTCACTACCCTACTGATGTCATTATAAGCAGATTCTACTGTATTTAAGAAGGTTTTATAATTAAGCTTGACCTTTAAGGCGTTTTCTTTCTTTGTGTGTTCCTGTTTTGCTTTCTTTTCCTCTTTTCTTCTATGGTTATGACCAATAGTCGTTTGTGTTGATTACTTTAATGAATAATTATAAGTGAATAAATGTTTCGTTATACGTAACATTTATTGTAACCTAGGCATTTCGGTAGGTGTTAAAGAATAATCAGGTCATTCGTATAAGTATCCTAGGACCAGCAACGGGTATTTAATGCCCCTTGTGTACTCGCTTACTAGTCGCTTCATATGCGCGTTCGACGCCACCGCGTTGAATCTTAACCGAACAATGGATAGAATTTCCGGTCCCGTTTTTCTTTAGCAATTTTTAAAATTGTTTTGCGTCAAGGCGGTGAGTTCTATATATTCATTTAATTAGATCATTGGGCATTATAATAAGCTTAAAACTGAACATTTTTTAGCTTAACAGACGTACCATGCATAGTATTTATATCTATACAAATAAATACAATTTAAGAGTTTTAATGCCCATATAACCGCTATTTACTTGATGCTTACTAAAGAGTACATAAACAAAATTGATACAAATGTCTTCGGGTTAATTTCCGTACGTAAAGGCTGGACCGATTTCACAGAGGATTTTTTTTATTTATTATAAACAAAGAACAACTTGAAATCTTGCAGCTACATAGCCTGCTGGCAAGACACGCTCGTCAACTATTACAGGACAGCTATTCTATTTTTAATACAATAATTTCAAGGAAATTCACATGACATCTCGTACTTTGACCTAGCCCTAAGATAAGTCGCTTAAAGCACTTGGATATCTGACAGTCATTTTACAATATTTATTATTTGTCACCTAGACAATACAAATCACAATTATTCATCATAAAAAGTTTGTTTATCACATAAATAATACGGGCACTACCGAATCCGCCGTCAACGCCGCCGCCGCCGATTCAAATATTTAAGTAACAAAAAACCGACTTTTCCAAAATTATTCTCTATGGCATTACTTTTCACTTCTCATTACTTGGATTATTGACCAGTACGCGAATAGGTCTCTTTCAATGTGTCCAGATGTTTTGGAGAAAGTTAAAAGGTTGATAGCGCAGATGGTATTGATCCTATCTTGAGCGCCAAGGGTCCTGGGTTCAATCCCCGCCCCAACAAATACTTTTATGATGAATATTTGTATTTGCTCTGTGTATGAGTGTTAAATATATATATTTAAGTATTATATTTGCGATTCCTCGGTTGGACACTTAACTTGGTATCAAATCAATGTATGGCATTTTGTGTTCATTATAATTATTAATTTGCTTGTAATAATATCTGTGTATTTCTAAAAGTTGCTATCTGTCGTAACAAACACATTCTTCAATTTTATTGATTCTGGACTGCTAAATGCGCCGATATCAAATACATAAATTCGGTTCAAACAAAGTAGATATTAATAAATAATTAGGATTAGAAAAGTGTAGGTAGGGAGAGTGGGCACTAATGGACACTTGTTAAGTATTTTAAAACACTTACATTTCCAAATATGATTGCAAAAATTATCCTCTCTAATTAAAATATGTATATAAATATAATATAAACAAACCATATCCTGGTAATTACAAACAGTAAATAAATAATTTTCATAATTGGTGTAGTCGTTCTAGAATAATTCAAGTGCTTACATATACACGTGTCAATTTTCTTACTACCTACTATCAAAAACTAAATTACGCTATAGTCTCCTACTACAGCGAAATACCAGAATAAACCTAGATTGCAACCTTATTTCTGATATTATAAGCATCGAGTAAACCGGTAATACTTAGCACATGATAACAAACAATCTCTAAGCCTGTATTGTCTATCACTTCTTTAATTGCCTTCCTCAGTCCTCTCTCACAATCAATCCACAATCACAAACATTACACACGCAATCAATAAACCCCGTTCGAGCGAATACCGACCTTATTAGCAGCGGGGCATATTCAGTCATATTCTTTTAAAATGATTTAATGAACCCATAATTGATCGTCATTGGATCGGCTCCTATCCCTGTCGCTTTATAGCATACAATTGGGCATATTATGGTCGTTTACTAATAGGGCCTCGCTTTCTCATCCGGTGGCGCTAGTATTGGCGTCTGAGTAGTCCAAAGCTAGGTTCGTCATAAACAAGAATATCTATATATTGTGTTAGGTTAATATTGTTTACTATATTTAAAACACATTTGTGTAATCGTTCCTTTGTATACGACATAGAATGTTACAAAACATTATAATTCACTAGCATTAATGCACGTACACATATTAATAAAACTGATAGAACTACTAATTAAACTAATATATTTCATTTACGTATACGCTAAGCTTCGCAGACAAAATCTTGCCATTATTCTTTCAGAGTTGATCAAAGAGGAACATGCCGAAGAAGCTGAAGAGGAAGAAGAAGATTGCGATGAAGAAAAATAACTCAGGAATGCTATTCAAAATAATTTAATGCCATTATGTTTTTATAGTTCATAATTTTATAAGCTTTTTTATTAAAAGTATAATTCCTAATAAGTATTGTTGTTTTTACTTGGTTTCGTAAACGTAAACATAATGTCTTATCTTACCTACAATACATTCCGTTCCAAGCAATGTGTGTTTCATACACATCAAATTGGTGACAAATACAATTGCCATTTGAAGTTCTACGTATCATAACTAACTATTTAGCATGTATTATTAATTTAATAAATATTATTTGTGTCCGTTATGGGAGAGAATTTGACTTACTTTCTTTATTATGTTTTATTGCGTAATGACAGCTATGAAGTTTTGGTGTAATGGAACGCTCATTCTTTTCAAAACACGAGTCTACTCGTGTAGTTCACGTTTAATGTCATACATTTACAAATAAATAATGTCTGTGATTAAGAAGAAGAAGCATGTATCTAAAAAGAACAAAAAAGCCTGGCGGAAGTACTGTGATATACGGGATGTGGAGGATTTCTTGGACGACCAACGTTTAGAAGAAAGATTAGGGTGAGGTTATGTTTTTCTCTTAACACTATAAGATTGAATTTATGCTAACATAATTACCTGCTTTAGATTAATTGCAATTGTTAGAATGTCTGCATTTTATAAAATTAAACATTGTAATTTTTTTCGCCATTATGTATTTGTTTCCACAATTAAAATAATTAAAAATATTACTTTAATTGTAGTCTTAGTAATTTAAACTATAATATGTTTATATCATAAATATTTTGCAATATTAACATATCATCTAAATTTTATTGCAGATTTTTTTATAAATTGTTATGTATGAAATTTCAGAAAATTTGATACCAAACCTGATGATGAGCTGTTTATAGTAGATACACATGGTGACAATGATGATGAAAAAGAAGATATAAAAATAGCGAGTGCAGTCAAGCCACGATCTGCCAAGGAGAGAAGGAGGCTAAAGTTAACTGAAACACCTAAATGCTTTGACATCTTATTACCCAGTTCTAAGGTACCTATATTTATTGTTTTTTAATTAACACACAACATTTTTAAAGCCACTTAATTATGTAAACATCAATTCTTAAGCATATTTGATAATATAATTATACATTCTTGAATTCATTAATAAATCAAGTATAGTATTTTCTTGTTTAAAGTTTAACTTTTATTGAAAATCTGTTTTGTTTTTATGTTTATTATTTTGGAATCAGCAGTTACTTATAGTAGAATAAGTTTTGATTATAGTGTAAAACAATATCATACAATTAGTGTAGTGGCTAATTAATAGAAATGTTGATGCAGGTTTGAGAATTTATGTAATTTAATAAGAACTTGTTATCTGGAATAATGGTAAATTTATAAAAAAGTAGACGAAGTTATTTCTCTTGATAGTTTCAATAAACAAAATTACCTGCTTTTTCCAGGTTCAAGATCCGAATGCGAAACGGAACCGTGTGAATCCCATAGGATCGAGGCCTACAGCATTAAGCAAAATTACAGAGAAAAAGAGATTAAAAAAAGGTGTATTTGAGAAAAAAGTGGAAGTTGCTAGAAAAAATAGGAAGATTGCTCTAGAAAAGAAAAAGAAAGCTAAGCAAATCAGGTCTACCTTTGATTTGGATTTGTGGGGCCATGACTGTAAGTTATATTGATATAAAAAAAATTATATAAAAAATGAATGCCCATTTGCTATTTAAAGAAGTGATTTTTTTACATTAGTCTGCCTGGAATAATAAATAATGGCTAAATTCTGTTAACTAAATTGCATTGTTAAGTTCTAGGTTATGTATATCTTAACTCTATTTTCTGATCAATCACAGAAATACGAAAAGTTTTAGCTGTAACATGTCTGTTTGTTTTTATTTCTAGCACCTGAAGCTAAAGGTATACCATCAACTCTTTGTGATGATTTTACTCCTCCGGAGGCACAACTCCACAATGTGCTGCCTGATAGAAGACTCCGACCCAAACCTGCTCTTCCGAAGACAGTGGTTACAAGAGCTGCAGTGGAAACTCCGCACCCAGGCACCAGTTACAACCCTAGCTTTAAGGTGAGATATTTTGGCTTGGTGAAAAGTTTTGAATGTTGTTAAGTTTAATACTGTGTAAATTCAAAATTGGAATCAAAAATATAAATAAGTAGAATTTTAAAAAACATTTATTTTTGTGGTAATTTTAGGCAACATAACATTACATTATAATTAACACATGAGTTCTAAAATTATATTCAGCCTGAATCATGTCAAAATAAAGAATTCCAAATAGATCCATACTATTTGGAATTCTTTATTTTAAAAACAAATCAAACATTGTTTTATTTGAAAAATTCATAATTAAATGGAAGGCGAGTTTAATATTGGATATATTGGTTGTAATTTTAAGAATTGAGCTCTGTAAAGGTGCTAGTTTCTGTATTAACAGTTCTGAATTTTTGGTAAAAAAAATATAAATTGACCTTATATAAAAATTTATTTTTGTACTATTACAATATTTTCTATTTATGTGTCTATAGGTAGTATAATCTGTTTTTGTCTTAAACGGTTTTTTAGTCCAATTTCTTTTGAGTGTTGCTTTCTCATGTTGCCATTTCTAATTATTTTTATGTATATCAAGATTTCTAAAGCAATCCTTACATATTATCATCGGTAGGAACACCAAGAGTTGCTGCAAGATGTGGTGCAGCATGAGACCAAGATCATGAAGCGTGAGGCGCACTTGCACCGTGTCACCACTGGCATGTTCCGCAAGGTCACCCCACAGGAGAAAGAGGTTTGCGCAAGCTATTAGCCCTTAGGGTTGAATTGTACCTCCCCAGGCGTCGTATTAGGCGACTAAGGTACCAGATCCGACAGATGGCGGTAAATCCATCCGAAACAGTATAGCTCAAATGCACAGGACGGGAATGGGGAGCAGCATCCCAGTCGCGAAAGCTACGCTCTGCGATTGTCATCACGTTTGCCCAGCGCGGCAATTCCCCCTTTCTTGGAGAGGCCTATGTCCAGGAGTGGACTTCTAATGGCTGATATGACGATGATGTAGACATATAAAAAATCCTTTTTTCATTTTTTTGTCTATTTGTTTCTTCCCCTAACCTCTGAAACGACTGGACAGATTTTAACAAACCCTTTACTGAAAGCATTAACTGATGTTATAAAGAATAAGTTAGACTACTCTTATCATTTATTATTCTCGCGGGATATATAATTATTCTAGGAAAACCTCGGGTCGCTACTGGTATTGAATTGGAAGTGATAAAAAAATCTTTTCAGAGTCAATGGCGCGAAGAAATGAGCGCCGGCATACCCCAGCCGCACAACCCGGCCAACGATCCCGAATCGGAATCAGACAATGAGTATAAGGCCATAAACCCTCCTGTCAAGAACAAGAAGAAGGATCACAAGGCTAGAAGGAAACAGAAAGAGAGACTCGCGGAAAAGGAGCGATTGAAGAGGCAGAAGATTGACAAGAAGAAGATTACAGATATTTATAAGTAAGTCTACTTCTTTCATTTCTAAGATTTTCGTGATTAAGAGCGATTAATTGGGATCTGAATTAAAATCAAATTTAACATCTATAATTGTTTATTTGGAAATCAACTTTTGATTCATATAGGTACCTTCGCGTTCCGTGAGATCTTTTCCCGTGGGATCAGAAGTAGCTTATCCCTGAGGTTCGAGTAAAACCATCAAACCAAAATAAACACAGACAGACAATAATTCTTCATCGGTGTCTACAGAGGTCGGACCATCACTTCGATTATCGTCATTGTCATTAAAGTTTTTATTTTGTAAAATCTTTAATTACTCAGAACTTCCGAACCGCTAAACCGATTTGGATAACTTTTTGCCCATCATGTACAGTTTGATTTAACTTGAGAGATAGGATAGTTAATTCTCTTTGTATCATGTTTTGGTAAACCAACAAAGTAAAAAACATAAAGAATTCTGCACCAATTTAGTATACAAATTGATGTGGTTTCAAAACAAGCCTTCATCAGTAACGAGAGAAATAAATAGCATTGGATTTTTTAATTACCGGTTCGATTCTGAGTACTTTTACAATATATTGATTCAAAAAGCAGAGCAGAATTAAATTTAGTTAATAATATCTCGATTTATAGTCGCAATATTTTTTTCGTGAGACACATAGACAGCTAGAATAATATGCGATCGTCGATTCACCAGGCTCCGGAAGCTCGAGAGTACGATCTCGCAGTCGGAGCAGAAGCAGGCGAGCGAGCGCAGCGCGCGCGCGCAGCGACGCGCCGCGGCCGCGCGCACCGCGCTGCCCGCGCTCAACGCGCACCGGGCGCCGCGCCGCGAGCCCGAGTTCGTCGAGCTCTCCGGCGACCTGCGCCAGTTCAAGTCGACCAGTGAGTCCCGCTTTCCCCCCCCCCCCCGTCTTTTCTCCCATCCCGATGTTTCTCCGCTCAGATCCCTGCGGGGGCGACTGTAGTTAAACGCGCGGTCGCCGCCGCGGGGCACGCACGTGAATACAGGCACAGGGTCGCTTAAAAATGAGCGACCTCGTCCTTTCGCCCGGCGGCGCTGGAATTGACGTCTGAGTAGTCCAGCAATAGGCTCGCCCGAAAAAAATCCGTTTTGTATACGAAATATGTTTATTGTAGTCAATAATTTACCAGTAATTTTTACATTACTGGTAACAATTTATTTTGACGGACTCATTGGGTTGTGGGATTTTCACCCAAGGAAAACATTTATATGACGAAATTTTTGTTTATTCTGTGTCTGGGTATGAAATATGTATTCTGTAAGTATTATACTTGTAATTCCTTTGTTGTTTGATGTCCGTATCAACCCGTGCTTTAAGCAACTTGTCTTGGGGTACAGCTGAACCCTAATTCTTAAGAAATACCGTCTATTCTCCAGCGAACCTCCTCCGCGACCGCTATGAGTCGCTCCAACGCCGCGGTGCCCTCGCTGCCTCCAAACTCATGATGAAGAAGAAGAGGAAACTGAAGAGCTACTTTAAGGCAGGACACAAAGTCACCGACCAGGACATCGACCGGTATATCATCAAGAGTGCGGCGAAAAAGTGACGTTAACACTTGGATATACGGTAGATTATTGGGGAATAAATTGGATATTATGTATGCCGTGTTTTGTTTTTATTTTCCTTATACATAAGAGATACCGACCACCTATTTATACAACCATCGATAATCTTACTTAATACTAGCGGACCAGACGTTTTACTGATAAATAACCTAAATACCGACTGCTGATGGCTGCCAAGCTAATTTGTGAATCTAAATCATCCAGGTGCCTACTTAAATGCATTCACAAAAAATCAGTCAATTTTATCCAGCTATTTTATTGTACCTAGTATGGATAAATAACTTAGATACCAACTACAGCGCCTGCTACTACCATCTGCTGGGCAGATTTGTGAATCAAAACCATCCAGGGCGTCACCCAAACGTATACAAAAATCATTAAAATCGGCCCAGACGCTTAAGAATCTTGCGAATGCGAATCTTTGTATGGAAATTAGTTTTCTTTCAAGACTGCACAGTGACATTGCGTATAGCAGTCACGTATAAAACGTTAATTATATACCATATAAACCTTTTTGGCTTTAAGTTTTCATATATCTGTGTCAGAATTTTAAAATTTCTACTTAGGTATATCTATTTTACTCAACGGACTGTTTCATCTCCCTCTATCTATCATTTTCCGCGTATAAGCACGCATCCCGCAACCATAGTGTGACCATTTTATTGACATCTCCGCCATATTGTATAATTAAAAATATTTGATGTACCCATTTGGTAAAATTCCACTTATCATTTCTGTTGTATCATTATTATATCTTTTTTATTTATTTCCATATATTAAATAATAATATAGTAATACATTTTGTTTTTATTTTACTAACATAGTTTCTATATTTTGCACAATATGGTTGACGAATGGTATCCCTAGATAAAGTTTTTTTTCTGAGGAGTGAACATTGGCTTGTAAATACACTGTAGTGAAAATTATGTGAATCTTGCAGTAATCTTATTTTGCTAGGAAGAATAATTTACTTTTTTGTTGTTAGTTTTCTCGTAAAACAATGTAGGTATCATTAGCTAAATACGTTTCTCACGGTTTCCTGGTACATATGTCTTTTTTGATTTTGGCTCGTGTCATGGTTGTAATTTGTATAATATTTCTTTCAAGCATAGAAGTCAGCATATAGTGTTGTACCAACAGAGTTTATATAGTAATTTGGTAAAATCATCAAATCGGGTATGTGCACAATTTTTTTTTGACATTAATTATTATATTATTATTCATTCCATAATTACAATAAAATTTTAAAGTACCTATCTAGATCGTTAGGTAGGTAAAACAGCTTTGTTCTGCATCTTCCTTCTTTTTTTATTTTAATATATTTTATAAACCACGGTTGCTATGTTGTAAAAATTAATGCCAAAATCAATGCTATGATTTTGAAAGTTTATCTTATTATAATCAAATTCATTAGCCGAGAGGTACCGGCAGAGTAGAATAGTATCGGCTGATAGAGAGCGAGAGATAGAGGCGACTTAGATACCAGAACCGACAGATGGCGGTATATCCATCCGAAATAGTGTAGCTCAAATGCAGAGGGTAAAGATGGGCAGCAGCATCTCCGTCGCGAAAGCTGCGCTCTTTGCGGCAATTATGGGCAAAGTGACCCCTTTGTTGGGGAGGCCTGTGTCCAGCTGTGGACTTCCAGTGGCCGTAATGATGATTCATATTCATACAGTTTAAATATATTTAAGTGCTGTGTTGTTAATAATCAGGGAAAATACCAAAACAAATTAAATTAAAAAAAAAATTCTTTATAAATTTACTGTAAAAAATCTTAACATATTTTACATTACAACTAACAGTAGTCTACTTACAAATATTTTACAGCAATATTGTGGCAGTGTAACAGTACGTAAATCTAGAATAAAATTAATATAGGTAACTTCGCAGGTTTCAAGGTAATTTTTCCTTAAAAATAGTAAAATAATATATCATAAAACCTAATACCAATAAGTCTCTAATACTTCAACAAAAAGTAATAAATTAACTACGCCGTAAACTAACACCAAATACACGCGTGCCAATGTGTACACGAGTTTTTACGTATGAGCATTTTTAATTGTACATAAAAAAAATAATAAAACGATGATTTATGATAATGGTCTAAAGGTTATACAGTCAATAACAGGATCATGATACAGCCCGCTGCTGGCCCAAAGGGCGCCTGAACCCAATCATCGAAACCCTTGAAGGTATCAATTGTTAATAAGTATGTCATCAAGGTATCTGTCAAATATATATTTGTTATGTATTCTTTGCTGTATTGTTACCCCGCGGGCATGTACATGACGTCCTAACCATTTTCGAATTTAACGAAATAAAAACAAGCTATCTACATAGATCACATTTAACTTTTTGATCATATTTGTATTTAGGAATTGTTACATATACAATAAATATGACCCACTCATCGAATAGTGCACGGTTGCGTTTTCATTAACAACTCCTGAATACAAATACTCTTACCAATTATTATTAACAAATATATGAAGTAGCTCAGCCCCATCTCGCCGCGATGGTGTACAAAGACCTCAGAAGTTCTAAGGCCCTTGTATCAGAGACTCCTTTTAAGTCAGTTTCTTGAGCGGCGACTCTAGCTTCGGCTTTTGGGAAGTCCGCAAACAGTGTTGTTCTCGGTTCAAGTGTTGTTGTCCTCGAGAAGAATTTCTTCGCTCCTCTGCGGATTGATTGCGTCGTTCTGGAAGGCAGTGTTGTCGTTTCGATAACTTCTGTTGTAGTTCTAATAGCTTCAGTTGTAGGATTCGTGAGAGAATTAAATGCGCTAGGACTAAAATTTAGACTCTTGCCTCTCCTTTCGCTGTGTTGAGGTCTAGCTTCCTGATTGTCCACGAATCTCTCTGCCCTGTAATCGGTCGTCCTCGAAGGTTCATAGTCTACTGTCGTCGTTTGGTACTCGTTCTGTTCTTCTTCTCTTGCAATTTCATCCATGTCGTTTTGCGAAACTGCCATAAGAGCTTCTAAAAGCGCTCGTTTTGAGGCTTCCGCTGTTGTGTTGTGGTCATCGTCACATGTTTGCACTAACAGCAGAATGAGCCTCCTAACTGTTTTCGATTTGGTCTTCTTCATCACATTCATTAGCTTCTGTGTTGTGGTTGCGTTCATTCCTCCCATAATTTCTTTAGCTTTTTCTACTACCGTATCCGTTATTGCGCTTAAGTCTTGTGAGGGTTCTGTTGAGGTGGGATCTCTCAAAAGTCTGCCCAATCTCTCTTCTTTAACATTACCTGGCGTAGTGACGTCTACGTTAATAGACGGTGAGACAAACTGTTCACTAGTTACCGTAAAGTCATTAGCAGGCGCATTTGTAGTGCTTACAGCCCAAGCGTTGGTTTGTTTAGCGACCTGAGACGCCTGTCCAGGGCCTGATGGGCTTAGTCCATCGTTTAGAGTAATTGGGTCCAGTATAGTACTGTGCCAAGTTTCAAATGTACTTGGCCAAGGGAACTGATTTGTGGTCTTTTCATTATCAGGTGAAGTAAATATGCTGCCGGAAATGGGCGAAAGCGTTGTACTAGGCTCCAGTTCTTCTAATTTATTCGTTGTCGTAGGTAGGGTTGTTGTAGGGGCTGTAGTGGTTTCACTGTCAGGCAACGTTGGAGCTTCAAGGTCTTCAGAAGGTCTTCTTATTGTCGAATTCGATGAGTCAATTTGAAGTTGCTTTCCTTGACGCAAGCCGTTGCTCTGTGGAGCCACGAACGATTGACTATGAGCTCTTTGCAATTCTTCTTCGTTTTCCAATTCTATACTGTCAATTTCAGTGAAATATACAGGTGTAGTTTCGGGTATGACAGTTGTAGTTCTAATCTTCTTACTTTCGAAAGTGTTGATAGCAGTGCTAATAACAGGTGTAGCTGTTGTTTCAGACGTGTCTACTCCCCAAGCAGTCGGTAAATTGGTTACTTCAACATATTCGCTTAAAGGTTGTGAATGAGTTGGGTTTACTTCTTCGCCGTACGGTGATGATACTGTAGGGGTATTGTTTTGGAACCCACCGTATTTAGGAAGTGCGTAGCTACTTTCAGTTGTTGCTACTATATTTTCATTGTATATATTGTTCGCCAGAGTATTTATATTTGCTGCAACAGTATTAGAATAAGGAACGGGTGTAGTTGATTGGCCTATAGGTGTTGATGGAGAAGTGTAAGATGCTGATATCCTAGCACAGCATCTGAATGGGTTTTTCGGAGTCACCGTAGAATAAGTAGTAGGGACAGTTTCAGTGCTGTATGGACGATAAGTCGTCGTCGGTTCTTCTGAGATAGAAGAAGAAGCAGTTACCAGGTTTAAGGCCTTAGGATCTCTTAAAGAACTCAACGAAGGTTTAGATTTGATGTCGTCAGAAAAACCGAGTATTTCTTCATCATCTTCATTAACCGTAGTAGTTGGTTCAGTGTTTAATGAGTCTTCAGTGTTGAACGAGTCGGGGAATGAGGGGTGAGTTGGTCTTATGTCTGACAAAACCTTTCTGAATTGTACAGGATCTTGCAAGTAAGCGGATAGCGCATGGGTAAATACTTGTGCCAATTCTCTGATCTGTGGTGAAGTTGCAAGAGGATTTTGGCTTTGCTGGACACTTAAGTCTTCGGCAAGTTCGTTGTAAGTTCCGTTAGGGTCTAATTTTAAATCTTCTAAGAGTTCGGCGTGATCAGGACCTTGTCCGAAAAGACTGCTATATTTATTTATGGTGTGGGGACTCAAAAGACCGGGTAATCCGTCTTCAAGAGGTCCATATTCATCGAAGCCTGATGTAGTGCCTACAGTTTCTTCTGGTGTAGTAGTTGTAGAAAGGTTATCTAAAGCTGTCGCGTAGTAGATAGCAAGGCTGTGGAGTGTTTTGGGTGTCAAAGATGGAGGCACAATGAGACCTGGGCGATTGGGTTGATCACCATAATATTTTTCAGTCATAGTTGGTTCAGTCGGTTCGCTTGATCCAAATGTCCCTAAATTCAATTTTCTAATAAGTCTTTCTCTACGTTCTTGATAAGGTTCGGTAGTTACCTGGATACCTTGGCTTGTGTACGTTTCTAATTTATCGGAAGAAGCCGTTTCTGTAGCAAAAGAGTTAAGACTCCTTGTGGTTTGCGGTATTTTAGTAACAGACTCAAAAGAGTCCTTTGTTTCAATTGTCACCTTGTTGTGTAGATTTTGTTTGACTTCATACTGATCACTTCTATCAGTGGCCTGGATTATTTTCTCTGTGGTTGAGGGTACTACTGTTTTATTCTTTTCTTTTGCAAGGAAATCTTTTAGCAAGGAAACTCCTGGCCTTGTGTATGGATCACGTCTTTCATGGTGGGGTGTCGAATAAGTTTTAGAATAAGGCTCTAGCGTGGAACGTTTGGTGGTAGGTTCTTCAATGTTCTGCGCTGCTGCGTTCACATTCTTGTCACGAATATCGTATAAGGTTGTTAAGTTCGGATTGTTCTTAGGCTTATTCGATTTTAGTGGCACATTAGGAGTGTAGACTGGGTACGGACGGAAACTCTTGCTGTGATAATCGTGCAGGAACTGTCTGTTGTTGTTATTTGCTGCAAACGAGGCGCTCTCTGCTGCGACTTGCATTTCCCGAATGCTGTTGAAGTCAATAGGCGGCGTTGCTGTAGTGGGTCTGTAGACTGGCCCAGAGTACGTTGGTACAGTTGTCTTAGCAGAAACATTACCGAAGTTATTTGCTATGAGCTGCACCAAATTTTTTCTCCTCTTTTCAAACACTGTAGTTGCTTGTGTTCTTTGAGTGGGGTTGTAGTTTGAAGTATCGAAGAGTGCCTGGAAACTCCTTGCAGTTGCTTTGGAGGTGGGTGGCTGATTGTCGCTGTGGAGTCGTTGTCTATGCCTGAGTAACCTCTCAGTTGTGCTCGGAACATTGACTGTCGCTCTTCTAGATTCGGCGCGGATGTTAGTGTCAGTGCCGATCTGTTGAAGGTCCGAGTTCTTAGTGAGAGGTTGCGATAACTTCTGGGTTTTCTTTTGCTCGTTCGAGTAGTATTCAGCGCTGGATTCGTACAATGCGGGGGCGGAAGCGCAGTCCACCTTGAACCACCAGTCACAGATGAGGTGGGACTGGCTGAAGATGGTGCCGTTTGGACACAAGAACGAGATTTTGCGGGATGTATCGCAGATGTGGAAAACCTGGAAGACAAGAACATTTTTTATAAAACAGGTATAACGCAGTTTGCTTTGAATTTTGAAGATATTACTTATTTATTCATGCCTTTTTTTTCTCAGAGATGTAAAATGTTCCGAGTATTTATATTTGTTTATAATGCTTTAGATGAAAAAATAAGTTCAGTAAACATTATTATCTTGAATATATTCTTCTTATTCAAAAGAATAAATAAATAAAGTTTGAGTTGTTACCTGACAATCTGTCTCCAAGTCAGCATAGTAGCCTGTAGGCACATTCTTGCAGTTGAACCCCGTGTTTGGGATGTTTGGATACGCCGGAAAATCTACACCCGCCTTGCCGATTACACCTTGAAAAATATTAAACAGTATTGATAATAATAATAAATTCACACAACAATTTTTAATATTGATCTAACTCCGAGATAACAGACATGTATTACTGATATCATACATTAGAGGAATCAATAAATTACTTATAACTTTTATTTAATACCCAGATACAGAACAAAAATAAATGTTCTGTGTTCATTTAAATGTTTGTTACCATTTAAGCAGCAGTTAAAGCGTATCGTGTTATATTTTATAAGAATAAGGTTGTAAATATGTTTTTCATTATATAGCTGCTACTAAAGCTTAGAGAAAAAACTAGTTTTTTAGATATCTTGATGAGTTTCACCGGTGAGCCATTTCACCAAATATCCTTTAAATCTCTTAATGTGGACTTCAGTCAGGGCTTATGCCAAGTACTAAAATTTTAGTTTCAATACGATACGACGGGCCCGATGGCGCAGATGGTAGTGATCCTGTCTTGTGCACCAGGGGTCGTGGGTTCGATTCCCACCCAGAGCAAATATTTATATGATGATATTTGTGTTTGCTCTGTATATGGGTGTAAAATATATGTATTTAAGTAGTATATTTGTGATTCCTCTGTTGTCTGGCGTCCGTAACACAAGTGCTTTAAGCGACTTACCACGGAGTCAGGTCAATGTATGAGATGTTGTGAGAATTAAAAAAAAAAAAAGTAGGTTGGTTAATCTATACTAATATTATAAGTATATTATAAGTATATTTGATAGTTTGTTGGTTTGGGTGGTGGTGGATTGATGGTTTTAGATTTTAAGTTACATCATATGTAACTTAAAATCTCTACTCGGTCAATTTAAATAATTGTTTCACCATTAGAAAGTTACATCTTTACCGAGTGACATAGGCTATATATTGTATTTAATAAAATCAACTTTATAAACCTAAAACTGATGTAAAGAGGGCACGATTTATATTATTGTGCGTTTGTAACGAATCTATTCTTACTAATATTATAAATTCGAAAGTAACTCTGTCTGTCTGTCTGTTACGCAACCACGCCTAAACTACTGAACCGAATTAAATGAAATTTAGTACACATATAGTGTTAAGCCTTAAAAAAGACATTTTTTCATTCGACATAAGAGTTGTCGTTGGGTCGAAAGGGGGATGAAAAGTTGCATGGAAGTATCGCTATTGTTAGAGCTAGAAGCTTATAACTTATTATTTAGGTTACACCCCATGGAGTTCACAAGTGTTACGCCAAGTGATCCAAGAAAATCACATCATTCAGCAATTTCACTTCGTCTTGAAACTGGAACAGCAACTGTGACCAATGCTGTCTAATGACAGATGAAAACCTAGTGACGCAATCACTAGTCTTTCTCTCTTACCTTGGTGCTCGACTACGTCCAGGTCAGGTTGGCTATCAGCAGGAATGAGTCTCTTGACCAGAGCGCGTCCTTCCGTGAAGTGTTCGAAGCCGGCTGCTCCCATCGCTTGGGCAATTGCTTGGATGCTCTCCGCGCTCGGCTCCGGGATGTATAGCTCGGCTGAACGAGATGTGTCCTGGAAGAAAGATCAGGAACTTTTAGTATGGAGATTTGTTTAAAGAAATTTGGGATGGAGAGGGTTTGTTCAGGGTACATTTGTGGTGTACAAGTGTTAGGCACAATTTTTACTATTTAAAGAAAACCTATCAAATGCTATTGCGTTACTGTACATTTGTGTTGTACTGTACATGTTTTCTAAAATATCTAATAAGTTGTCATATTTACAAGGTAATATAGTTGTCTCTTTTTTAAAGTAGGTCTAAAATTATTAATAATTGTTCTAGTACATCAAAAAACGAATCCTACCATATTTTTTAGAACCTGGAAGACAGCAACACTTTATTTTTAAATTTTACGATTTATACATAGGCGGAAACGCTGTCAGCCATTAGTCTATAGCTTATTTGTGCTGTGTCGTCGTACGGCTTTGTAAATAATAATTTGACATAAAAAAATCAACCGTTGTAGAAACCGAAAAGTTTTTATTTAAACTCATCCACTAATTTAATAGCCGAGCGATATTAGTTTGAATATACATTTTATGGCCGATAGCGTTTTTAGCGTTGGAAATTAAAAAAAATCTTGTTTTTATATTGACATTATGCAACTTTCTTGGATTTCATGCAGAAAGTCAAACATTGCAAGGAATACTGATCTATTGCCCCAAATTTAATATGGGTCAAGTAGCCGACGCAATCGACGAATAAATATACATTTTTAGAATAGTTACTATTAGTTTTTTCAATTCTTTTGATTCAATACAGCAGAACAAAGAAACCTTAATATACTATTTAAAAAATAATTATGAATCTTATTGTTACCTTTCGACGTTGCGCAGATCGTCGCGCCCCGTCACAGGTGCCTGGAAATAACAAAATTTATTTACATATATATTCGCACAACATTTTCATTTCTCATTTTCATTGACATCATCCGGAGGTAAGTCGCTCAAAGCATTTGTGTTAAGGACTTCAGAAAAGGAGGAATCACAAATTTAAATTTAAACACATATTTTGGAACACCCAGGCATACACAATATCGTCATATAATTATTTTTCCTGGGTGGGGAACAAACCCACGACCCTCAGCACATAAGATAGGTTCCTGCGCCATCCGGCCGTTATTTATAAGTATAGTCTCTATATTTAAATAAGGATGAGAACCATTTGTTTGTAGTCATTTAATTAACAAATATAGAAAAAATTCTCTAGTGCGGTAAAGATTGTAAATTCCCTCTTTAAGACAAACATTTAAAAGACGGATATTTGTGTTTGTGCTGCGTCTAAGTGTCTACGTGGAAAAGTGACTTTGGGGGATGTAGTAGTCTTCCTCGATAAATGGTTTATCTAACAATGAAAGAATCTTTCAAACCGGACCAGCGGTTCCTGAGATTAGCGCGTTTAAACATACAAACAAACTATTCAGCTTTATAATAATAATATTAGTATATATATATATATATCCGTGATTTCTCTGTTGCCTGATCTCTGTATAACAAGTGTTTCAAGCGACGTATCTCCGAGTCAGGTCAAAGTACGAGACGTGGTAATAAAAACTTTGACATTTAAATTGTTGATATAGTTTGATAATAATATAAGGTTTGACGGGCCCGATGGCGCAGATGGCAGTGATCCTGTCTTGTGCGCCAGGGGTCGTGGGTTCGATTCCCACCTGGAGCAAATAGTTATATGATGATATTTTTGTTTGTTCTGTGTCTTGTGTCTGGGTGTAAATATGTTTATTTAAGTAGTATATGTGTGATTACTCTGTTGTCTGGCGTCCGTAACACAAGTGCTTTAAGGGACTTACCACGGAGTCAGGTCAATGTATGAGATGTGGAAAAAACAAATAAAAAAAGGTACGCATATAATGCGTAGATTCAAAATTCAATTAACAACAGCCAAATAAGAAAGTCTTGAGGTAGAATAGCCTCCCTCTGTACCGGGTGTCATAAGAGGCGACAGGCGCACCGGAACCAACAGATGGTGGTATACCCATTCCAAGCAGTGTAGCTCAAATGCACATGGCGGGGATGGGTTAAAGTCGTCGCAAAAGCTTCGCTCTGCGATTGCCAACACGCTTGCCCAGCGCGGCAATTATGGGCAAAATTCCCCTTTCCTTGGGGAGGCCTATGTTCAGCAAAGGACTTCCATTGGCTTATATGATGATGATGCAATAAGAAAGCTGACACGAACAAACAGACCATTATTCAAACAAAAATGAATTTCAACTGATCGGGCGTAACTCCGATTGATGTATTCACCAGAGATAATCTTGCGAGTAAACGCCTTCTAACAATAGCTGGTATTGGAATGATTTAGATACAATAGATGAACATGTACGAGCAGGTACCTGTTCCAACTTTCTATCTCAGTATCGATATGGCGTAATAAGCGTGTAATGAACAGATGCGCTCATAATGACATTGTTAACTAATGCAGGACCGGTAAGGACGACGTGGCAATTATGGGAAATATTCCCCCTTTCTTGCGGATGCCTATGTCCAGCAGCGGATTTCCAATCACTGAAATGAGGTAGTAACAGGATTACTTGCAAATAACGATGATGTCTGTAATACGTATGCATGATAGCATTTGTTAAAACAATGGGTATACTTGCTTGGTTCACACCCGAATATTCCAACGTTATGTGAACAACAAGTTAGTCTAAGTTTATAAGTCTGAGTTACTAGTGGTTTGTATGAATACTTAGATAACATTTGTAACGAATAATTCATATCTAATTTCTAATTTTTAATCATTGGAAGTCCACTGCTGGACATTGGCCTCCATATGAAAGGGGGAATTCTTAATAATTTTATAATTGGTAAAATTTAATAATTAGGTAATTGTAGAGCGACGGTGATGCTACTGCCTATCTCGGATAGATATACCGCCATCTGTCGGTTTTGGTACTTTCGTCGCCTAATATGACACTTGGTACAGAGGGAGGTACTATTATATTCTGCCGGTACCTCAAAACACATTCATTATGCTCAATTGCACCTTTCCAATGTCCTGTATCGTTCGTTGGTAGACAGGTCTGGTCATTTTAAGAATTACAATTAGATTATAGACAATCTTATTAGCATTGAATGACTTCGAATTTAAAATTCTTTTGTAAATGATGATTTGGATATCCATTTGAAAAATTGGGTACCGCCTCATAGATATCATTCAATACTTGTTACGCCTACACAAAAAATGTATATTGCTAGGTATAAAGTAGGTATACTACATCGAAATGGCAAGTTGTCTTCATAGATTTCTTCATATGCCAGGCTCGATGGCGCAGTTGGTAGTAATCATATCTTGTGAGCCAAACAGAGGTCGTGGACTTGATTCCCACTAGAGAAAATATTTATATTTTATTTGTTTTGTGTCTGGGTGTTAAATAAATGTATTTAAGTAGTACATGTATTTGTAATTCCTCTGTTGTCTGGTGTCCATAACAAAAATCGTTTAAGGGACTTACCAGGGAGTCAGGTCAGTGTATGAGATGTGGGAATTTATTATTATTATTAGTTATGATATAAATATGGTGACTAGTTTGAGTTCATTAACATAATTTTAAAGAAGATTACGACATTCGATCTGTTATGACATTTGTAGATATAAACCAGACCTGAAATAGAACCTGAATATTATATTTCTATTAAATAAAATATAGACCAAAGTCGTCAGACGGTAGGACGTTGGGACCTAATTCATTATTTCTTTAAAGTGTTTAAAGTACGCAGTTGACTGTTTTAATACAAGATTTTTCAGAACAATTGCCCAGTTAATTAATAGGATTCCTAACGTATTAGTATACATCCCTTGCTTTTTGCTATGATAAGAAAGATCAGTAAAGTTTGAGTTCCTTGCATTAAATTTAACATTATGGTCAGCTATATTATTACATTATATACAGATTTCTTTTATATTCACAAATCTTATATATTGTCCTGAGTCTGTGGTTAGTCGTTTAAAGCATTTGTGTTACGGACAATTAAATAAATATATTTACGTAAATACATATTTAACATCCAGACATAGCACAAACAAAAATATCATCATATAAAATTTGTCCTTGGTGGGATCGGCACGTAAGATGGAATCACTAGACCAGCTCGTCTGCGCCAACGGGCCCTCAAAAGTTTGTTAATTATGGTCCTTTTAAAATTACAAATATACAGTTAAATGGTACTTTCTTTTCATCCATTCAAAGGATAAAACATTACACGCGTTTCGAAATCCCATACATTTGAACAAAGGCCGTGCATAGTTAATAGTGAAAGTGTGATAGATGGGTCGTTCATGAAGTTATACGTTGGAGCAGATGGCTCAGGTGCGTTCATCAATGATTGTATTGTCAGCATGATCTCCCATGTCTCGAGTGATTAATCGATTGACGGAACTGGATAAATTATTTTTTCGCTCGTAATGGGCGGCAGGAGAAACTGAGGATTTTCAACTTAAATATATTTTAGGTGTCACGACTTCATCTCTCGACTTAAATTTATATCTGTACAAATGGAATATTATAAGATGAAGAAATTTCTCCATCTGTACATAAGTGAAGCGAAAACTTTGTACCGCTTTTTTAAGGTAATTACGGGTAAGGATGGACGTGAAATTTTACTCCGTTGTAATTTATGCAGAAGTAAAGCCTAAAGCTACTTTTAAAAACAAAAGGAATTAGAAATACATACAAGTAGTTATAACACACTATTATTTGATATACACAACATACATATATGTATATAAATTAAGTAAATATTGATTGTCTATAGGCCTGA
The DNA here is from genome assembly GCA_020976665.1 of Heortia vitessoides. Classification (NCBI taxonomy): domain Eukaryota; kingdom Metazoa; phylum Arthropoda; class Insecta; order Lepidoptera; family Crambidae; genus Heortia; species Heortia vitessoides. Next base: position 3,400,348 of record JACJUM010002477.1, on the reverse strand, counting down.
GTGATTATATTCTTTTTAATCTCATAGAATTTAACTAATAATATTGACAATAATGGTAACTGTAATAAAGAACTTAAATAATAATGATATATTATTGAAACTCGACATTTTTATCCATATGTCATTAAATACGGACTTTATGTCATATGTATAAGCTATATACATACATAAATTCCTACAACATCTCATACATTGACCTGACTCCGTGATAAGTTGCTTAAAACACTTATGTTACGGACATCAGACAACAGAGGAATCACAATATACTGTTTATACATATATTTAACACCCAGACATAAAACAAACATAAATATCATCATGTAAATATTTGTCCTGGGAACAAGACAGGATTACTACCATCTGCGCCATCGGGCCCGCCGAATATATATATATGTGTGTTATAATATATAAGTATGTATTATAACACACACATATATATATATATATATATATATATATATATATTACAACATTTCAACAGGATTCATTGTAATGTTGTACCAGTAGTTTAGTATTAGCAAAAATCATAAAGAAACTATGTACATACAATAACTAGCCAGCAAGCGCTTAGCGATGGATCCTTGACTTCAATAAACAATAAATTGAGCCTTCTTACATGAAAATCCTTATCGATAATAACGCGTACAATCGAATTTGCCCGAGGCAATTTTATTATTCGAATATTATCAGATGAGCTCTTCTCACGGCTAGAAAGCTGCGTTTGCGCATGTCGGTGCAACCATTAATTATTTGATATCTTAATCGCTGTCGGCGGGGAGCTAATGGTTTAGTATAGACTTGGTTTTTTAATTGACACCAAATTAGATCATATTGTTGAAAACTATATACCTATAAGTCGTGAGGTAACGGCAAAGTGGAGTAGTACCCATATTCGGTCTCGTAAGAGGCAACTGACCTCAGTCCATTGCCTACCAGACACAAATCAGGGCAGAGATAGGCAGCAGAACTCGCCACGCCTGCGCAGCGCAGTATTTATGGGTAAAAATTCCCGGATCTTCGGTAGGTCTATGCCCAGCTATTAACTTCCTATAGTTGATAAAAATATTTTGACTTTGAAATAAAGTAGATTTATCTATAATTAAGTCGCGTTAATTTCTTAATTAAGTAGTAGAACTAAAAATGAGAAAAATTAAAATTTATTTCTCAGTTAAAAGAGTTGGATGGTCGTTAGTGTCAGAGCTTATTCTATTACATTATTGTTAAGTTAGAGTTTTTTCCATTAATGTTAGACACAATAGTGTACTACTAGACCTTTATAGTACCTATCTGGTATTACGACCATTATTTAATAGTGTCATAAATAAATAAACATCTCAAATATTTACTCTGATAAATCACTTAAAACACTTGTATTACAGACATCAGATACCAGGTGAATCACGAATATTATACTTAAATACATTGATTTAACACCCAGACACTGAAAAAACACCAATATCATCATATAAGTATTTATTCTGGGTGGAGCTTGCAACCACTTTCAGTGCACATAATATAATAGGATCACTACCAACCGCGCTATTGGGCCCATCTAATTTATGTATGATATTTTTTAAATAAGATAATGTACTGGCACGTAATATCATAATTGCTTTTTTTATAAGACCAGGTCGACATAAAAGCATACAGTCTGCGTGACAGGCAGCCTAAAGTTCGTTATATCACAAGGAAATCTCTGGCGCGTTGCCAGCCTTGTGACTTGAAGATATTATGTCATATTACCGAGTAATTTTACTGCCTCTCTTACTCTTCACAGCATTGCGAACTGCTATTTGGCGGTAAATAAGTTAGAGCGAGGTATCAGTGCGTCCGCATTGGTACCTCGCCCTTTTGTATGAGGTCTACCTTATGTATATTTACGCAAAGTGGCTCTATGTTTCTCTATTAGGTTTATTAGACCATAGAGTCTATCCTAGCTGTAAAAGTTATAATGATGTGGAACGTACTTTGTTGTTCTTATGAAATATTGCGGGGAACTTTTGCTTTGTGTCTTGACTAAATACTAGGAACCAAGTGAAAGAAAGGTATAGGATCGAGTTTAGGGATATTGTAAAGAGATCGCTTTCACGTTCAATGAATTGAAAAAAAGTGTATCGTTAAATGATTGGACCCTAGGACGATGAAAGCTACCCTTGATTCAGAAAATTCCCGCGGGACCCGAAATCCACTTTAACTGGTCCGATGGCGCAGCTGGTGGTAATACTATCATGTAACAGGATTTGTGGGTTTGACCCTGGGGCAAATATTTGAAATATATAAAGACGATATTTGTGTTTGTCCTGTATCTGGGTAATAAAAATATCTATTTAAGTATTATATCTATGATTCCTCTGATAACCGTAACACACTTACTTTAAGCGACCTACTACAGAGTCAGGTCCATTTAAAAGATGTTGTGTGGCCAACGAAAGTGAGAGTCCAAAAAGTATCATTAGCAAGACAAAAAGGAACATTCTTATTATATTTGTCAATTATGATTAATATTTTTGTCTCTGTCATTGTCAAAAGAATGAAGAAGAGATATATAATAGGCGTAAGACTACAAGTAATGACATTTCAAATATATGTCAAGCAAAGAGTTTCTAATACCCATGTTACTGAACACAAGCACAAATTGAACTTACGCACTGAACACAAACTTTTTGGTATATACTAGCAGTGCGATGCTGTTTCACGTATTTCTCGTTTGAATGAGAATAATAAATAAAAAGTAGCCTAACTCCACAAAAAATTTTGTTTACCTTAAACAGTTAGACAGACAGAAAAATCATATGAAAAGTTTATATTTGAAGCCTATGGTACTCTTTATAATAACGGCTTTTAACGAATAAAACAGGTTTTTTGATGCAAATTCTGTGTATACTTACACTAGCAGTGACCGCGACTTCGTCCGCGAAGAATAGTGACTTTGGGGGGTATAGTAGCCTTTTCCCCGTTTTTGCAACATTTCTCACTGACGCTATATAACCTAAAGCCTTCCTCTATAAATGGAATATCCAACAAAAAAGAATTATTCAAATCGGACCAGAAGATCCTGAGATTAGCGCGTTTAAACAAACAAACAAACTCTTCCGCTTTATAATATTAGTATAGATATTATTTTTTTAGGAAAATTGTTTATCTAGATTTACAAACAGACATTTCTGTTTATTGATGTGTGTAGATTCATGTCAGTCATCGGCAGACCCTTGCTGCAGAGACTAGGACCATCAGGGGGAGAGGCGGTAGGGGACCATAGGGACCATCAGGACACCTGGTACAGTAGGAGGTACTATTCTACCTTGCTGGTAGAATAGTAGTTAGTCCCCCACGAAAATGAATCATACATATTCTTCATCCTTAAATACTTTCTTCTGTTTTTAATGGTTATAGCTAACGGATTCCTCCATATTCTTGTATAATATGGCAATGGTAAATTAAGCTTGATTTCCAAATGTCAAAATGTGACACAAGATTCGACCGTATCTTTTAATTATGTTAATGAAGAAAAAATATAAAAATTATGTCAACGATAAAACTGCTTGCGATTGAACTGCTTCAAGACAATGGTTTGTTAGAGTCGACGTTGATAGGGGTTTTATTAGCGCTAACTACTACATAGGTGTAACTGTTATCACTACCAGTTTTTCTTGCAGGTTCCTTTCTGATCACGTAATGAACCTGCAGCAAACTTAGTTTTAAGACCCGCCTGGTGCTGGCAGACTAGTTTAAGATGGGCCTTTTGATATTATCTATGTAATAGATAACTTTTATGATCATTTGGGTCATCAGGATCATCTGTATTAACTTTTATTATGCATATTATTACTTTCTTTTTGTAAAGATTAATGTCATCATTATTAGTATTTTTTTGACAGTTTAAGAGTGCTTGAATAAAGTATATTCGACTTTTTGACTATAATGTACTTATTGATATTTATCTAAATTCCAAACTTTCACGCGTTCCATATGAAAAAAGGTAAAAAAGAATGGAGTGAGAGTTCCATGTTTCCTTGTCAAGAAACCTTGATTAAGATGCAATTTTTTCAAAAATGCAGTTTCGTAATTATTTGTGAATAGTGTTACACACCCAATGTGACAGAGCACGCATGTCAAACAGCACGTAACATATCTTTCATAACTTAACAATAAAACCCATAACGTCAACTATATTAGTTCCTCATTTCGCCGCCATTTCATAGATTGGTGGCGCGTTGATCGCACTCGCTGGCGGGCTTAATACGTCATTTGTCAGTCGTTTGACATATTATGTCACAAGTTACGTCTGCGGTAGACAATAACTTTGATACAGTGGATTCGACTTGATTATGATTTTCACAATGTGTATTGATTAATTTGAAGCAAGATTTTAATTAATCTTATATGTCACTACCTAATGGTTTTGATTCGGGAACTTGCTAATCATTATAAATGATATGGTGTGATATGAAATTTGTCTGTCTTGTATCTGATATTGCTATTATGCAAGTGATATAGATATAATCGAGTTTTTAAAGGAAAGGTATTAGGATTGGGAAGTATTAATATTAATCTTAAATACATATCTGGTTGTTATTTACTATCAATACAGGTATTTGTACATAAAACAGAGAGGTATTAGATGATTTAATTAAAAATGCGGCATATAAGATATCTTCTGTCAGATATTAATTTCGGGGGGACGAAGTTACTGGGTAATGTGTTAGTGACATGTTAATATTTACATTCTCAGGCATTTTAATCAGTTTGTTTCGGATAATTTTCGAAATCATTGACTGTTTCTAACTGGACATTTATTAGCTAAAGATATCAAGGTGTAGTTAATTATACTTTCATTTATGTCTATATAAACTTAGGGACAAAAAAACCTATAAAAATTATGGGTTCAGTTTTTTTTCGGACGAACTTTTATCGCTCGTTAGTGAGCAGCCCAAGGGGGTTCGATGGCGTAGATGGTAGTGGTATTATCTTGTTCTCCAAAAGGCATGAGTTCGATCCCAATCCAGACCTAATATTTATATGATGTATTTGTTGTGTGCCTGGGTGTTGATTATAAGTATTTAACTATTTATTGATAATTATTTTAATGTCTGATATCTATAACACAAGTGTTTTAAGCTTTTATCTCGGAATCAGGTCTACGTATGTAATGTCGTGAATTTATTTATTATTATTAAAATGGTCAAAATAACAGTTACTTTATGATACTTTAAACTATCATATTAACATGAACACGACTTCTGAGTTAACCTCAGGGTCACCATAAAAACAATCCCAATTATCATATCATTACTTATCATCAAACACTGAACAGTACAAATGGGTGTTGACATAGGGTCACAGAGCATAGCAAACAGACGCGCGTCACTGTCACTATTTGAAGGGCAAGGCCGGGCTTGAGCGGTGATCACGATTGTTAAGCAACATTTGTTATATTGATGGGTTGCCGTGTAAAAGCTTTTTAGTCCATAGAATCTGTCTGTTATGAAAGATTGTAGTCATTTTCAATTTCTTTTATATTACACTAGTAACGCCCCGTGGTTTCACCTGTGTAGGTCCCGTTCCCGTGGAAATATTCAATAATAGAAGTAGTCTAAAGTGCACCATAAAACATTAAAATGCCTATGTAAGTAAAGTGTATCACTACTAAATTTATATTTATTTATTTATTTAGAAATAAAAGTATCTTAGTCTAAAAGTATTTTTTGTTGCCATGTGTTCTATATCACATCAAATCAAAATGATCTTTATTTAAGTAGGCCCATTACAAGCACGTTCGAGTCTTTAAAAAATAATAAATAGAATAATTAAGAACTAAATTGTATTGGTAAGCGTCACTGCCTATAGACGCTCGTAAGATCACAAGTATATCACTAGCCCGTTGCCAACCTAGTCACTGGAAGATATTATATCATATTATCCAGTAATTTCACTGCCTCCCTCACTCTTCCAACCGGAACACAGCTATAAAAACAATGCTAATTAGCGGTAAAAATAGGTAAGAGTGAGGTACCAATGCCGACGACCTTTGTAATTAGTCTACCTTCTGTTAACTAATGTTCATAGGTAATTAAGTTCACGGTTAGCTTTTTCCGATATAGCTACGGAATTCAGAAATAGATATATAGCATAAAACATCATATCTAGCTATTGCAAGCCCACTGGGCAAGCGTGGCGGCAATCGCAGAGCGCAGCTTTGCGACGGGAATGCTGCTGCCCAATTCGCCCTGTTGCATTTGTGCTACATTATATCGGATGGATATAACGCCATCTGTCGGTTCCGGTACCTTAGTCGCGTCTTACGACACCTGCTACAGGAGGATGTAATTTTCAATGAAATGTTTATTTTATAGGAATTTATATTAACCATTAAAACTTGCATAAACGAATCCACCATGGAAATTAAATATAATCTAATAATTTTTTACGCAACATCTCATACGTTGCCCGGAGTCCAAAATAAGTTGCTTAAAGCACTTGTATTACGGATATCAGACAACAGAGGAATTACAAATATAATACTTAGATACATAACAATAACGCCCAGACACAGAAAAAAAAATTATTATATAAATATTTGCTCTGGGTGGGAATCGAATCTACGACATTTGACGTACAAAATAGGATCACCCCCATATGCACCATCGGGTCCGTCTATATACAATTACACTACTATAAAGCATTTATAACTAACAATTTGTGTACTTATTATGGAAACTGTATTCAAAATTAAAACATAAGTAGCATTATACAGTCATACACATATAATGTCAACACGGAAAAACCAAGAAATATAGAGGCGATTGATTGCACGCTCTAATTGTACGCCACATTCATAATACACAGTTCAGGGCAGTATTCTGGTTAATTAGCCATTTTTCCGACAGACATGCGGTTAGGGCATTGGTCAATCGTGGCGGATCGTGATAGCATTCTTTGCTGGCATCGCAATGGTTTGTGCGATTTCGTAAGTTTGACGATGTTTCTTTTTTTTAAATAAGTGAGCTTTTTTTAGAGCAGTTTTGTTGTTGCTTTAAATTAATAGTAACATACGCAAGCCTATTTCCTACCGGGTACAGAGAGACATAAATTTGTTTTAGTCATGCCGTGCTGCTTTGGATCAACAATACTCTTTTCATTCACGAGTGTGATTAAGGAATCGCTCTAGACATTATGTTAGTTATTACTTATTTATGTTTATACATATAGCCGTGAGGTACCGGCAGAATAGAATAGTACCTCCCACTGCACCAGGCGTCGTAAGTGGCGACTAATATATCAGAACCGACAGATGGCGGTATATCCATCGGAAACAGTGTAGCGGAAATGCACAGGGCAGGAATGAGCAGCAGCATCTCCGTCGCGATAGCTGTGTTTTGAGATTGCCAGCCTTCTTTCTTGGAGAGACTTATGTCCAGCAGTGGACTTCTTATGGCTGGTGTGATGATGATGATGACATATAGTTTAGTTGCGTTGGTAGGTTCTAGATTCAAGGAAGCTCATTCAAGGGGTGGCTCACAAAACATGTTCTACTATTTAAGTATAGTGGTACACGTACTTGTTATTAACATTAATTAATTAAATTATAGTCGAATTAGCAAATTCAGTGTCGAGAAGCAAACAAAATGACAGTAAAATAAAATAAAGAAACTGTTTTCGACTGTTTAACAGTTTAACAGACACAATATTTTTTCATGAAGTTAGCTTTTGCTTTCGATTTTCGAAACGCTTAAATTTTATTTAAATTGTTTAAATTATTACTAATTAAACGCGTATTTTTTTTTAAATTGGCTTTTTTTTCGTACACAGCAATAAATATTTATTTAAATTATTAAACGTGCGTGCGCTGATTATTTCGTCGCAAATTAAAACAATAATATCGTGAGATATCCCATATTATAATGGCCTCGTATTCAAGTATATAGACGTAATGCTACGTGAGGCATCTCGTATTTAATCTGTGAATGTATCACACGCTGTTACGTAAATCTAGGCGCCGATAATATCTATCTCTGCATAACTTGTCGTACCTAATTAAAATCTACTCTCTCTAGTTATATTATCTATGTCATTTGACGTGTACTTTTTTGTTGTTAATAAGAAAATTTTCTAACATTTATGCGTTTAGTACTCATAATATAACTACTCATTTCATGGTTCTAGAACGCGGTCTATTTAACTTTTTAAGAACCTTGAGAACGGTTGCCGCAAGGTAGCCGATAAGTAAACTGTGTTTTAAAACCTTTAAATTAATAGTTAAATCACGTTCAAAATAATTCATGGATGTAATTTTGAAATCATATCTATCTCCTACGCGAAAGCTTAGTTTCTAAAATAAAACTTTTCGTAACATCTTCTCGTAAAGATATATTTCGGAGATAAGTCGAAAAAAATACTAAGTTTGGGGTACCGGAGTACAATAGTACCTCTCCCTGCTCCAGGTATCGCAAAAGGCGACTGAGGTACCGGAACCAAGAGATTCCGATATATCCACCTGAAACAGCGTAGCTAAAATGTAACCGGGTGGTGATGGCTGCAGTATTCCTACTGCGAGGCGGCGCTCACCGATTGCTACCAGAGTTGCCTAGCACGGAAATTATGGACTAAAAATATGAATATTTCTGATATACTAATTTAATTTATTGCAGCAGATCTGACAGAGCAGAGTATATCAGTTGTATTTTGCTAAATTATTTTTTTTTTATATTTTCCAAGTATAGAAATGTAGTAATCTTTCCTATCTCTAGTTCAAACCTTACCCAACGTTATCGTCCAGTTTTAATACAACGATGGCAGTTATTTATAACAGCTGGTAAGAGGTTATTGAGATACCTAATTTCGAAAGATTTTACTGGAGGCTTCGACATTTCAGATTTTATATCAGTCATAACTATATTTGCCGGTATTTTGTAATGTTTGTTTCATTATTGTACCAGCTAAACCGACAGTCGTAATCCTATCTTAACTACAACTAACCTACCTTTATATGTAACTCTTCTAATACTGGTTTTTAAATCTTAAAAGAAGAGAAAAAGAGAAAATATCTTAAAATTATTAGTCATCATATCAGTCATCCAAAGTCCACTTTTGGACAAAGGCCTCAATGGAAGATTTTTGCCCATAATTGCCGCGCTGGGCAGGCATGGTGGCAATCTCAGCGCACAACTTTGCGAAGAAGATGTTGCTGCCCATCCCCGCCTGTAGTGTTTAAGTTGTGTTGTTCCGGGTGGATATACCGCCATCTGTCGGTTCCGGTACCTTTGTCGCCTCTTACTACACCAAGGTAGGTACTATTCTATTCAGCCGGTACCCCACGGCTTCAAAAAAAATTGTGGTCGCTAACAATAATGATTTTTTTGTTATTTTTTTTTATTACTATAGTATTTATAATAATAAAAACTGGCCACTACAAATTATGATCATCTCTCAAGTTTGATTAAATAAACAGTAAGCAAACAATGCTCAAAATTGGTTCAGTAGTTTTGAATTTCATCTCGAATACACAATGCTATATTCGTTTTAGTCTAAACCTGTCTTTGAATAATTTGTAATTCGTTGTAGTTTTTTGAATTGGCTTTTCGCCGTAAGTATCTTAAATAAAATTGAAATTTATTTGTACTATTTTAATTATGATTTTGAGGTATATATCACCTATTTTTTTATATTTAAATATGTGTATGGACTATGTTATTGTCTCAGAGCTGTAAGCAATTAGGGTATAATGTTTGCTTGTCCACAAATAATTATGTATAATATCAATACGCCGAATTTTGTATAAAATAAAATCTTTATTAAGCATAACTATTCATAAGCATTATTTATAAATGCTAAATTTATCAATATTGTAAGCTTCCAATAAATATTATATAGCAAATTTTAATCACTAAAAACAGCAAACATACTTGCTTGCTTGCTACGTGCTTCATTTGCAATAATTGGTAAAATTCCCTCTTTACTGGGGAGGTTTATATCTGGCAGACGACGTTCTTCGGCTGCTATGAAGATACTCGTACTTATAACGTCAAATTTCCAATATTAAAGCGATCAATTTTAATAAAGTAATCTGTATTACAAAGTTAAAAGCTGTACAATTTTATCTATTTCAAAAGCTTAAGTCGTCCGCTGTCGGCTCAGCCTAATAGATATGATTTAGGTGCAGGAACTAAGACGTCTCGGCGCGAGCACTATATTTTGCCCGGCTTGTGACTTTTGCAATTTTCCGCTCTTTTATGTTGCGCAACCTGTAATGGATTATTTTATGCTGGATTTACTGTTTCGACATTATGCTAATGTTGGTAGAGTGGCGAGTAGAACATTGTGATCAACTGCTACACGCTTATTGAGGATGATATACCTGTACACATTTAGGATAGTATAAGTATCTGATCTGACTTTTACAGGCGCCATTTGTCACAGTTGAGTAAGTTTAAACATTTAAATATGGAACAGTTGACTCTGGCGTTTTAAATTTGGAATTAGTTATTAGTAGCTGACGCGATGCTCTTTAGTCTCTTTAGTCAACAACAATGAATTCTAATTTTGAATTTGTATATTTTATTGTAAATTCTATATTCTGTCAACCGATGCATCTGTTTTAAAATAATAATTGAATTGACAGAATGTCCAGTAGTCGAGTTCCAGCTGATATGCTGATAAAAGTATGATATTTAAGACGTACTTTATATTCAGAACCATTAAATAGTAGGTAGTAAAGTATTGATGATACCAGATGCATAAATACGATAGCTTCACGCCAATAAATTGTAATGGTCTGAAAGTGTTAACAGTAAAATATTATTGCTAAATATTATATAGTGCATTTTCGTCATGTTTTCAGATTATTTGCAGGCTATTTAGTGAACCACTTGAACGAATGTTGTGTTAAGGTCATGTTTATTGATTTTTCTGTTTAAGTTTACCCGTGATATTTGAATATACCAAAGTATCTTACTAATTTATTGTCAAACTATATTATACAATTATGGCCAAAGTGTCTTATAGATTTATTACTTATATCTTTTCTTCTGTAATTTGATTGAAGTTACAACAAAAGGTTACCTATTTTCTTTCGCGGTAAAAAAATCTAAGGCTGAAGATGGAAATGTTCAATACATCATTTTTCATCTAAATGTAACCTACATTATTATATATATTTAACTATCTCGATCAACAGGATTACAATAATAATCGACAGTGTTGGTACTGAATTAGACATCGCAAGCTTGACAAGAGAATTAATTAATTAATATGTATACATAAGACTTAAATATTATACTTACTTATTGCAAGCACAGCCAGCAGAAGAAGAGTCCTTAAAATCATTTTGGTGCTTGAGTCTTCGATCTTCCACCGCATTACTTTATCTGGAAAACGAGAAAAAAATATTTAGAAAATCATTGTATAATCAAGTAGTATTATATTAACTAGTTTCTTACACCCTAAAAGGTGTTCTGTATTCCTAATTTTTTAATTAGACTAGGTGGACAAACAAGCATACTTTACCCGTGATAGCAAGCGTCACAGCAGCCTTTAGACGCTCGTAATACCACAAGGATGTCTCTAGCGAGTTGGCAACCGTGAGACTTGAAGCTATGTCACATTACATAGTATGTTTTTTTAGTAATTTCACTGCCTTTTTCAGCTTTAAAATAGAAATACAGCAATGCAAACAGTGTTATTTGGCAGTAGCAATAGGTGAGAGTGAGGTACCAAGGCAGACGACCTTTTGTATGCGGTCTACCTCATTAATTTGCGTTTAAACTTGTATTATGATCGGTTCATCAGTCGACACTGATCGTCTGGCTTCATGAAATATAAAGTCCCGCAGGAACTTTCCCGAAAGTAAAAGTTCCTGGTAGACCATGTCTTTCTCTAAACTTAAGGCTATAGGTAGAAAAAAGTCGTGTGAGCATAATTTCATCAAGTTAATAAATATATTAAAAATATTGTGCATTCACATAATTTCACAAGCATTCAGTTAAAAAAACAAATATCTTAAAATAACAAAGCAACTTCCATACTAGTTATTTATATTAAGTAATCAATTAAGTATTAAACTAGTTTTTTAAAAGGTACCTCGCTCTTACTTATTTTGACCGTCAAATAGTAGTGCTCACTATTCTGTGTTCCAGTTTGAAGAGTGAGAGAAACAGTGAAATTACTCGGTAATGTGACATAATATCTCCAAGTAGCAACATGCTAGTAACATATCTGCGATGACACGAGCGTCTATTGGCTGCGGTCACGTTTACTTGCTATTGCTGACCTAATAATAATAAAAAAAAGTGTTCACAAATATCTTTGTCGATACGATGTCTGATACAAACAAATCTTTTAAAAAGAGTGATAACAGATGCGCCCACATCTCTTCGTTCATATAATGTCTTCCGCCTCTCCTTACAAATAATAGAAACAACAAAATGTTGCCAACAACCGTGAATCAACCTATTGCAGCCATTGGACCGAATTTATTACAATACATACAACCGTGTGCACCGGCTTTCGCTGACATTTGAACCCGCCAAAAGCATGCACTGCCTTGTGAAAGTACTTATTGTCTGATATACTAGTTTAGACCTCGAGTGATCGAGTGAATCACTGGCGGTTAACGAAACATTGTAAAGAAAACTATAATACTAAATACTAATGCATAGGTTCTTTAACTTAAAAGATGAGGAGACACCAACCAAATACCTTCTATAATATTTAAAATCAAATCAAATTATTACAAAACAACAAAGGATTTTTTTTGATTTTTAGATGTTTTATATCAACGACAATAGACAATGGTAATTATATTTTTAAAAAATTAGATAGAAACTACAACACTAGAAAAAACTGGTATTAGGTAATAATGATTAAATCTTGTATTAGGTTCACGCGTGATGGCGTGACCAAGGGAAATAGGGATTTCTTTTTATATATATAGACAATGTCGGTATAGCAACCAGAACGTTTCTCTACCAAACAGCAAGGAGAATTTACATCGAGCACGACAATCAAATATGGCCGAATAATGGAATTCAAAATGAAAGCTCTCTGCAGTGGGGAAACCGTGAAATTGTATAATCGAGGAGCATCTTCAGATATCATCGTGACAAGTGAAATGATCGTTTTGAAACTACTTTCACATAGACTCCTGTCTGTGTACAATAAAGAATATTATTTTTGCATCTGTAATCAAAATGGCGGAAATGTCACGTGACCAAAGTTGACCGGCTTTAAAAAGCCAATGATTCTTAAATATGAAAGTGGAGATATATTAAATAATAAAATAAATAAAACAATAATTGAATTTTAAAACGGGCATGTTCATAACGATCCTTCTTACAGTCAAATTGCTTCATCTACTATGAACCCTACTAAGGGTTAAAAAGGGAATTCCTGTGTACAATAAAGAATATAATTTTTGCATCTGTAATCAAAATGGCGGCAGTCACGTGACCAAATTAGTGTAGAACACGATTTTAGTGAAAAGCCAATGATTCTTAATTATGAAAGTGGAGATATATTGAATAAAAAAAATATTAAATCAAAAATGTAATTTTGAAACAGGATACTAAATAGCGATTATATAGGTGTAGTACCGTACTATGGAGATATTTTATTGTTGGAAACATGCTAAATAATGTTTGGGTGCGAATTTAGATAATTGTATCTACTTATATCAAATCTTGGTAGAACAGATGTAGTTACAAATGTGTATCTTATTATATTAATATCCTAATTACTGTTAATAGCAAAGAAAAAGGACTGTATGCAAATTATGAAACATATATATGTATTTATTTAAAATTTTATAATGATAACATAATTTTTTTTTATTGCTGCAAAATGTTATTTATTTCACTCTTATATTTTCCTCCTCCTCAATTCTTAGGAGTGCCAAAAAGAGTCATGACAATTTTTTTTATACAAACACTTAAAATCATACCATTACGTACATGAAGTAACAGATTTTACTAACTTTTGTAATCTGTCAAAGTCACCGTTTTTGAGTTCGGAATTTACTGTTAATTTAAGACAAATTTATGTACTATTTATTATTACTAATGTCACTAATTACTATTAGACGTTTGTACTTTCTACATACAAAATTCTGACTGATATCGTGTGTTCCACCAAAGCGATGTAAGTATTGATTCTAGACCAATTCCCCTAATAATTTATCGTGAAAGTTAGTAAGTACTTATGGATGTATGTTTGTTACTTTTTCATGTAAAAACTACAAAATAGATTTCAATTAAACTTTACAATAATATAGCTTGTACATCAGAATAGCACATAAGCTATAATTTACAAAGATTTCAAATATAACGTCCAAAATAAAACGATAAATGTTATTTGCTCTACCGACTGCCAATTTCGAGTTTGAGGTGCAGACAGGAACGAAGTTTTTTCAACATCTTTTTTTTTAAAAGTTTCTCAAAGTATGTACGCTACTTATAAAATAACCTTTTTTAATTTTTTGTCTGTCTATTAAAGGTAAACTCAAAACCAGCTGGAACTTTGGCTAATTTTATTATTTATTATTGTCAAGGGAACGGATACTACTCGGGAAAAACTGCGGGCGCTGCAAATATAATTTTAATGCAGAATAAATATCATGCTGACATGTTCATAACGATTCTTTTTTTTTTAAGTCATATTGGTTCATCTACCATGAACCACTACTAAGAGCGTTAGCAAATAAGGCATCAGATTCAAACCATAACGTAAGTACCTTATTAAGTCCAACCGTTTTGCACAACTAAATCATTTTTAATCTATGGTTGAATCGATGCGCACAAACCTTTTCTGTTACAGGTGCTTTCGAACCGCAAATTGTTTGAACCAATAATCAATCGCTTCCCATCATTACATCCAATCGCAGTCACGACAAGGCAGACGAGATGCGATCTCCTCGACTCTGATTGGTTAATTGGACTAAAATTTAATCATAGACGACATGTTTACATAAGGTCGCTTTTCTAGTTGATAAGGGCTTCTCCGTTGAGGTTGGTTTTACGTAAGGTTGCATAAATCGTCTTAAGGTCTGGATGATGTTAGATAGGGCAACTTCCTCGTTGTGTAAATGGATATGTCGTGTTGGGATGCCAGTAACGAGGTCAAGCTTCGTTTCCCTGTCATTGTATTACTACCTTCTATCTAAAGTCGAGTTAATTGCTAGATAATTCTGAAAAGGGAATCTCTTAGCTAAATATTTGGTTTAATAACCCCTCATATGAGAGTGTATATGTATATATGACAGCCCTGATGGCGTAGATGGTAGTGATCCTATCTCTTGCGCCAAGGATCGTGAGTTTTTTGATATATTTATTTGTTTTGTGTCGGGGTGTTGAATTTATGTATTTATGCATTATATTTGTGATTGCTCTGTTGTCTGATGTCTGTCACACAAGTGCTTTAAGCGACTTATCGCGGAGTCAGGTCAATCCACACCTTATATTACCATCAGCTTGTTACAGCTGTTTCTATCCAAAGGTTATCTGTAAGAAATTGCCGATAGTGTTAGCGTTAAGGCCGTGTCTTGTACTAATCGTAAGCTTTAGAGTCCCCGCAAACTACAGACTTTCTATCGGCCGATAGTTTGGTCGGGCTTATAATAAGTATGAAGATGTATGCAAGTCCGCACACTACAACGATTTAACATCGGCCGATAAATAAGTTTGATGGGCTACTCAACTGCGTTCAAACTGAACTATCGGCAAACTATCGACCGACTGCTAGATCAGTATGGAGCACCTAGCAAGCGCGCACACCGACCGATTGTTTAGTCGGCCGATGGTTCATTTCTCAACGTGTTTTGGAGCAAAAAAAGTTTTTTGTTTTTTAATTTTGAATGCATCGTGTAAAATTTTCCACTTAATAATCGATCACTGTGGATGGGATGCACCCAATACTCTCGGACTCTCTTTTTGATTTTTCTCCTCTGATGTATGAGAGCAATAATAATATTTCTAGTTAATATTTTATTACGAGTAACTTGCATGATGCGACAGCTCGGTATAACGGTAGCTTCAAAAATGAATATTGTCGCCCGCCTGTTGCCTAGTTTGCGCACTCACCGCCAACCCAACTGTTTAGTTGGCGTAGTGTGCGCGCTAACAGCCCAACCCGACCAAACTATCGGCCGATAGAAAGTCTGTAGTTTGCGGGGACTCTTAGTGATTCTTGTTGTTTTTATTAAAGTACGATAAAGAGTAAAGTATTATTATACTTATTATATCTCTTTGGGAGAAAGGTATATTGTTTTAGGCATTTATTAATTATAAAAATGTTAAAAAATATATAGTAGTAAAAAACTGATGTACGTAATATAAATGAAAAACAAACAAATTAATCTTAATGAACAGACATGACACCATGTTGGTTTTTTTTTCTTAAGAAGCTATGTTATAGAGAGAGAGAGAGAGAGATAGAACCACATCTCTTTCCATCTCACTCATACAATATTACATTGTTCAAACCTTACAAAAATAAAATACAAAATAATCATTATTATTACAAAACATAGATAGCAAGAGTTCCTCAGGTATATGGTATATAGAATAAACATTGGTTTGCTGTTTTTGCAGCCTATTAATCTAGTTTTACCTACATTTGTATAACATTTAAATTAATAATAGGAAGCATACAAACAATGAATCTGTTTTTCTCTAGTCGTTCACGATTCGCCAAGAAAATAATGTTTGAACCGCTTCCTTGTCTTTGTATTATAAGACTTACTCATTTATATATACACTCAGCACAAAGTAAACTGACCGATCTTATGTTGGTTCGAAAAGATACCTTTGTAACTAAAGATTGAGTTAACTTGCAAAACAAAGCTTACATATTTTTAGTTATATCAGATTTTTAAAGAAAGAAAAGTTAATTGTAATGACAAATATTAATATGATAATATTTATGTTTGTTCTGTGTCTGGGTATTAAATATATGTATTTAAGTAGAATATTTGTGATACCTCTGTTTTCATAAGAGTTACAAGCGATTTATCACGAAATCAGGTCAATGCATTAGTTTATTTTAATTTACGAGTATCTAATTAAATTTTTTCTTAGATCTGTATCTAGGTGTTAAATATTGATTTAAGTAAGTATATGTAGTATATATATACTAAAATTATTATTTAACACCTAGATACAGAACTAAGAAAAACTTTAATTAGATAAATTTTTGTCCTAAGCAGAGTCGAACACGTGACGCTTGGTGCATAATACAGGGACAGTCTAAGTCATACAACAGAAGATGTGACACTAATCACTAACCGCACGGACCTTAGGGTCCCGTGAATCTTTCATACGTGCTCATCATTGGTGTCGTTGACCTTTAGTTAATTGCCTGTCACTAATTTATTTATTAATATATTGTTCAGATTTAATCGAATGCAGGCGAGGGACATTTAACCGAAGGTACGAGTTGTGACTTTACAAGTCGTGTGACAGCAAAATTGTTTTGTAATTTGTGAAATTCATATTGGCTTTTGCTAATTTTATTAACGGGTAATAATAGGGTAGGACTACATTTGGCTTATAAGTTTTATGCTGTTTCTATAACGCCTTACTGTATTTCGTTAGTCATCATTACATCAGCCATTGGAAGTCCACTGCTGGACATAGGCCTCCCCAAGAAAGGGTAAATTTGGCCATAATTGCCGCGCATGGCAATAGCCGGGTGTACTGTTGCAACGAGCATGCTGTTGCCCATCCCCGCCCTGTTGCATTTGAGCTACACTGCTTCGGGTGGATAGACCGCCATCTATCGGTTCGATGTTTTACGGCTGCTTTAATGTATTTGTTTATACAATAAACAATAATATTATTACTTTACTTTTTATTGAGCCTTGGGATACCGGCGGAGTAGAATAGTACCGCCCTTTGTACCAGGCGTCGTAAGGCACTAAAGTACCGAAACCGACAGATGGAGGTATATCCATCCAAAACAGCGCAGGTTAAATACTACAGGGTGAGGATGGGCAGCAGTAACCTCATTACGAAGTTGCACTCTGCGATTACCACCACGCCTGCCCTGTGCCGCAATTATAGGCAAAAATCCTCCTATCTTAGGAAGGCTTATGCCCAACTTATGACTTTGTATGCCTGATATGAATGATGAATATTACTTCGAGTCAAAATTTGTGCTAAAAACTGTTTATAATATAGCCTTAATAAATACATAGCGAATAAAAACCTATAGTTTTATATTGATTTAGCTTACACACACACCGATCAATCTCTTATTCCAAGTTTGCTTGCAATTCACTTAGAGGCATGAACGCTGGTGTTTCAACAGGTTGCGAAATACCGGGCATTGTATTTTTAAACGCACAATATGTGCCTAGATTAGCTGTGAATTGTTTAAGGCTTCGGCTTTAGAGCTAACGTCAGAACAAAATGGCGGGATTCTTACTTTTTTATTATAAATATTTTGTAGTAAATTTCTCTATTAGCGTAGGTGATATTTATTAGAAAATCAACTATCTCCGGTGTCAGGAACACGCACCAGCATGTTATTTTTAAAAGACCAAGTTGACAAACAAGATACCGCTTAATAGTAAGCGTCACAGTTGCCACCCTCGTCGCTTGAAGATATTATGTCACATTACCCAGTCATTTCACAATCTTTTTACCTTTAAAGGGTAAAATTGATTATTTTATTTTTCCGTGAAGTGACGGCGGAGTAGAATAGTATGTACTAGGTGTCGTAAAAAGCGACTGAGGCACCGGAACCGATAGATGGCGGTATATCCATCATAAACAGTTCACATACAATAAGGTGGCAACGCTGTGTGATTGCCACCACGTTTGTGCAGCGCGGCATATATTGGTAAAATGCCTGATATGATGATGATGATAATGGTTTCTTTTATTTAGTAGACTTCTAATCAGTTTTCGTTTTACATTAAACTTCGTGTCAGTGCTATTATTTATAAAAAGGTTTGTAAATTGTCTTCGTCTAACGATTTGTAAAACTTATTTGATTACAAATATTAAAGGCAAGGTCATCATATTTCAAGAGGTCAACCAAAACTCATCCACAACTAAATCGTAAATTTACCTAGAAGTTTTTGCTTCTGCAACCGCAGAAATAAGTTAAGTTTTCCGTCGAGTCATTACACTCTGTTGCAACATTGTCATCATGGTAATTTTATTGTCTTTATTGTTGTTTGCAACAGACTGTTATTTTAAATCGGCATTATGTATTTTGTTGTTTTATGCTTATAAATAATTTGTAATTTTCTATAGTTTAAAACTAGAGTAGAAAAATTGATTCCTAATTTTTACTACTTTAATTAAGACCGGGTTTGAACGGTACAAAAGGGGTTGGGAAGATTGAACAAAAATATTTCCAAGGTTAGTTTATAGGAGTCCAGTTACTGTACGAGTTTACTCTTAAACGGGATAATAAATTGTGCGTAATAAAGCAAAATGATTGAATCATTTACCACATAACGTGTTTGACGTTCACTGTTTGATATACACCTTCCCAAACGATCCTCGCCCTGCATTTATGCTACTTTTTTTTCGGGAAGATATACCGCGCGAAGATATTAGTCGCGTCTTACGACACATAGGGGAGGTGCTATTATACTCCGCCGGTACCCCGCAGCTAAATGCTAACCGCTTGTACAATTAATCGATTAAGTAACATCGACACCACCAATCAGCTGTAATAGCAGATAATTGAATCAATAATGGCAGATCGATGATACCGAGCGTGATGATACATCTATAGGAAATAACTAGACTACAATGTGGTTAGTTCAGACTTACAATAGAAATTTATCGTCGATATGTTTGTACGCGCACATCAAGTGTACGAAAATATAAATTCCGTTTACATATTTCCATTTCAGGTAATATCCAATTTCATGTAAACTACCTATCCACTTGTGACCTCTTACAAAGGTCATATGCTTTAGGCACTAATCTAACTCTCACCTATTTTTACTACCAAAAAGCAGTGTTCGGATTACTCTGTTCCGGTTTGGAGGGTAAGAAAGGCAGTGCAAAACGTCGTGCCGATTCCATAGAGAAATACAAAAAACAGATCTACCTGCCGAGAATATGTTTACGAGATAAAAAGTACCTTATGAGCTACTTCAGGGTATCAATTATCCCTGTGCCAAATTTCATCCAGATTTGTTCAGTCTTCCTTGCGTAAAAGAGTAACAAACATACATCTATATATCTACTCGTCCATACTCACAAACTTTCGTGATTGTATTATTTTATTTATGTAAGGATGAGAAATAGTCTCTGTTACTCTAAAAGAAAGTGCGAGTGAAAATTCATCATTGTCATAAGTATATCAGCCACAGGACGTCCACTGGACTAGACTTTCTATGGTGACGACAGTCAAAGCTATTTAACATATATAAAATTTTCTAACAATTACGCGTTCACTACTCATTAAAAAACTACTCTTTTAACGGTTTTTAAACGCGTTTCATTCCACTTTTTATTTGTTCAATCGTTTCGGTTCGGCAACCCTTTTCGATTTATCATACCTATTGGGTAACAGTAACCTAATTTCTAACCTTGTCATGGCGCCATGCCGTTTGTCAAATATGTTGCCCGCGCTCTGTATTAATGCGAATTTAATGAATGTTTTGATAGAAATTAAAGCGAGATTGATAGATGCGCCCGCGCCTATCAAAAGGCAATAAGCGTTGTATCGGAGATCGGCGCGACGCGCGTGAAATGACCGACGCCTGCGCAATATGCCAGTAAAGATCGTGAGCCACTCCTGTGTTAGGCGATGCAGTAAACACTTTTAAATTTCGATTACACATACTTCTATTACCTACTTTTTTATTACACCAGATCGACAAACAAACATACAGTCCACTTCACAGCAGCCTATAGACTTTCGTAATATTACAAGAATATCACTAGCGTCTTGCCAACCTTGTGACTTGAAGTTATTATGTCACATTACCTAGTGATTTCACTGCTTCTCTCACCCTTCACACCGGAAGTGTGAGTGAGTGAGTTACTAACGCTGACAACCTTTGTATGAGTTGTACCTCATGTAAAATTACGTTTTAGTTCTTTAAGTATTATTAGATATAGTATTTGAGTCTTAGTTTAAGTTTATAACTGACCAAGCAAAATATTATAGAATAGTATATAGCATCGTCACTGGGTGAAGGCCTTTAATCGGAACACAAGGCGGCTGGTGAACAATGAATAATAGAGTGTCGGCATTCGACGCCGATTTGTACAAACAAATTGTTGCCGATTGCAGCTACAGATCCCGCGTTAATCGCCACTCTGACCCCGGCACCGACACTTTGTTGCTGCGCGAAAAGAGTTATGGTCTATATACCGCAGTCTATACTTAATTAGAGATTTAATTGTTAATGACAGAGTCATGATTTGTTTTTAATATTGTAAAGTCAGTAGACTAATTTATTGATGATAAACGTAACCGCAGCCTGTAGACACTAAGGACATCATAAAGATATCACTAGCGTGTCACCAACTTTATGAACTGAGAATACTATGTCATATTTATCCAATTTCACTGCCTTTCGCACCCTTCAAACCGGAACAAAGTAATGCTAAGCGTTTAGCGGTAGAAAGAGTAGGCAACAATACAGACTATCTTTGTAAGAGTTCTACCTCTAGTAAAATATATAATTTATAACTAAATAAATAACTTTCCTTCAATGTGTACGTTACTTAAAGATTTCTTCCGCAGAAAATTTCCTATGTTGGTTTTATGGCTTTGAGCTATCCTCAGAACGAATTCATTAAAATTGGTTCACTTTATCTGTTATAGTGTAACGAATAGACAATTGCATTTATGATACTAGTGAAAATATGGCGCGTCTATTGAAATTTATACACGTAACGCAGATTTGTATAGCGTTGAGTGATTTAGAATGACGACGGCAATTATTTAATATGTGAGAGACTACGGTACGTGGTATAAAGTCCAGTGTAAAGCCGTATATATATATATTATACTACAAGATTCGAAAGATTTTGTCCCAATAAATAACCTGGATACTCGCTGCAAATAGCCATAGAATAGAGGTTCTATGGCAATTATGAGTAGACACTCAATCGGATTAGTAAGTTGAAGTAGCAGTGGGCAGGGCATTTGGTACGTAGAACCGATGGTCGATGGAGTCATAAGGGTCTGGAATGGAGACCACGTATCGGCATGCGCAGCGTAGGGCGTCCACCCGCAAGATGGATAGACGATCTTACTAAAACCGCAGGCTCGCGATGGATACACGCCGCATACAACTGGTCCTATTGGAGATTACTTGGAGAGGCCTATGTCCAGCAGTGGACACATATTCAGGCTTTTATGGCTGACTGGATGAGGATGACTCATAATTGCCTATATTTGCCTCGCTGGACAGGCATGTTGTCAATCGCAAACGCTGCTTTGCGACGTGGACGCTCCACCACCGCCCGCTTGCATCTCATCTACGCATCTGTTATGTCACCTGGCGCACTTGGAGCTACTATTTTTAAAATAAAAATCAAAATTGTTTACTTCAAGTAAACAATTTTGACCATAAAGGTATACGTTAATGATAGATGTTTCTATTTTCCGTAGGAGTCAAATAGAACATTGCAGTTTTGTTAATATAACGAGGCGCATCCGGTCTGGGTGGCCTTGCCTGCTTATCTCCCTACTTATAGAGCTCGGCATCACTTGACACCATCTTTAAAGGTCAAAGCAATCTTCGCATCAATAGCGTAGTTACTATACAAAGGTAAAACACTTAGGAGTGGTAGATTTATTTATCATAGATTTATTCGTAAACGAAACTCGAATTACATTGACCTAACTCAAAGGTAAATAGCACCTGTTTTCCGGCTATCTGACAATAGAGGAATTAGGAGTACAACTC
The DNA here is from genome assembly GCA_020976665.1 of Heortia vitessoides. Taxonomy (NCBI): domain Eukaryota; kingdom Metazoa; phylum Arthropoda; class Insecta; order Lepidoptera; family Crambidae; genus Heortia; species Heortia vitessoides. The sequence goes on along the minus strand of JACJUM010002477.1, from coordinate 3,377,469 downwards.
GTAAATGAACACCCATAAACAGATTAAACACAAATTTTATCTCAAGGGTCTCTCAACCCCACGAGATAGGAACAATTCCAAATGCGAGATTCCTAATATCGGACCCGTCATAATGACATATGTGAAGTGTTTGTTAGGCATGTCAGACAAAATGTTCTATGTATAGGGCAGGAGATGCACGCACCCGTCGGCAAACGCGTGCAGTCTTCATATCAGACCAAGGTCGTCTACTCCTAGACATAGGCCTCTCCAAGTAATTTCTGATAGGACCAGTTCTTTGCGTTTTCATCCCAGAACCTTACGACTCCATCGTCCTTCAGATCTGAATTCTAAGTGCCCATTGCCACTTCAGCTTGCTAGTCCGCCAGTAAGCTATATTCTGTCTATAGCTCGTACGACTATTATCAGTTGGCTATTAAGGCCTGTAGTTAGAGACCACGTTAGGCTGCCATAAGTCATCAATCGATTGAAAATTTTCAATTTGAGACACGAGGAATGTCGGACGAGAAGATGTTTCGTAATTTTCTGAACGCTGCCCAGCGCGCGCAATATATGTTTATTGATATCTATACTATAGTATTATACGGCTGAAGAGTATGATTTTTTGTTTGAACGCACTAATATCAGGCTCTGCTGGTCCGATTAAAAAAAATATTTCAGAATTCATTCATCGGAAGTCCATTCATCGGAAAAGGCCATATTATCTAAAAAAATATGTAGATCCGTTTTAATGTAAAAAAATATCCTTAAAGGCACTATACCCTACAAAGTCACTATTCTATTCTATACTGCTAGATTAATTTTGTTCTTCGTAAGTCTTTCTGATAAATTAATATCTCAAAAAAATGCAGACAACCCCCCCGTATCTACATACAGATAAACATTACCGCCATTAATTTATAATAACGCCATATCATCATACCAGCCATTGTAAGTCCACTGCTGGACATAGGCCTCCTCAAGAAAAGGACAGTTGTTCTTGCCGCGCTGGGCAAGCGTGTTGACAATCGCCGGTACCTCACTGCGATGTACATTTATAATATGTATATAAGATTGAAGTTGGTGTGCACTTTTTTGCTTAGGGTTAGTGGCCATATGGATTAATTCGTCTATCCTTTGAATCCTCTATCGGTCGAATGTACATCTCTTGGTTAATAAGCGTAGATCAAATGTGAAAAACAACACCGCTGATTAGAGGTCATTATTGTTTTAAACCAAGTACATTATAAAAGTCTAAACACGTTTCGGAAGTACCAGAACGGATATTAGGCCGTTTCATCATCGGTTCCCATTTAATTCTTTTATTGTTTGACCATAACCTTCGCGAGGTGTGTTAGCGGTTGGCCAACCGTGAATCCCTGATGGTGAACGGTCCCTTAACGATGTTTCTGACCTTTGACCGTTATTGTAGAAAGTTTTGACTTCTTGTTTTTTTTAATGCTTGTGACAAATTGTGATGTTAGTACTATAGAATTAACAGGGTTCCGGGATTTCAAACGAGTAGTTTATCTTCCCATAACAATATGTAAACATAGTATAATTTAAATTATTTGTTAATAATGCATGTTTTGACAGTAAAGAGTTTTTGAAATCGGTGGAATAGTTTTTGAGTTTAGTCGTTACAAACGTACACAATACAAAACTTGATTTAAATAAATGTATTTTTGGTAGGGATCTAAATTGTTTTTGAAAATATTAAATTGCCATTATTACCTGATAAAGATGTCAAATTGTAAAAGAATTAAAATCGTTCCAAAAGTTTTGGAGTTACATAGTTATAAAAGAGGGGGCTGTAAAATTACTGGGTAATGTGGAATAATATCTTACTAGGTTAGCAACGCTTTATTTATGTCCTTGTGATAATACGAGTGTCTAGGCTCGGGTGAAGCCTACCCTCACGCGAACCTTAGGCTTGTTTGTTTGCTTTGTTATTTAAAAAAATAAAAAACTCACAAATGTTTTGTTCTAGGTGGGGATCGAACCACCTTTGGCGCATGGGACATACTACCGAATGCGCCATCGGGTCCATTTGTTAATCATAACTATAGGTATATTAAATGTGTTTTTTATTAGTTCAACAAACATGCATACGGGCCGCCTCATAATAAGCGTCACTGCAGCCTATAGACGGTCGTTATATCACAAGGATATCACTAACGCGTTGCTAACCCTTTATTTTGAAGATATTGTCACGTTACCCTGTAATTTTACTACCTCTCCTACCCTTCAAACCGAAACATATCAATGCGAACACTGCTATTTGTCTCGACATTATAATGATATATAATAATAATTATACATCACAATGATATTCAAAACTATTTACACTAAATATTGTTTTAGAAATTAATTGTTGCTATATAAAAATAATAGGAAATAGATAAAATGAGCAGGAAGGAATAAAACGCCTAGCCCGTAACTTGACTACGAAGGCTTCTAGTCATAAAAATACGACTCAGAGAGAGCTGCAGAGCTAGTAGTTAGGTAGGCTAGTTGCAGACTTCCTAGGTTAGCTTCGGTTGAAAGTTGAACCTAGGTCAAAAGGCTTAGACGGCGCCGGCTGACGGAAATTCTCTGTATTTATCCTTAGCAACGTTTGTTGAATGCTAAAGCCTTGTTGATTCATGGAGATTTATCGACTTGTATTGCACACGCAAATGTATGGATACACTGAGACTCTGGTTATAAATTCATTGCTGAAGTATGTATATCTGTTATGTTTCGGCTAATTAATTCAATTTAAGTGTAGATGCATTGAATACTAGAAAATGACATGGGCTATATTAATAGAAATGTGCAAGACTTCATATAAAATGTAACACGTGAATTTCGCGGGCTTTTCGGAGGTGCAGGCTATTTTAGTACAATTTTGGAACAAAATACATCTCATTGTATGCTATATTAGATAACTCACAGAACACCAATTATCTAAGGAGAAAGCAATGTTCGAAGTATCTTTATGAGAATGAAGAGACCCGTGAGGGAACCAAGCAGGTTGAATAAAACATCGATAAAATTAAAAATCGATCAATACATAATCGGAAAAACTAGTTTCATGGGTCAGGTGAACTGTTGGTACTTTTTTGGCCCAGAAAGCGGCTCTCCAGAGGGTACAATATAAGTAAAACGCAGAAAAGCTAGTATAGAAAAATAATAAAGTAATATAGTTAAAGCTCAGTCAGTGAGTCAATTATTTTTCCCGTATTTTTATCACGCACACGAATCAATTAAATTGGACATGTCTTTAGTGTTTTCCTCGTTCATTACTGAACATCGCAACCCATTTCAGTTTAATCATCTTTTATTAAAGTCATTAAATAAATTGACATATATACTGGCAACTAACTAGTGAAAATTGTAATATCAAGTCTTTTAAAAGTTGGAGGAATCAAAATCTAGTGTTATATATTTAGAAGCTGTCAGCCCGTTTGTACTATTTTGTGTAACTATTTTGTGCACGGAGGGTCGATCCCGAATCCCGATACATTTTTGTATGAAGAATGTATGTAATGTATTGTATGTGTTTGTTCTGTGTTTGGGTATTGTCCCTGTTGTCTGATGTCAGTAACAACAGTGTTTTAAGCGACTTATCTCGGAGTTTGGTCAATGTATGCGATGTATGAATCTATCATCTATGTATTTTTGCAAACTTAGAGACATTTGAACTTTGCTAAACAATCAATCCAACCTCACATGTGCATCCTGTTCCGGTCCTGATGGCATTTTAGGTAGTGCGTATCTTATGCGCCAAGGGTCGTGGGTTCGATTCCCACGCAGGATAAACATTTACATGATGAATATTTGTTCCGTGTCTGGGTGGAATAGAGACCACGCATCCATGTACAGATAATCTGACTAGTACGCGACCTTGCATCTCTGGATTTCTCTGTCCCTATAGTTCTTTAAAACTACGCAACGGACTTTGATGCGGTTTAATAGATAGATTGATTCTAGAGGACTTTATATGTATATTATAGGTACACTGTCTAATACGATCCGAACATCTGAATGCTGGCTGAACCCGACGAGATATATCAAAACAATGCACTACAGTATTGTACACTATAAAAGGTCTACAAAACGTCCATGGTGGTGTATGCCCATCTCTTAGGGATAACCAACAAAAACCATTTTTATTCTCATCGCACCCGTCGCTAGTACCTACTTTATAAATATTTGTCCAGCAAATCTTATACCGGTTTTCATCTCACGAATCCAATAGATAAACACAATCCGTTCTTGCTCATTCATTACACGAATGCATTCATTTCAGTGTCCAACTCTAGTGCTTTCATGCCAATCAGTATTTGGACCGGCCGGCCGTAAATCACGGCCAATTGAATGAGTCCCACGTTCGGTGCCCACGCGTGAAAGCCAGTCACGATGTACTTTCGCCGGTTGAACAATTAAACTAGATAGGGATGTGACCGTGTCGTAATGTGTACTGTTAGGGATGTGCCGTTAATTTGATAATATACTCGTATTATTGGGAGAAATTAGGATATATTACATGTCTTTTTATTTATAAATCAAAAGTAATAGGTATGGTATTAAGATAAAAATATATATTAATCGTTTTGATTTGAACAACACTAATTTAAAATTAACATTGTCAGTCCTAATTTATTATAAATAAATAATTATTAAGTCCTAATATATTAATTATTAAGATAAATACATAGTTTGGGCTATTTCTATTTACATTTTATTGTTTGACGTGGCTATAGGGCTTACCTTTACATGGAATTATGTCTTTCAGTACTCATTATCAAACCATAGTTTTATATTGGTGTGTTATGAGTACTGCAACGATATCTTAACATTTACCTATCATATATAGTTCATGTTTACCGTAAGGTACCGGAGTAGAATAGTACCTCCCACTGCACCGGGTGTCGTAAGAGGTGACTAAGGTACCAGAACCGACAGATGGTGGTATATCCAACCGAATTAGTATAGGTCAAATGCAAATATATAAATATATAAACGCAGATGAACTCTCGTTAGATACTATAATCTAAATGCTTTGTAATACGTCCAATCCGGTTTTTTATTACATAAATCCGACAGAAATAGAGTCCTATCAAGTTAACATACAGACACATAGATATAGGTACGAGTAGTTATGCGCCGTTACGTGCGTAATTCTTTATTATGTCCTATTACGAGAGTCGATTAAATGATTTCTGAATCGATTACTCGGTCGGGTAACTCCCGCGCATCCCGACGGCGGCGGTGAAAGTGGTGTGTGTCCCAAATTATTAGTTGAGAGCGTCTGTCTCGCGATCCAAAAGGGAGATTGACTATAACAGACAAAAGAGAAAAAAAGGAAAGAATATGTACAGACGTCGGTATACCTATCGGTAGCGTAGCTCGAATGCAACAGGACGGGTATATACAGCATTCTGGTCGTGAAGCTACGCCCTGCGATTGTCACCACAACTGTCCTGTGCAGCAATTATGAGAAAAATTATCTCTTCCTTGGGGAGGCCTATCCCCACCAGCAGACGTTCTACGGATGCTTGGACGATGCTTCTAAAATTTATTGCGTAAATTTAGCTGAAAAGGTTAAGAGAGATCCACACATTTACAAAAATTTTTGCAATTGTAATATACTAGCGACCCACCCCGACTTGGCATTTACCATAGCGGATTTTTTTTAGACATTCTTAAAGTGTCCAAGTCCTACTGTTACATTTTTTTATCTACCACGTCGGGTTCAGCCAGCGTTTGCAATGTAAGCGCAAAAAAGTAATTAACGACATCACATTAGAAACTCGAACGTTTTCAGTAAGTTTTTGTTATATTATACATGTACGACTAATATTTATATATACATATATTTATATAATCCCTCTTAAATCACACTATCTAATTAAAATCCCGCATAAATATCCATTGCATTATTTTAAGGATATAAGCACACATAGGGACTTACAGAGGGAAGTAACTTTATTTTATATTTTGTAGTGCCGACAAGCTTGCCCAGCGTGGTAATTATGGGCAAAATTCCTCCTATCTTGGGGAGGCCTATATTTAGCAGTGGACTTCCAATGGTTGATATGATATTCTATTTTAGCACAAAGCTTTATATTGACTTGCATCGTTATAATTGTAAAGCAACGCCGGTGCCGAATCGAAATAAAAGAACCCGCTACAAGTTTGTAACACAGCCAGTTTAGATCTATGCTGCGCGCACGCAACCAGGTTGGCGCTCTTACCGGCATGCGCGGATCTTTATTCGATAATTACCGTGCCATTGATGGTAGATTTGGTTGTACCATTACACAATTATTGACTTTGGTGATTTATCGTTGGCCGAAGACGCGCCGCCGACGTATTCCGGTCATGACTTTTGTCTTTGCCAGTCATGTTTGGGTTTGAAATAATTACCGAATGTGCTTTGGCTTTCATAATGTTCTGTATTTTGAATTATCATAGCTTATTGTTTATGATTCACTAGCTTTTGCCCGCGGCTTTGCACCAACGTTAAAATATAAATACCCGCTATACTTTTTACGCTAAGCGTTTTATGCATAGAAAAAGGTTTTATCATATTCAGAATAACGTTAGTACAACGGATGCAGGTTCGAGTCCCGCTTGAAACTTGAGACAATTTAATATTTTTCTAGTAAATATTACTATTATATTTTGTAACTACAAAGTACAAGTAATTTATATAATATTCAAGATCGTAATTTGTCTCTGTTGCAAGTTTCATTCAAATACATTAAGCAGTTTCGGCGTGATTTAGTAACAAACATACATCAAAACCTTCTATATTACTATTACTTAAACATAGTTTGTGACTTAGCTCGCGTAGTTTTGTACATAAACTCGAATCCTGCTAAATATCCTCTAAAACTATGCCTTTATAGGGTTTGAGCTATACCTGTGCCAAATATCATTAAAGTTAGTTCACCGGTTCAACGAAACAACAAACAGACAGACATACTTTTGCATTTATACATTGTTAGAAGATTTAAGAGTAGAGTTGAATTAAAAGTAATTTATATACGATTGGATAATTCTTTGTTTTTATTTATAACAATACTCATTGTTTTAAAAATTAAGGCATAAGTTATCAAAATACAACAGTTTTGCTTTAAAAACGATAGTGTTAAGTCTTGTAAGGCTGATGGAGGAATTCCGGTTGACAGAAACCCGACCAAGTTGACACAGCCTTCCACATCATCAGGTTTTCTAGTAGATTCATTTCTGTAGGAATGTGTAATCTTCAGTAACCTTAGTTTTAAGGCTCCTTCAACCATAGCAGTTAAGTTTTATGATAAGTCTCCTGTTTGATGATTGATATGATTCCTAAGCCCATTTTGTTTAGACCAGGACCACAAACAACCATACAGTCCGCGTGATAGTAACCGTTACAGTAACCTTGGGTCTTAAATATTCTTTGTCACATTACCAAGTAGATAGTAATTTCAATGCCTCTCTCACCCTTCAGACTGAAACACAGCGATGCGAATACTGCTATTTGATACGCATATATAAACGTTAATGCAGGTTTCAAGGAGGTCTAGCACATACACCCTTCTATGCCGGGGGAATGCATTCATTATGCTACTGAGACTACAGGTACGAATCGAAGATCGAATTTTTCTACCTGTTTGTTACTACCTCAAAAGCCGACCAATTCACATTGGGCCTTTTTCCTAAATAAGAAACTAGTGCAAGGGGATTTTATAAATAATAATAACAAATTCTTTATTGTACACTTAACACAAAAATTTAAGACAAAAACAACAATCACAGAGTACTTGTGGCCTTATCACAAAAAACGATTTCTTTCAGTTAACCTTTGGATGGTAAGTGTGTATGCAACTAAGAGGTACTAAAAGGTGTAAATAAAATAAATAAAGATAAATATATTAATATATAGATTATAAATAAAAGTGTGTATAAAAAATTAAATTATAGACATACATCACGCCTGTGTCCCGTTGGGGTAGGTAGAGACTATGGATCTCCACTTCCTTCACATACTCTCCACATACTCGCTCGCTTATTCTTGGTACTTCTGGCCTGGTCCTTCTTTTATACCTCTTCTACTTGGTTTAGATATGTTCGCCTCGGTCGTCCTATACCAACTCTTCCATTCACTCCCGCTCTATATATTTGTGCAGATATTCTACTTTCATCCATTCTTTCTACATGTCCAAACCATCTCAACTTTAATTTCTCGATTGTTGTCACAACATCACCTTTTACACCACATCGATCTCTTATTACACTATTCTTTTATCTCTCTCTCTTAAACTCACACCATACATATTTCGAAGTGCTCTCATTTCAACAGGGCTTATTCTTCTCGCGTGCTTCTTCTCGTGAATAAGAAGAAGAAAAATTTCAATTAAATATAACTGAAAGAAAGTATATATGAAAGAAAGTGACCCTTCACAAACCTTGTAAACACAGACGGAGAGAAAGAAAGAAAAGGATGTGTATTCTACAAATGAACTGCCTAGGCCGTAAAGGGCTTCACAAAAAAACGTTGTGGTATGCACAGGCATTTTAAGTATAAGGTTCTCTGATGTCCTGAGACCTTTAAAGCATACTAGCTGTGCTCGCGACTTCGTCCGCGTGGAAAAAATTTTTTGGGTACCATACCTTTACCTTAACTTATATAAACTTTGAATGTTCTGTTTATTTATATAGAATCAATGGCCTTAAAAGTAAGTTTTAAGTTTCTAGCTCTTAAAATTGCGATACTTCCATACAACTTTTGGATTAAAAAATAGCCTATGTCCTTTCTCAGGGTCTAAAGATTGTCTGTGCCAAATTTTATCAAAATCGGTTCAGAGGTTTAAGCGGGAAAGCGTAACAGACAGACAGAGTTACTTTCGCATTTATAATATTAGTAGGGGTTTTAAGTGTTTTAATACAATCGATGATACGTTTTCAACACTTTCGCGCTATTCCGAAGCTTGTTATTGAAAATTGCCCTTTCCCAGGAAACGTAGACACTCGCAGTTATATTTTAACATGGAAGAACGAACACACTCTGCCTGGCTTTCTCCCAAAGCGTGAGTCTCGTTATAATGGTATATAGATCATCAGGCGCCGACTCACGACCCGCGATGCTATCGGGCCCAAATAATAATGTGGGAACGTGTGAATTCTTTCGAGAATGTTCTATGAGTCACTATGACTTTTTGTAAGTATTCGGTAGTGAACCCATCATGTGTGCCAAAAGTCATTGATCTTTTCTCATTTCATAATAAGATATATAGACCGGCAGACTTAGTAGGCGACTAAGGTACAAGATCCGACAGATGGCGGTATATCTATCTGAAGTGGTATAGCTCAAGTGCACAGGGCGAGGATGGACAGCAGTATACCCGTCAGGAAAGCTGTGCTTAGGGATTTCCAATATGCTTGCCCAGCGCGGCAATTATGGGAAACATAACCCTTTTTTGGAGAGGCTTATACCCAGCAGTGGATTTCCAATGGTTGTAATGATAATAGCTAGTAGCATTTCCACTATTACCTTCACGTAACCCTTGACAATATGAGTTTACACACAGATTGTCACTTACTTGGAAAGTAATTTATGAAAGGGTTTTTTATATGAGTTCATCAATTTATGAGTTTACTTGTAACATACGTATAAAATTATAAATCCTGTCTACATAGTTCTATTTTAAGTAGCGGTGTCTTAATTTATTTTTAGATAATACACTCATTTGCAAGAAAAAAAGGGCACCTAAGCAATGAACCATTTCAAACGTTACTATTTGTTTGAAAATTATAGGTAGTTTTACTTTCACAATTTTGTAAATAAATAAGCCAATAATCGTTTTCGTCAGTATTATTATAAAATTTAAAAAAAATATATGGTTTTTAATGCTAAAGTTCACTAGTAGTGTATGCTCGCTAGTGAAGTAAAAGTTAACAAAGATTTTTGTTTGTTTTTTCTTTAATAAAGTAATAGTAGATAAATGTTTAGCATCGAGTGTGACCCCCTCTACCTGAAATCACAGCTTGATTTTGTCTGGGTATGCTAGCGAGGATTTCCGGATACTTGCTTTCGCGTCGTTTCAGAACGTCCCAGACATACTCTATAGAATTGAGGTCGGGACTTCGAGCTGGCCAATCCAAACGACAAATGCCGACCTCTTGAACATACGTTTCCACATCGCCAGACCGGTGGGCGCGAGTTGTAGTCTATTATATTGAGTCTTCGCCTAAAGCGGCCAATGCGGGTTGTGCATGAGGAATTAGAACTTCCGTTATGAACTGATGTCTAGTCAGTAAGCCGTTTTCAATAAAGACTAACTCTGTACGATCCATAGAATTTATTCCTGCCCAAAACATAACAGAGCCCCTACCATGAGGTGTGATTTCTTCAAAACAAGCCTCTGCAAAGTGTTCTCCTCGTCTTTATAGCACTCGCCGACGTCGAACTTCACTGAACAGAGATATCCTGGCTTCATCGGGGAACAATACCCTATTTCAGTCTTCTTGAGTCTTCACGACTCACAATTTCGATCAAACCTAAGCCTGGCAACTCTGTGCTCACGGAGTAACTTAGGGCCGCGGGCCGGGCGATGACTGCGTATATTGGCCGCGAGAACCCTCTTCCTGACCTTCCATTGACTAATATGCACATTTCTTACTTCTTCAAGGTTGTTCTTTAGGTCAACATACGATGACTTGCGATTTCTCAATGCGCGACTCACAAGAAAACGATCATCCCGTGGTTGGATACATGATTTTCTTCCAGAACCAAGCCTGGTCTCGACGGAACCGGTGTCTTGATACCGCTGCCAGGTCCTTTGAACCGTCGAGCGACTCACACTTAGCCTCTGAGCCACGAAGCATTGGCTGCAACCCTCTTCGAGAAGCGCAATAATTTTGGTAGCTTTTACCACTTTCTCTAACATTATTAAGACAGATAAACAGCAATAAATGAAGCTTTGACAATTAAGAATATGAAATAAATTCATAAAAATGGACTAAAAGTTATGAAATCCGATATATTATCTTTTAAAACTTCGCGCCAAAAATGTAGGATAAAAAGTGGTTTTCTGTAAAAACGAGCATCAAACGAAAATTTGACTTTAGAACGTTCTGTTTTAAGCACCAAGGCATTTTTAAAACCGGCCAATAACATGTACAAATGATTGAAATTATTTTGGTACCGTATTTTTTGAAAGAAGAATTATAATAATAATAATAAATTCCCACAACATCTCATACATTGACCTGACTCCGTGGTAAGTCGCTTAAAGCACTTGTGTTACGGACGCCAGACAACAGAGGAATCACAACTATACTACTTAAATACATATATTTTACACCCATACACTGAGCAAACACAAATATCATCATATAAATATTTGCTCTGGGTGGGAATCGAACCCACGACCCCTGGTGCACAAGACAGGATCACTACCATCTGCGCCATCGGGCCCGTCGATCGAATTAAAATTGAAACCGCCCGCTTTTTTTTTGCAAATAAGTGTATAACATGGCTTATATTTTTTGATAAAAAAAGTAACTTTCCGAAGGTGAAGGAAATTTTAAAATCGATCCAGTAGTTTTTGAGATTTAACGTTACAAACAAACGAATCTTTCCGCTTTATAATATTAGAATACACACTATTACAAGCGACTTTGTCTGCGTGGAATAGTGTCTTTGGATACCATACCACGCCTTAGAATCTTTGGTGCCAGAATTTCTAAAGCTGGAACAAAACGACAGCCCGATAGCGCAGATGGTGGTGATCCTATCTTGTGTGCTAGGACATTTGGCTAGTCTATTTATATGATGATATTTGTGTTTTGGATGTTGAATATATGTATTAATTCTCTAGTTTGATGACCATGAAAGACCTTTAAGCGACTTATCTCGGAGTAAGATATATGTATGAGATGTTGGATCATTTCTAAAAACTTTCGTATGCATGACAAACGAAATAAACTTGGAGAAAAAAATGAAATATAGCTTGTTCTAACACGACTCCGTAATTAATGGCGGAGTGTAATTTGCTTTTAATTTAATGAAAATGAGGGTGTAGAAAAAGGTAATTAGACAGAAATATGGTAAAGAAGTGTGCCGGGAAGAATACTGCATGTATTAGCTGGTGAATGGAAAATGCAGCGCCATGCGACCTGATCGCAAGAAATACACTAATTTCATGGCGTAGTTGGTAGTCCTCTCTTGTGCGCTAAAAGTTGTCGGTTCGATTCCCACCCAGATCATTTATATGTTGATATGTACTTGTTCTGTTCTGTTCTGAGAGTTAAATATATGTATTTAAGTATTATATTTGTGATTCCTCTTTGGTCTGGTATCCGTAATAAAAGTGCTTTAAGCGACATACCACGGTGTCAGATCAATGTATGAGATGTTGTGGGAATTTATTATAATTATTTATATAAAGAACAGAATATCTAGTAGTCAGAACTTATTGTCTTTTGTCAGATCGTACTTCGATTCGGTCATATATATGGAGATTTGTAGAAAATCAACTAAAACTAAATGATGTTTTTGTCATATATTTACATTAAATATATAATTTTTACACACTAACAAATAGATACTTCAATTATATAGATATAGCAATAAAACTGTAAGTGCCTGGAAATAATCGTATCGTTACGACGCGTGAGAACTGGGTACGGCCGATACAGAAGAAAGAGTTATGAGATCGAGCGATTATCGCACTGCATGCGATAATCTGCCTTGCCATCACATCTGTACATCTTTTAACAAAAACCAGAACAGGCAATGTACGGTGTTCACGTGCTTACATTCGCGGCAAATTCAATGTTGACTAATAAATTTATTGTTATATGAAATCTGATGGAGCTTTATAATTCAGTTCGCAGCTATAAAATATTTAATCCTAAAGATCAATCATTCAAAACACCATTGTTATATTCCCTCTAGCTATGTTATTCAGCACCAATTATCTGAACATGAAATGTAAATATTTATCTGTAGCTATAAAACCCTTTTAATAGTACCTATATTAAAGAACATAACTCCATTTTACTCAGAAACAAGAAATTACCAAGAAAATCGTGGTTAACACGTGCATAAATGGTACTTTAAATCTTTTTATGCATATACTATCTTTGCTGTCTTCCGCGTCAAAGATTGCGGACAAGGAAAAGTCAGTGTTGCCAGCGAAACCTAGTTAATTATAATGGACGTGCCATTATATACGGCTGTTATATGGAATACCTTTATATTTAATTATATAAAACGAAAATATAAGGAATTGTAACCTATAGTTATTTTTTTATTGAGGAAAAGTTGGAGATTTACATTAAATATATCGAAGATCGTAAGGGGAATTTTAAGATTAAGTTTGATTGATTGATTGATTAACTGTAAAACATGTTTAAGACGCAAAGGTCGAGAACTTCATTCTATCATCAACTTCCTTCGTCGATATCCACCATTATCGTCTACATTCTTAACCGATTTTGCTTCAGATTCGTAATAAGGTTACCTTTCTACTTTTCTTCTTATTTTCTTTATATATCATCGTCATCATCATACAAGCCATTGGAAGTCTACAGCTGGACATAAGCCTCCCTTAGAAAGGGGGAATTTTGCCCATAACTGCGGCGCTAGGCAAGCGTTTTGGTAATCGCAGAGCGTAGCTTTCGCGACGGGGATGCTGCTGCCCATCCCCATCCTATGCATTGGTGCTACACTATTTCGTACAGATATACCGCCATCTGTCGGTTCTGGTACCTCAGTCGCCTCTTACGATACCTGGTACATGTGGAGGTACTATTCTACTTTGAAAATACCTCAGAGCTGTGCCGGCCTTGTATAAAAATCTTTGTATAGTAATTATACTGCTATAGAATTTAACTATCAGATGGATATAATTAGTTTCTGTTTACTGTAGTGGGAAACAGTCAAGAGTTTATGTACTTACGAATATTTTACATACATACTACAAGTACTAATTATTTTTTTTGTATTTGCAAGCAAGCATACCGTCCGTCTACACGCGGTGTTGCCATCACATAGATATCACTAGCGCTCTGCCAATTTGTGTGTAAACTGAAAATAATATGTCACATTATCCTGTAATTTTAATTCCATTTTCCAACTGCCGTTAGGAAGAAATAGGTGAATGAGCTATTAGTAAGCCGTGCCAGTGGAATAGAATAGTATCAAATGTCGATAGAGGCGACAGTGGTACCGAAACCGATAGACAGCGGTATACCTGAGATAGTATTATTTAAATTTCGGGTCTGTTGGCGGGTAATACAAAAAACATTTCAATAGGGTTTATAAACTATAGTATCGTCTATCTATCGAAACTGATGCGCATTTGGTATTTTCCCTATCTTATAAATGTCGTGGATTCGATCGCCACCCAGGACAAATATTATTCTGATAATATTTTTATTTGTTATGTGTCAGGGTAGTAAACATAAATTTAAGTGATCAATTTGTAATTCCTTTGTTGTCTGATGTCCATAATACAGGTGACTTAAGCGACGTGTCGCGGAGTCAGGCCAATGTTGGGATGCAGTGTGAATGAATTATTTTCTGTATTTTAGACCGTTTTCAGCTTTAACTATCCTTCACATTTGAAATAACGAATAACTGGGCCACAGTAATGAGGCAAATGAAAACTAGTACAAGTGAGTACCCGAGAAAAAATGCAGTTTTAACACCCAATTTGATATGATTGTGGTACTTAGTGGCGACCTTGCTCGCCGCACCGTTTAAGCTGTAGATACAATGAGTTGCACGATGCAGTATACAACATTACTTAGCAGGGGTGTCTCTTTGTCACCACACCAATTACTAAAATTGAGAAACATTTTATCTTATACAATCGTTTAAATTCGTGCTTCACTTTCATCTATTTCTACCGCCAAATAACAATACTCGTGTTGCTGTGTTCCGGTTTGAAGGGTGAGAGAAGCTGTGAAATTACTGGGTAATGTGATATAATAACTTCAGGTCACCAAATTGGCAATGCGTTAGTTCCCGCTTATCCCGCTTGAAAGTTACATGTCAGTGAGTATCATAAATTATATTTACCAATATTCAGACAGGAAAGGGAGTTCCTATTCCGTGGTTTTATCCGGGAAGTTAACCGGGCGAAACCACGGAGCGCTTGCAGTCTATACTAATATTATAAAAAGGAAATATTGGTTTTTTGTTTGTTCAGTGTGATTTAACTTTAAATCTACTCGACCAATTAAAATAATTCTTTCCAATTAAATAACTAAATCTTTAGTGAGTAACATAGGCCATATAACATAAATTTAAACTATAAACACCTAAAATGTTATGTAACTAAGCAGCGTTTATATTATTATGAGTTTGTAACGAATAAACTAAGAAACAATTCAACTGATTTAAATAGATATTTTAGTAATCAAAAGATATATTATTATCAAATGATGTTAGCTATATTTTATTCCTGTATATTTAAATGAATGATTACACTGCATAAGGAAAAACATAAAAAAGCAATTAATTAAAAATGTTGTCAGTCTATACATTTATTCTTTGTGATACAAACGAGAAAGAGAACTAGGTAGGTGAATAAAGTTGAAACATCTGTCAACCCTACAGACATTGTAATCCGTGCCAAAGACTGCAAGTGTGCATCTCTCCCTGGCCCGCAGTGTACAATGAAAGGTCACTCCGTTTTCACGCTTGCCGGTGCCGATCCGAATCAGCTGGCATCCTCGGCTATCGCCACATTGTTCGCAGACTATGAAATAGACTGTGAAGATGGTTCGTGTGGTAATAATAAAAACCCAATTGTTTGGATTGTACCGATTAAGCTGTCTTTGGAATTGTGTGGTGTAAATGGTTTACAGGATTTGTTTTATGGCGCACTAGTATTGTGGATGCGAGAAATACCTTATTAGGTGCGGTGCGGTGTTGCCAGTGTTGAAAATGATGGCGGATGTATGTGGAGGATAGTGATTGATAAAATTTACGGTTTCTTCTGACTTTTACGGTGTTTTGCTCCAGGCAGTGAAAGGATTGGTTGTCGACGGGAGGTTCCCTCATATTTTTATGTTGCGCAATTAATGTGTTTATTCCAAGTATGACTATGTTTAGCTGCTTTTTCCCATTTGAATCTTATTTTTTTCATACTTTCAGGAAGCGTAGCGTATTTATTTGTTTTTCCTAGTGTAATGAATTGATATTTAAGATAATTTTACTAAAAAAAATCAACTTGTCTCAGATATCAGGCGGGACTGGAACCCGCATTCTTCCCATACCGGAGGACTGCACTACCGTTATGCTACCAAGACCTTAGTGGACAGGTAGAATTTTTCCTTGTGTGTGTAGTTTTTATTGTGATTTCAGCGCTATTTGTTTAATGTTCTAGGATATTTAAACACTTTTAAGAAGTATAAAATAATCAATAAAGAAAATATGGATACTTAATTACTTTGAGAGATTTTAGGTTATATTTTAAATATGCAGGTTCAAGTATCTCCTGACAAATGAGACAAGTTGATTTTTTTCTGGTAAATATCATCTTAAATATAATTTACTATTTTCTATGCTTAAAACCTCTCAAAGTAAAACGTAGATGATTAAAAAGCTGTAACATTACAAATAGATTCTTAAATTTGATTTATATGTAGTATTCGGCCTTCTTAACTCTATATAAAAATTTTAAATTTTCTAACTTTTGAATTTAATGTTTTCTAACACTTCGCGTTCTCTTCTCATAAAAAGACTACGGCTATGGGCTTCAAAACGTGGTGTACTTAATTTGTTTTTCTACTTTTCGGTTATCGGAAAATCATCACACCAGCTATTGGAAGTCCACTGCTGGACATATGCCCCTCAAAAAAGGGGGAATTTTGCCCAAAATCATCGCGCTGGGCAAGGGAGTTGGATGCCGCAATGTTTTGGATGGATATACCGACATCTGTCTGTTCTAGTACCTCAATCGCCTCTTACGACTTCTGGTACAGACTGACGTACTATTTTACTCTACCGGTACCACACGGCCAATCCGTCATTCTAACCAATTATATTTAAAGTACTTGATTAACTTTATAACAAAATTCACCGATACCCTTTGAAGATTATAATACACGCAGATAAAGCCTTCAAGGCTTCAAAATTGGAAGACTACGCTATTTTTAGCATATCAATACGTAATAAATATCGGTCGGCCTTCCCAACTCTTTTCTAAACAAAAAAGAAAACTTTCAGTTCTTATTTCAGTCAGGTCTTCTGCTTCATTTACTAATCGAAAGACGTGCCCGATAGCGCAGATAGTTTATTATGTATCAGGGAGTTAATTATATGTACTTAAGCATTTTGTTTGTTATTCCTATGTTGCCTGACACCCGTAACACAAGTAGTTTAAGCACGTCTCGGAGTTAGGTCGAAGTATGAGATGTAATGTAAATTTATTTATGTTATAATAGCCATTTTTTTGGTTTTGTGCAAAAGTTTACTTACACTATTTGGTAATCTAGAATGTATTAAAAGTATGTGAGAACTAAATCTAGCCTTGGCTAAGTCCCTAGGCAGTCTAACCAAACATCGATCGTGGATGTTCGGAGCGAACAAGATGCGCCGGCCTTGCTTTCGTGTCTCGGCCTTTGCGTAACAACTGTAATGCATGTCGTTAACTATAGACTAGATTGAAGATAGGCCAAAAGGCCAGCCGGAAATTGTGGTATGAGAGTTATGTTATGTTTTATCTGTACTTGTTTATTAAGTGTCGTGTATTAAGTATGTTTAATGGTATTTTATATATTGTATATAAATTTATATATATAGGAAAAAATATATTTTTGTTTGTTACGATTTAACTCAAAAAACCGAACCAGGAGAATTTTTCTAGGATTAAATAAAGCTATTTCTCCATCTTTTTTTTTATTTCTTTTATTTGACCAGGTCCTCAAACAAGCATGCAGTCCGCGTGATAGTAAGCGTCACTGCAGCGTCACTATTGACGCTCGCGATATCATAAAGATATCACTAGCGCATTGCCAACCTTATGACTTGAAGATATTATGTCACATTACTCAGTAATTGCACTGCTTCTCGCAACCATCAAACCGGAACACAGCAATGCGAACACTGCTATTTAGTGGTGGAAATAGGTGAAAGTAAGGTACCAATACAGTTGACCTTTGTATGAGGTCTGCCTCGTTAAAAAGAAGGATCAAAGTTATAAAGCTATATACACATAGATTATTTATTTAACAAAGAATAGTATTGAACTCAAAATTTTTTTTTACATTTATTTAAATGCTCTAAAAATAAAAGAACAAAAATAACTCCCGCTGTACCAGGGGTCTTAAGAGGCGACTAAGGTACCTGAATCGACAGATGGCGGTATATCCATCTGAAACATTGCAGCTCAAACGCACTGGCGGGAATGGGCAGCAGCATCTCCGTCGCGATAGCTGCGCTCTGCGTTTACCAACACGCTTGCCTAGCGCGGCAAATTATGGGCAAAAAACTTCCTTTCTTGGAGAGGCGTGTGTCGTCCAGCAGTGAACTTTCAATGGCTGGTATGATAATGATGTATCATCTCAAACGATTGAATAACATATCTGCTTTAAAATTGAGTTGCAAGATTTTGCCCAAACATATTTACAATATTTGCAAGTTAAATAAAGCTTGTAGAAAAGCAATGTCTGTCAATAAAGAGTTCTAATTATGAGTGGGGCGTGACTCAGTTCCTCATTCATGCGGTATAAGGCAGACTATCAATTGGCTATGTACGCTTGTGTTGAACGTTATCATTCGGGTGTGGACCAAGGTAACAGAAATAGCGGTTATTCAACTGGTAGCCAAGAATATTACATTTTTACTGCATTTACAATATATTACCAATATTCCTTTTTATAGTTTTATTAAATTAAAAAGAGAATATAGACTGAAATATGGATTCAGCGGCGAATATAAATAAAACATAAAATATAAAGAAAAATCATTTGAAAAATCATTGTAGAATAGAACAAATACAGAGTGAGTTTGAGACTTCCACAAAATCGGACGGATATGTGCAATGAAGAGCTCAATATACCTACAGATGTAAATAATATAATAAAACGACTATTTTTTTATATTAATTTGTCAAATAAGCATACAGTTTGCGTAATGGTAAGTGTCAGCACAACATATAGACGTTCGGATTGAACATACAAGGATATCACTAGCGCGTTGCCAGCCATGGGAGATATAATTACAAACTGGAACTGAGCTATGCAACAGTGTTCGCATTGCTCTTCTACCTGTTTGGCGGCAGAAATAAGTGAGAGTAAGGTACCTATGCAGACGACCTTTGTGTGAGATCTACTCTAGTAAAAAAATGAGTGACCGTTTTTATTATCATAATTTTATATTAGGCACCATTTTATGGTTATGTTAATCGTCTCTAATAATGAGGTCATTAGAGTCACACATACATTTACATATTGCTTGCCGTGTACCAGTTGTGGTAAGAGGTAACTGAGGTACCGGAACCGACAGACGGCAGTATATCACACCGAAACAGTAAGGGGTGACTGAGGTACCGGAACCGACAGATGGCAGTATATCACACCGAAACAGCGCAGATTAAATGCTACATGGTGGGGTTGGGCAGCAGCATCCTCGTTGCAAAGTTGCGCTCTGGGAGGTTTATGTCTAGCAATGCTGGTATGACGATGATAAATTGACCCATACGTAGAAAATTTTATATTTTTAATATTATTACGATAAACAACTGCTTTCCTGTCACATGGACCTCGTCGCACAATCGATGGATTTATCTGTTATTATCCTTTCTATTTTGAAAGTACATCTTTTCTTTACATAACGGAGACGTGAGGTGGCGTCGTCAACCGCCATACTTATAAACAACAAATGACTCGCGGACGTGTTCCAATTTTAATGTTCTTTTAGCTTTTGTTACCATCTTATAAGAGATACACGCTAAATATTGTTATCTGAGTGTTAAATGATAGTGGACCTTATTGCCGGGTCATAAGGAAGTCGAATTAAATAACATTAATAGAGAAATGATGACATACCGCCGTCATAACTTGGATGTTACTTAGATAATTGACTGCGTTATCGTCTGCTTTTTTGCTGTGATATAACATTTTCTTTTTTTATGTGTTTGGTTTGTATCTGTCTGCTTTTGAACGCGTGCTATATGCAAGAGTCCATTTTTAATTTGATAATTGAAATAAAATATTCGGACTAATAACATCTCGTACTAACAATTCGTTGCTATGTCACTCCACTTCAGATATTGCCAACATCTTTTATCAATACACTTTCAGATAAATGTCAACTGAATAAGTTGTGCTTTCATTGACGGGCCTGATAGTGTATTTGGTAGTGTTTCTCTCTTGTACACGGTTTCGATCTCCATCCAAGACAAATATTTTTATGATAAATATTTATGTTTGCTCTGTGTCTGGGTGTTAAATATGTTTTAAAATATTATGTTGAAATAAAATATAAGATTCTTCTGTTGTATCATATTTGTCTCTCAAGTTTCAAGAGACTTCAATAGCTATATATATATACATACAATCTACATATAAAAATAAGGTCAATATACGAGCTGTATGAATTTGTTTATTAATATAAAGCTCTTCAAAAAGCTATAATTGACTTAACATCTTATATTTATACATATGATAACGGGCACCTCTATGTTAAAGGGTAATTCTAAGTTCTAGTTAGTCTAAGGGTAAATTATTAATAAAACAAATCTAATCTAGAGTGCCTGGTTTTATATATTAAAGAAGCTAAGAAAAATATTGAATAATCCAATTAATTATATAGACAATTAGAGATAAGAACATTAATTTCCCACGGGAAAAAGAATATTATTTTTGAATCATCAAGTTGTTAATCTATGACGCACCGTGACCAGTGGTCTTAATCTAACAAGTATTATCAAATCACAGGTTGCATTAATCCGGGTCGATCTAAGCTTCACGCTTGACCGCAAATTTATATGTACAGAATGCCTGCCCGATAAAATATACGCGAAAAATAATGAGGCCCGCAAATGTTTATGTCTTTACAATAATGTAAATGAACAAAGGTATTTGACACAAGTCTAAAATATATAAATACACTAAATAAGTGTTATTTTGACTAAAATAGCTAATAAGTTGTAAAAGACATATTGATGAAGGGCCATGTCATAAGTACCAAGAATAAACAAGCGTGTGTGTAAGGACTAACGCGAGTGAAGAAAGCAAGAGAGGTATGCCAAAATCGTAGTGGAGATTTAAAGCCTCTGCCTATCCCGATGGAACACAGGCGTGGTGTAAGTATGTATGTAAGTTATTGAATTCCCTTCATAAAGGCAACACAATACAATGCAATCAGATTATCGGATTTTTTACAATTATTGATATAATTTTTTAAACCAAGTGTGATGAAATGTTAGGGCTTCAATCTGATTTACAGATTAAATTAAATTCTACAGATAAATTCGTTTATAAACGAACTACTTGATTTTAAAAATTCTATTAATATTTAAAAAGACATTATGTATGGTGTGAGTTTGAGAGATAGATTAAAGTATAGTGTAATAAGAGATCGATTTGTTGTAAAAGATGATGTTGTGTCTACAACAGAGAAAGGAATGTTCAGATGGTTTGGACATGTAGAAAGGATGGATGAAAGTAGAATGACTGCACAAATATATAGAGCGGAAGTGAATGGAAGAGTTGGTAAAAGACGACCGAGGCGAACATATCTTAACCGGAACCAGCAGTATTAAAGAAAGGCCAGGTCAGATGCACCAAGAATAAACGAGCGTGTATATAAGGACTGATACGAGTAAGAGAAGCAAGAGAGGTATGCTAAGACCGTAACAAGTGGAGATCCATAGTCTCTGCCTATCGCGATGGGACACAGGCATGATGTATGTATGTATATTTAAAAAAAACTTCAAGTGGTGACGCAATACAGAATTATGTGAAACTTAATAATAATAACCAATAAAAATAATATTAAAAATATTCTTCATACTACCACACAAACCTCTACAGCATCACACAATAAACCGACCTACTTGGCGGAGGTTCGCGATAGGATCCCTCCTCCAGCATTATGATGGTATTCGAAAGAATATAGCAAAATAATAATAATATCATGATAAATTTATGACGTATAATTAGAATCAAATAAGGGGTATCTTTAGCCGACGTGAAAAAGTACCATAAATACTAATTTTTTTCATGTTAATATTAAAACGTTCAATAATTTACTTTCTAAATAATGTTTTCCTTTGTAATAAGTTTTTAGCATGTGGTCAAAGTTACCCTTAAAGTTTAGAGTAACCCGTTCTTACGGTAGTTGAAATTTCAAGGTCGTGGTTAGTGCGTGCTGGTTTTTTTAGATTTCGACACTATTGATTTGATATTGGCTTCTATAGAACAATGCAGGGTTCCAGCAAAACTTTAATTTGAAAACCATTTAAATGTGACATAAAATTATAAAGCTTAAAAAAAGAAAAAGTATTGGTAAAATATGTCCAACATGCTTCAAGGAGTTTGAACTTTTAAAAGGTTTCAGATATTAAAAGAATTTTTCGTCTTTACCTAGGATTCCTATAACCGATCAAAAAACCATCCAAGGTTCATCTAAACGTTACAAACAAACACAGACATACTTTCGCATTAACAATGGAAAGCACATTTGATTTTCGAAACAAGAGGTATTTAAAACAATGATTGATCTTTGTAATTAACTTACACATAGATTTATATAAAAACGGACGTCTGTGAATTGACTCTTCGAAATGTTTAAATTGCGCGTGCGTCTATTTCTCCGCGGGGATACAGCGGTCCATCACCTAGAAATGTCCTCAGCTAGACATATGCCTCAATACAGGGGGAATTTACTCATAATTAATGGGCTGGGCAAGCGTGGTGGCAATCACAGAGCGTAGGCTTGCGACGGGAGTGCTATTGCCAGCTCCGCTTGAGCATTTGAGCTACACTGCATATGGATGGATTCGGGTGCATACGGATGAGTCGGATGGGTTCCGGTACCTCAGTCGCCTCTTACAACACCTGGTTCATGGAGAGGTACTATTTTACTCTGCGGGAACCACACTGTTAGTAGAAAAGTTCACCTGCGCCTTATTATTTTTGGATCTATCAACTAGATAGGCGCATCGCCTTGGTTTCAGCACATCAGCCCATCGGCATCATCTCACACGATCTTGACATTTACTATTTCGCCTCTTTATCTGACGCATCGACGAATTGAAGCGGTTCCACGCGACAAATGGCATTTCTATTGTGCAAAATGATTCTCTCATTGTTTTATTTCGATATTTTTCGTGTCGCGATGTTTCGATCAATGTAGCTGTGGTGAAACATCAAATATAAGTGATACTTTTTAGCACGTTTTTATTTATTTTGAGAGAGTGTCAGACGGGACTCAGATGTCAAGTCGATTTTTTATCTAGTAAATATCATCTTAAATATAACGCTATATTAGTAATTTGACGCGAGGTACCGGCAGAGTAGTATAGTACCTCCCTCTGTACCAAGTCTCCTAAAAGACGACTAAGGTACCAGAATCGACTGATGGCGATATATCGATCCGAAACAGTGTAGCTCAAATGCATAGGGTAGGGATGGGCAGCAGCAAACCAATCGCGAAAGCAGCCCAGCGCGGCAATTATCGGCCAAATTCCCCCTTTTTCAGGCAGGCCTATGTCCAGCTTTCAGTGGCTCTAGTGATAATGATGATGATATTAGTAAGTTAATTCTATATGGTAAAACAATGTTTGCCAGGTCTGTTAGTAAAACTTATGTATAAGATTGCGTCCGACTTTTGAGTACAACCGCCGCAAAGTTAGCTAACCCGCAAAATGCTAGACATTTAAAGGCATAACAAAAGAAGCGCTGTATCGATTTCAAATCTGTATCAACACGCTTTCCCCCCAAAAATGGTGTTGCTATTGATCCTGCTAGTGCAAACCGCAGAACAATAATACACGGAAGACAGACAGATGTACAAACAAGATTGCAGACGTACGAGCGATGATATCGAATCTCTGTTGCGTCACCAACTCTCTAGTCGAGATCAATAATAATTAAATCGGCCGCCATTTTGTGATCGATCGAGTGAAACTTGACCTAGTAATCTGAAAACATCTTTTGTTTTCATTTGGCAATTAAAATAAAATTGATATAAAATGTGTGAGGGGTTAAAAACTTCATGAATTAAGTAAGACTTATATAATAATTTATGATGTAAAGAAAACGTTTCTAATTATTTATTCCGAATACTAATTTGGACCACTTATATTAATTTTGTTTACGAGTTGAGAGATCCTTGGCTCAACCAATGCAAAGTAATTGTATTATACGACCAAAACTATACAACTATATAGCTCATAAATGAAAATAAGACACAATTTGTGAAATCTTGTCAGCTATTTGAAGAGTGAGAGGCCCAAAGTCGTAAGTGGATCTGATCCTCGTCCAGGACAAACATTTTTGTTTATCCTGTGCCTGGTGTTAATTTCTTGTATTAGTTTTCAGAATAAGCATGCAATTAGAATGCTGTACAAATGATAGCACTTCGTAGTATGTATCGTGTAAGTTTAAGACATCAGACAACAGAGAAATCACAAATGTAATACTTAAATACATATATTAACACCCAGCCATAAAACAAAAAAATAATTTATCGCATAAATGTTAATCCTGGGATAAAATACGATCACTACCACCTGCGCCATCGGGCACGTCATAATTAATGCCGATATACCGCTATGTATTGGTTAAAATACCTCAGTAGGACCAAGTCTGGTAACGGGTCACTATTCTACTTTGCCGGTACCTCACGGACTCTCACCATAAGTATGTGACGTAACAAGGCCCATCCCACCCTGAAGTATTTAAATTGCGCTGTTTCGGATGGATATACTGCCATCTGACGGTTCTGATACCTTAGTCACCTGTTACGGTACCTGGTACAGAGAAAGGTACTATTCTACTCCACCGGTACCCCACCCCGTGTATTTATTACATAACATGTAATACATACATTTTCCCTAAATCATCAAACCACAACTTGGCAAACCAAACGCCAGACTCGTGAGACCTTGACACTTATAAAAGACGCTTTGCCGTAAAAATATTAGAAAAACAAAACATGATTTTGTAAGTTCACCTTTCTCACACTTGAGAGTGGTAACACTGACATATTGTTTGTACGTGGTTAATTAGTTTAGGTGTTGCCAGAGCATGTTGATATTATGGTAGCTGTGGTATTTTTAGATATTTTAACTGTACGTCAATTAGTTATATGAGTATTTTGAAACTTGGTAGGTTTCGTGTGAATTACGAGTACAAATGGATTTCTGCGTATTACCAAATGTGGCTAATTAGATTTGACTAATTATGACTGACTATTTGTTATGTTAATCACGTCTTGCTTTCAGACTATTCCTGTTGTTTTCCGTCGTTTAATTTAGTATTTTACTTTACCAGTCAAGTACTGGTATTATTTTACGAACGGTCAAGGTAATTCATGATATATGTAGAATAATAAAGAAATATTTTTTAATGATAAGAAAGTATTTATTAATAGGGTTATATAAAGGCAGTTGACAAAATAAACTTTCAGCTTAAGATTGGAGATGTTGAAGGTAGTATTGGTCATTGCTGGTTTTGACAGCTATGTTGGAATTTAATAACAGAGTCACGTTCTTTCAGAGTTGAGTATTTAATACAAAATGAAGACTTGTATAGATTCTGATATATCCAGTTAATCATCATCATGATCTTAGCCGTAGGACGTCCACTACTGGGCATAGACCTCCCCAAGTGATTTCTAATATGACCTCTATTCGACCGATATCTAGCTATCTTTTTCTATTTAACGAGTGATCCTATCTTGTGCGCCAAGGGTCGAGGATTTGATTCCCACGTAGAGCAAATATTTATATGATGATATTTGTATTTGTTCTGTGTCTGGGTGTTTATTGTATGTATTTAAGTAGAATATTTGTGATTCCTCTGTTGTCTGGTGACACTAACACAAGTGATTCAACCACGGAGTCACTATATATAAAATTATAGTTAAAAAATGTAAAATTTTGACTTATTTTTATTTTAAATATATTGATTTGTCGCTTTCTAACTATTAATATTCGAAAATTCATTAAATATTTACTCATTTTTTCCACATATACAAATTTTCACAATAGCCTTTATAAAAAGACAAAGTGGGTCATTGAGAAAGTTTAAGCGATTAATCTTCTGTGGAAATCGGTTGAGATAAGCTAGTGATATTATTTATATGATAGAAAATATAATGAAAATGAACTTATCCGAACTGAAATTCAGTAGCAAATCGTTTTTATATAACTACCAGTTTGGTATTGAAGCAGACAATTCTTGTATCATACGGAACTAAGCAATCCATATTATTTTTTACAACATATAATAGTATGTCATAAATCTTCCTTGCTTCAATATCCGTTCACATTGTATAAGATGGCTGCAGAATTTATTTCACTATTACACTTGCATATTAAACGTCTGTTTTTATTCTAGCGGTAGTCTATAAATTAAATTTAAAAGGTTTTTAATTCGTTCTATCTTCTAATGGCCATTCTCAAATATTTGAGCAGGAAGTATTTATAACAATCAATTACTTATTTAGGTACCTTTTAAAGTTAAAATCTATACTATCGCTATAACCTATATATAAACCTATATGTATATTGGACTATGGGTTCTTCAAAAAGAGGAGTAAAGAGGTTTTTCAAGGATCGGCAACGCTCGTTTATGCCTCGGTGTTGTAAATGTCTCCAGGCTGCGGTAATTGCTTACCATCATGCGGGCCGCACGCTTTTTTACGACCTCAGTGGTATAAAAAAATGATCTATTTTTGGTGAATATGCCACCACTTATCTTCAAACC
The DNA here is from genome assembly GCA_020976665.1 of Heortia vitessoides. Taxonomy (NCBI): domain Eukaryota; kingdom Metazoa; phylum Arthropoda; class Insecta; order Lepidoptera; family Crambidae; genus Heortia; species Heortia vitessoides. Next base: position 3,350,559 of record JACJUM010002477.1, on the reverse strand, counting down.
GGAACATAACAATGCACACTGTTGATCTGCGGTAGAAATAGGTGAGAGTGCGGTAACAATACAGACGGCCTTTGTTTGAAGTCTTCCTCTTTTCAGAGAGATTACTGGGTAATGTGACATAATAACTCAAAAGCAATAGATTGGTAACGCGCTAGTGTTAACATATTTAGGCTGCAGTGATGCTCACTCTCACGGACGGAATGCTTGTCTGTCGACTCATTTCAATAAAAAAATACATATAATATATCTTTGAGTGCGGTTCCAATGCAGATATTTGTAGGTCTAAGACATCTTCACCTTCGAAGGCAATCATGACATAACACGTTACACAAACCACCGCAACATCGTGACATTTAAAAAAAAAATATAACAATCTTGTGAAGAATCCCTTGGCAGTTGGCCAAGCCCGCCAGCGCTAAAATCATGAGGCGTTTTCTCGTGACCCATAGAGATATCTCGGCATCTTCCCTCGTCACGCAACTTATATAACAATTATGCAGCTACCGTGAGAAAAGCATTGTGAACGTGATTAAGTTATTGGAACACCTTACCTGTGGTCTGCTGAATGGACGCTAAATTGCTGTTAATTGTTTTTATATATCTTCTTTATATATATAATTATTTTGTACGTGTGTATGTCATTGAACTCCTAAACTGCTTGACTGTGATGTTGCCTTTTTTGGGGCAGCTTGAGCAGGGGCAGAATCTAAACCATCCAGGGCACCAATCAATCTTATAGTTTGGTTAGTGCCTTGGATGGTTTAGATTCTCAAATCGGCCCGGCAAATGTAGCTATAGTTGGTATCTAGGTTATTTATTTACATACATATATTACAACTAAAATGATGAATAGGCTTGAATGATTTTTGTCAATACATTCAAGTGGGGGCCTGGATGAATTGGATCCACAAATCAGCGCAGCAGATGGCGCTGCGGTCGGTATCTATTAAAGTTATTAATCAGGACCACGTTTGTCGGAGTCCGCGAGTATAATTATAAATATTATAAGACCAAATGATAGTAAGCGTCACCGCGACCTATAGACGCTCGTAATATCACAAGGATATCACTAGCGCGTTGCCGACTTTGTGACTTGTAGATATTATGTCTCATTTCCCAGTAATATCAATCTCACTGCGAATGCGAACACTGCTAATTGGCTGTAAAAATAGGTGAGAGCGAGGTACCAATGTAGACGACCTTTTTTTCACATGTGGTAGACCTCATTTGTAATTCCTAATACATGATAAGATTAAAGACAAAGACTTGTTAGTGATAACTTGGTGTTTATGAAACTTTTATCACCAGTTTCTTCTGCAGTTTCGTTATAGGTGGCTCGTGTAATAACCTAGTAGTAAACTTAGTACTAAGAAATGATGTAGGCTTGTGTAAGATGAGCACAAGTCGTATTTAATTATTTTTTACAATTAAAACGTTATAATCATCATAATTACAGGTTTTTAACCGATTTAGAAAATTCAATCATAAATAAAAAAAACTACACTCACTACAGAGATTCTTAGCTAAAATAGGCGATATGTAAATAGAATTCGTATTTTTGTGTGTTTGTAACAAATCAACTCAAAAACTTCTAAACAAATTTCAGAAAATGTTTCATCAATTAGAAGTTACATTATCAACAGATAACATAAGCTATATTTTATTCTCATACTCTTACAAAAAAAGGAACTACGCAGACAAAACCATGGAGCGTTACGAGTCGATTATATTTTGGGTTTATATTATATTATAGCTTACTGTGTCGCTTTTACGGCTATCCTGGCACACCGCGTGCTGAAGCCGTTAAAATAGTATTTTCATCGTACATTTTTTGTCATACAACATCACCTATGTTGACCTGACTCCAATAAAAGTAGCTGAAAGCGACTGTTACGAACATTAGACAACAAAGGAACAACAAATACGATACTTAAATTTAAAAACGCCCGTAATGTCTATATATTGGCGTTACAACTAATAAATTAAGTTGCCATAATGTAAATAAACTAAATCTGCGCACCGCGAGAACCTTGACATAAATCCAAACACAACACATTCCTTCACCATACTCGTACATATCTATTGACACATGGCACCAATAACGCGTGTCGAACCGAGGAAAGTGCGTCCCGCATTTGTATGTCACCGGATCACCACCAGTGACTCGGTTGAATGGCTTGAGGTTACAGACGGACGACGCAACTGTTTCGTTACTAATATTTCACTTAGTTATGGTGTTTGGTTATTGTTTTGTTAATTTAAGTTTGGGCATACGTTTGTTTTTATTCTATGCTTACGTGAGACGTCAAAGACGAGGAATTCAAAATTTCATAATATGTGGCAATAATACAATGTATTATATATATATGTTCGTTTCTATTTTTTATCGATCTCTGCAGATATTTATCATTATCATCATCATAGCAGCCGTCATCACACAGGACTCAGCAAAGAAAGGGGGAATTTTTCAGAGTAGCTACGGCCCACCACAACCTGTTGCAATTGAACTATTTTGTTTCAAATGGATATACCGCCATCTGTCGGTTCTGGGTCGTCTCTTATTACTCTATTCTACATCCACAGCTGAATGGCCGTAGACATTATTCACTTAAATTTGATTGCTTTGATCCTGACCTATTTTCCTTGCTTCCTTCACATTTCGTTTCTTAACATTTATTTACCTTGAGACAATCGTTTTCAAAATTTACAAAGAATATTGTATCAGAATTTGAAGTTACAATTACTACTTTAATTTTTATTTATTGACGTGACAACGTCTTATAAATTGGTTTGCCGGGTGACACTTCAAGAAACTGCGTTACGCTCCGCTCACGTTATGCGCTCACAATGAGAGCGAGTGAGAGGCACGCGTCCCTCTCACTCACTCTCATTGTGACGTGTGTTACGCAAATGTATTGCAAGTTATTGTATGTATATTTGTATATAAATACGTATGTATGTGTAAAGGTAAAAATAAAATTTTGTTAATATGAAATTCAGTGCGAGATTCTTTGTACAAATTAATGTTTTAAATATAATTCTTTGTATAAATAAATGTTTTAAATTGTTACTATTATTTCATCCTTATTCCTACTATACGAATGAATGTTCACATTAAAATTATTTTACCACTCAAAGTCGTTGTCACGTAAAACTTTCGCCCGACTTTACAGGCAACCAATTTTTTTAGTTTTATTTTTATGTTCGAGTACCCATCGACGCAGTAGGTGCTCACAGCATCTTTTAATCTCCTCTTGCCATTGCATTTACTCATTGCATTAGTTAAGACTTTAACAGAAATTAGAATAAAGGAAAAGATACAGATAATTATATGTAATAGGGTTACCAGCCCTTAAATTTTGAAAATTAAGTTAATTATCAATACTTTTTATAGGTTGGGTAAGCGCATTGGTTTTGGCAGGTTTTTAAATGACAGACTATTGATACCACATTGATAGGGAAAAATATATGTAACAATCTGCTTAATCATAAAAGGAAGTTTTCTAGTTTTTACCTAATACACGAGCAGCGAGAACGCAGAACGTCATAAAAACGTCTTCGATCAATACGTCTTTAGAGGTAGGTTAAAATCTTGTTAAGATTAAAGATATAACATTGAGCTCTATGTATTTGGGAGTAGGTTCAAATTTGATTGAGTAACGTAGACAGATTTGAATAAGTAGATCCGGAGCGAATGATCACTATGAAATGAATGGAGAGACCGACAAAATGTCAAAGCTGTTAGTCTAATCACACGGATAATTAGTGTAATGTCAAGGCTCGTTGTACGAAAAAGGACGATGCTCTTATTTAAGTTTCTGTTGTATTTGTTTTTATTACATACGTTAGTCATGCAAATGATTTGACTAATATATTTGAAACGGAATAATTATTAGTTCATACAAATCTAGATCTAGACAGGATATAGACAAATATACATGAAGGCTACAGGATACATAGCACCAGGACAATAAATAACATTTTTATTTAACATCAATGTTTGAGATGCAGTTACAAATGATCGTAGTGAATATGCGTCTGTCAAGGTATTCTAGTCTTTATAGTGTTGTAAAATTTCTCTTTTTCGTAATCTTAAGTATTGATTTGATTTTGAATTCACACATGAATTATCAAATATAATACTAATATGCGTATACATAAAACTTGTTCTACAAATATAAAAACTAAAAATACTTCCTCAATATTTCAGATATGATGTTTCCGTTTCTGTATTGATGTCAACATCGCTGTGGCAAGCGACGGTAGGTCTAAACGAATTTGCACAAAGTAAAAGACAATATTTTATTGCTCTTTACTAGATTCAAAGCACCTTGACTCAACAATCCTGAAGGCACAAGTATAGATCTCGCAAAGTAGATTAGGTACTGTATTTTTAATGTAGGTTTATAATTGCTACCTTTTGCAGTTTAACTTAGCCGTGAGATACCGGCAGAGTAGAATAGTACCACATACCAGGTGTCGTAAGAGGCAGCTGTACCGGAAACGACAAATGACGGTATATCTATTGTAGCTCAAATGCACAGGGCGAGGATGGGCAGCAGCATCTTAGCCGAGAAAGCTGCGCTCTGCGATTGCCCAGCGCGGCATTTACAGGCACAATTCCGCCTTTCTTGGGGAGGCCTATGTCAAGCAGTGGACTTTCAATGGCCAATACGATGATGACGATTTTCAATATTTATATTTTTTCTGTGTCTGGGTGTAATTTGTATATATGTAAGCATTATATTTGTAATTTCTCAGTAAGTTCAGCAATGGACGTTTTTAAGGCTGCCATGACAGTTTAACTGATCATAGCATTCCCAACTGATCCGATCTGATGGGGTCTTTTGGTTTGCCCTGACACAATTGGTAGATAAATAATCGAGATAAAATCATCATTGCATATAAGATGCGGCCAAACTAGCAATTATGGCCGATGGAACTGGTAAAGGGCAAGGTGAAATGAAAAAGTAAAAAAATCACATTACGCGAGAAGCGTAAGTGCATATGTAACATACCAGTATTAAAACAATTAAAAGGAAGTATTTATGGATCGTTTTCTTTGTTTGTTTTGCGCCGGTAACATTCCGAAGAAAGTGATAGTGGACCGGTGATTACCGGTACGGAACCGGTTCGCAAGGTTGCCGCGCAAATTTATAACATACAGATGGTCCGATCAACGCAAACCTTATAGAATAATAACCTAATAGAATGCCTTGAAAACTGACCTAACCTTAAGTAACGGAACATACAGATTATTTTTCTATTGATGGGCATTATATCATTGACGGGCCCGATGGAGCAGATGGTAGCGATTCTATCTTGTGCCAAAGGTTATGGGTTTAATCCCCATATAGAGCAAATATTTACACGACGATATTTATGTTTCTTTTGCATCTGGGTGTTGACGTAAATTTAAGTAGTATACTTGTGGGTAACACAACTGCACAAGGGACTTATCACGGAATCAGATCAAGGTGTGAGATGTGGTGGAATTTATTTATTTATGTAAATAAAAAAAATATAAGTGCGCTTAGATAATTATTTTTGATACTTTCGCAGAAAGTGACAGTGTACCGGTAATTGTCGGTTTGGAACCGGTCCGCAAGGCCACCCTGATGGTTCAAAAACAAGGGTGATGCCCTTATTACGTCGCCTCGCGTAATGTAAACAACATTCTGATTTCCTTGCAGTATATCAACTAGACTTCCTTATATTCCTAATTAAATGTTTCATTAATCCAATAAACTGCCTGTCACATGTAATTCTACCAAATTACGACGATATTATTTTGAAAACAAGTAGTGCAGGAATACGTTCATATGTAATTACGTCAACATACTCGTATAATGTAAGGCGTTGATATACAAAAACAAATCAAGGATGTTTTTAGATGGTTCTGTTGGCGCATTCGTTACTATCTCTATCTTAAATAAACATTATATAAAGTGAAGTGTAAGCAGTCGAAATCCCGGGCGTTAAATATTTTTCTCAATAAATAAACTTTTACACGAACAAAGTCACTGGCAAGAACAAGAAAAAAAAGTTATATATAGTTCTTATACATATATAACGTAAAAGAGCCCTGAGAACATATTTTTATAATTCCTCTCCTAAAGTTATTCGAATGAAATTTAGTATAATGGTTCTGCATTGAAAGACATGAAATACGTAATTTTTTTTCGGAAATCACTTAAGGGTGTAAAAGAGATGTGCAAAGTTAGTGTGAAATTTATACAATTTAACGCGGGTAAAACCGCTTGTTATATATTTGTAGGTACTTATACAAAAACACTTTCAAAGGCCACTAAGATGATACAGCTAATCATGATGGCCCTTAGACCGTAATCATATCGAATCTGTAAGTCAATACTGACCAAATAAGCCACCAAATCAATATTCAATATTGCTCTGAGAGTAACAAGTAAGTTTGTCCGACTCCGAATGTCGCAAGCACATGGGAAGATGGCCTTTACACTCACGAACTAACGACGATCTTGGTACGGTGCGCAACGGAAACTCGAACGAGATTATCTTAAATAACTTCGTCAGTAATGAGAATCACTCGCATGTCAATAATGCTATTCAAGTTACCAAGTCCACTGACATCTACATTGATGACACTTAATGATATTTGCAGCTAGTTACCGGTAAAGTAAAATAGTACTTGCCACTGAAAAAAGTCCCAGAACCGACAGATGGCGGTGTATTCATCCGAAACAGTGCAGCTCTAATACACTGGGTGGATATAGGCAGATGTTTCCCCGACGCGAAAGCTGCGTTCAGCGATTGCCAACACGCTTGCCAAGCGCGGCAATTATGGGCTAAATTCCCTATTTATTGTGGAGGCCTGTGTCCAGCAGTGGACTTCTAATGGCTGATATGATGATTTATTTATTTATTTCCTGTCGGGTAAACAATCTAATATTGTAGTATAGTGCAACAACTCGTTATGTATTAAGTAAAATCTTAACATACCTATAACAGCGCTTGTGGGAAGGGCTTAATTATTTACAGGCTAGTACAGAATATTATTAGTTTGTACTAAGTATATAAACTTAAACTAAAACTTAATTAAAATTTAAGCTTTACAATGTATATAAGTACAAAAATAAGACTAATATTCCATAGATTAATTTTCAAAATTTCTCACGTCAATATATTAGGAATTAAGTAAAGAGTAATCACGTAATTCTTTAATGTAAATGTTACACAATTCAATTATCTATATATGCCAAGAATACAGATGTAAAAACTCTTTTTATCCACGGAAGGAAAGTGAAATTACAATTTCATGCTAATAAAGCGAATTCGCAAAGATCGACATCTGACAAATTGTTATTTGACGGGCATTTCCTTATTGTTATTGCTAATTTATGCGGTGCAAGTCTTATATGCATAAGCTAAAATTGCTTAACGAGAATATCTAAGTATCATAGCTTTTGACGTCATCATCATCATCATATCAGCCTTTGGATGGCTTCTGTTGGGCATATCAGCCTTTGGATGTCTTCTGTTGGGCATAGGCTTCCCCAAAAAAGGGGGAATTTTGCCCATAATTGCCGCGCTAGGCAAGCGTGGTGGCTGCTGAGCGTAGCTTCACGATGAAGATGCTGCTGCCCATCCCCGCCCTATACATTTGAGTGACACTGTTCCGGATGTATACATCGCCATCAATCGGTATTTCCTACAAGCTGGTTGTTAAATATGACACAAATAGGATCTCAAATGCCAAAACACGTTTCCTCAGAATTAGTTACTTCTCTTTTGAAAAAAAATCAACTTGCATCTAATTTGAAAGTAATTGAAATTATCATTGCTATTAATTGAAAATAACAACTATACAGGTTTTGCACTGAGGCGTGTATTTCAATTAATAAGTTAATTAATTATGTATGTAAATAGCCAATTGAAATTAGCCACAGAACCAAGTACATTCATTGGATTACAAATATTCATTTTAAATTTGTATTGCGTTAGCTTGTGGTAGGTATACGAGTATATATCATGTAGGTGATATTAGGTATCATTAGAAAAGCCGTGAGGTACCGGCAATGCAGTGAGTAAGAGTAGAATATTACCTCCCACTGCACCAGGTGTCGTAAGAGGCGACTCCGGTACCAGAACCGACAGATGCCGGTATATCCACCAGAACAGTGCAGCTAAAATGCACAGAGCGGGGATGGGTAGCAGCAACCCCTCGTCCAGGCAATTATGGGTAAAAAACCTCCTCTCCTGGAGAGATCTATGTCCAGCAGTAAACTTTCAATGGCCGGTATCGTTAATCAGATTTTAATTAAATTTTATTAAAATTTAAAATTAAAGATTAAAATAAATGAATGTGTGAAATATAAAAAAACAAATCTATCCCAGTATTTAACACCTAGACATAGAAAAAACACAAATATCATTATATAAATTTTTCCCTGGGTGGGAATCACACCCACAACCCTTAGCGAAATAAACGATATAGGATCACTACCATCTGCGCCATTGGCCTCTTCTATTTTAACATTCGATTTATTTTTATAAATATTAAAAAATTGATAATACTACTTTGCTGTCCCTACATTTGGCGACCAAACACGTCCTTGAACTTTCAAATGAAGAAATACGATAAAACCACACTCATCTCACCGGTAGTACTGTAAACGCTGTTGCATACGCAAAAAATACTAATATGTACTTTATTACTTAGCGAATAAAGATGAATATCAGAACATTATCTAAGTAAAAGTTGTTAACACTGAGTACATTGTCTATAAGTCATCATTGTTTATTTTGTCTATGGTTTAACAGCCTTGCGTATAAGCACGATAAAATTACCAAGCCACTCTTGCAAATGTTATTCGTTATTTGAGAGTTCTTTTAAATGCATCCTTTAGAATTTACGTGCGAAAATATAAGTTTTATTATAGTACATTGTTTGCGATCGATTCAGTGGATTTTCGTAATGATTTTATTTTCGAACAAACCAGTCATAATTGCCTGATACCGAGGTAATTGGCTTAAAGCACTTGTGTTACGGACATCAGACAGTAGAGGAATCACAAATATAATCCCTAAATATGTATTTTTTCAACACCCAGACACAGAAAAAACACAAATATCATGAGATAAATGTTTGTCTTGGGTGGGGATCGAATCCATGATCTTTGGTGCATCAGATAGGATCACAACCATTCACGCCACTAGGCTGATCAAGAATAGCAAGACTTTCTTGGGGAGGTCTATGTCCAGCTGTGGGCTTCTAATGGCTGATATAATGATGATGATCATATTCTTTAAGACCTTACGTTTGACCACCAAGATATACACAAATTGGATCAGCCATCTATCTATTTACCATATCACTATAACGCCAAATTAGTAACAAAAACCATTAATATGCAAAATATACTTACTGAATATTAAATATTACAAACACATGGTCATAACCTTGTCACAATTTAATTACACAGTAATCTTTATTACAGTGGATGACATTTTGACAAAAATGCAATGTCAAAACATAAAACTGAAACGCGTTCGTAAGATGTAGACCAGTTGGTATTTATTTTAATGAACCTAGGCTATCTAGTGTTAATTATGGGTGATGTAATTTCCCAGAGGCACCGAGCTTTGTGTGAGAGGAGGAAGAGTGAACGTATAAAATATGTAATGTGAGAGGGCAAAGTTGTTTACTATTTCATAGTTATTAAATGCAAACGCTAATGCATACGAATTATAACAGTTCTCACATTCTCGCATTCTTAAAACATGGCTGCATTCTAAGCTATATAATGCGGTGAGGCGTGCCAGACTGGCGGAAGAGAATACTTAATCCGTCACCGAAAAGTGGCCGACATTTTGATCGTAACAATGTAAAAGTGACTAGCCGTGGGGTACTGGCAGAGTAGAGTTGATGTCGCCATATCCAATCAACACATCGTAGCATATATACAAGCAATGGGTATTCTCGAAGCTATCATAACAGTAATTGAAGTCCACTGCTGGACATAGGCCTCTCCAAGAAAGGAGGTTTTTTGATCATTATCGCCGCGCTAGGCAAGCTTGTTGGCAATAGCAGAGCGCAGCTTTCGCGACGGGGATTCTGCTGCCCATCCCAGCCCTGTAAATTTGAGCTGCACTATTCCGGATGGATATACAGCCATCTGTCGTTTACGGCACCTTAGTCGCCTCTTACGACATCTGGTGCAGTGGGAGATACTATTCTACTTTGCCGGTACCTCATGGCACTTAATTGTGGTCACATTTCGCTTTCTTGGGGAGGCCTATGTGACAAAAACTATATCCTGAAGTGATTGACATACGTATTATTGTTTAATTTTTAATTTATCTATTTTACTTTCGAAAGTAAATACAAATAATGCAATTTACAAACTATATACCAAATGAATTGAGAGTCATTCTAATGTCAGGCTGTTTAACAAATATTATTCTTGCGTATTAAACGCATCAACATCATCATATCAGCCATTAGAAGTCTATTGTTGGACATAGATCTCTAGAAAGGAGGAATTTCGCCCATAATTGGCGCGTTGGGTAAGTGTGTTGTTGCTGCCCATCCCCTCCCTGTGCATTTAAGCTACACTAATTCGGATGGATATACGCCATTTGTCAGTTCTGATACCTTCTAGCTCATATGACACCTGATACAGAAGGAAGTACTTTACTATTAATATGTTTATATATAGTTTGGAATTTCTTTCTTTCTTCTCACCTTTTAAATACGTGCTTTTAACTAATAACTTCGGGATACCTTCAAATTCTAAAGTAATTTGATTTGGTCGATGACCAATATCATGTTGAAGCTTATATTAAGTAATATTGTTCTTACGTAAGTGGATTAATGTAAATCTATTTTGAGAATAAACTCAAAAGTATTTCCTATTTCAACGGCTTGTAATTGCTGTATATTTTAGAATGTTTGACGTTTATTTTGACTCCACTCCAACATGTTCGATATTCAAATGTAAATTTAAAATTTTCGAACTTCCATCCATGAAGGTGCTAATTGCAAGAAGTATAGCGTTGCGTTATTTCTCAAACATGCATTGTTTTGTGTTTCGAGCTAAAATATTCTGAGCATCTCTCCGGCACCGACGAGCATTCTTGTCAGAGTCGGTTACGCAACACGTTTGAGATCTCTATTTACATAACCTAAGAACAATCGGATCATGGGAACTGGGGATGAAAAACTGGAGTGTACCGAGAAATATTTGTTAGCTTGCCGGATAAGATGAAGTATAGTCATAATGCATAGAACAAACTATCTATTTCTTAGGGAAAGTCTTAGCGATAATCTGTTTAATACAGTCAGCATCGACTGTTAGTGTGATAAAATCAAACAGGCGTGTTGACACGTATCTCTATTTTATGTGCCTAGGTTCGTGGGTTCGATCACCATCCAAAGCAAACTTTTATCTAATAAAAAGCGTTTGTACTGTATCTGGGTGTTAAATATATGTAGAGTATTACATGATCTGATATATCTATGATTTTTCTTTTATCTGCTTTTCTGAACACAATTGCTTTAAGCTTTTTATTTGTATATCAGAATTTTGACGACTAATGAGATGTGGTGAATTAATAATTAATTAAATATGCGCTTTAAAACTTAGAAGAGTCTTATATATCCAATAATACAATTATTCTTTGCTTTGCCGTATGTTTTTAAAGCGACATCTTTAATTTTTCAGTATTTTGTTATTATGTCCGCATACAATACATACGCATACATCACGCCTGTGTCCCATCGAGATAGGCAGAGACTGGATCTCCACTTGCATACCACTCTCACTTCCTTATTATTCACATTTCCTTATTCACATTAAACCATTCATACTCGCTCGTTAATACTTTGTACTTCTTACTGGCCCGTCTTTAATACTTCTTCTACCTGGTTAAGGTATGTTCGCCTAGGTTGTTCTATATAGATAGCAAATACCGTAACAATCTATGGAGAAGACATTGCCCGAAGTTTCATTCCGCTATCAATTCAGGTATGACGAGATTCTTAGAAGAACCCAAGTCAATCATATAGTTTAGGAGATATTAACGTGTGCAAGTGGCATGGAAAGGACACACAGCTCGCCAGAAATGATAACCGGTTGAGCCGTGATGTTCTAGAATGTATAACACGCATCGGCAGCTCAAGCGTGGGACGTCCACTCACTAGTTGGTCAGATGATCTGACTAGAATACCATAAATACCATATACAAAAGCCCCTGTTGAAAAACCTTGGTCCAATGTCCAATAGTGGACGTCCTATGGCTGACATAATGAATTAGATACAGTAGCTGTGAGGTACCGACAGAGTTGAAAATAGTTTTGCTCTCTGTATCAGGTGTCGGAAGATTTAGTGGTATATTCATCAGAAATAGTGTAACTGTTGGAGATGGGCGACAGCATCCTTGTTGCGAAAGCGATTTTTAACACCAATTGTTAACACGCTTGCCAGGGCGGCAATTATAGGCAAAAATCCCTCTTTCATGGGGAGGCCTATTTCCAGCAGTGGACTTCTAATGAAGGTGAAGGAAAATATAATTTACTAGTTGTGCCCGCGACTTCGTCCGCGTGCAGTATCTTTGGGCACCATTACCTATTACTTTAACTTATATAAACTTGAATGTTATATTTATCTATATAAACTAATCAATAGCCTAAATAATAAGAATTAAGCTTCTTGCTTAAACAATATCCGTACTTCCATACACATTTTCATTCCCCTTTTGACCCCTTACAGCTCTTATGTCGAATGAAAAAGTAGCCTATATCCTTTCTGAGGCTTTAGACTATCTGTATACCAAATTTCATTTAAATCGATTCAGTAGTTTAGGCGTGATTGCGTAACAGACAGACATAGTTACTTTCGGTTTTTTAATATTAGTAAGGATGTATAACATTTAGAAATAAAGACAGTGACGTGTTACCTTAATATGAATTTTAGTAGAAATTACACGAAACTTTGTTATTATGGAGCCAGGTGAATTAAAATGGCGTCACTCTAATTTTATAAGTTGAAGAAACGGTGCCGTTTTACAATTGAGAAGTTAATGCCTCTGTCATAACAGCCATCTTTCCCATAGTATTTAAGTTAATGAAACTTTAGCAAGAATCGTCTTATAATACTTATGATGCGTAATCATAAAAATGGTCACCCTACATTCGCTAATATTTCTCAAACTAATTTACTGACAGAAAAAAGGTACTTACAACTTTTCAAATTTGTTTCGCGGTTGCCAACTGTTTGCGTAATCTGAAATGAAATATAAATATATATTAATTTATTTTAACAACAATATTATTGAAGTACGAGCAGTACGTCCGAATATCATGCTATAGAACCTAACCTATTTCGATAGTGGCTATGTAATATAGAATTTTTCTGACCTTATACTTTATGCCCTCCATTAATATGCCAGTCAGTCAGTTTCTCCTTTTTTATGTAAATGCTATACTTATATTTTTATTTATTTATTTATTTAACTTTATTGCACAAAATGTTACAAAATGTACAAATGGCGGACTTAATGCCAGGTGGCATTATCTCCCAGTCAACCATTACACAAAACTGAAAAATATATATTATAGTGGTGCAGGCAATATATATACAAAATAAATAAACGTGGCATACATATTTGTATAAATAAACGCAATAAATGCATATGATATAAATATATATATATATATATATATATATATATATTTACGTAAAATAACGTACATCAGAAATAGGGTTATAAAGTTAGAGAAGCAGCATCAGTAAATAAAGTACGGAGACAGCGTTTCAGGTTAAATTTGTTTGGGGATTGCTTAATATTCAACGGAAGCTCGTTCCAGAGTCGTATAGCTGTCACTGTAAAAGAGTTTGTCAAAAAACTAGAGTGATGAGAAGGAGTTAAGAGCGAAAGAGTATTAGAAGAACGGAGATTACGTTCGTGAGCGGAAGATAGGAATTGGAATCTGTCCTTTAAGTAAATTGGTGCGTACGGATCAAAAAGTATTGAAAATAGTGTGGTTAGATAGAACTCGAATTTTGCGACGTTCTCGAATGGGAAGCCAGCCGAGAAGAGAACGGTAATGGGAAATATGATCGTATTTACGCAAACCGAAAATGAAACGAAGACAGTTGTTTAATAGACGATCCAATTTATTAAGGAGTTCTTGAGAGATATTAGTGCAGCACACGTCACCATAGTCAATTATGGGTAAAACCAAGGATTGAATAAGAAGGGTTTTGGTTTTAGTAGGAAGAAAATATTTTAATCGATAGAGAGCACGAAGCGTTCCAGTAACCTTACTGTTGATTTCATTAACATGTGTATCCCAGGTTAAGGAAGAGTCGATAAATAGGCCAAGATTCTTAACGCATGTGCTGTAGGGCACTACCACGTTATTAAAAATAATTACAGGTACATTTTTTGAACTGGACAATTGCCGATTGCCGAAAACTTATTCTACTTTACTCAAGTATTCTAAACTTGAGGGAAGTGACTTCGCGTATCTTTAACATTTTTCTCACGTTAGGCAACAAACATATTTTCCTGACAATACCTGATTAACCTAACTAAAAGAAAAGTCACGTGTAGTACCGTGACATAGAAGATATAATAATAATATAATAGTAAATTCTTTATTTTTCTCTCCAAAAATGCTAACATATAATAAAGGCTTATAAATGTTATGTAAAATGGATAAATCGGAGCCCGTGTAGGTTCCGAAACCCGTATTACAGGTCACCAGGCCCCAAATTTACAAGGCACAAAAATAACAACAGTCCAATTCAAAAACAAAACAAAAAAGCAAGACAATTAGTAATTATGACATTCATGAATGAAACACAATAAAGATTGGATCATATTTATATAGACAAGACATTACAAATATGGAAAATAATAATAAAAATGGTTAAGTTTGGAAGTGTGTGTGAGTGCATGTGCAGGATATGTGTACGTGCGTGCGCATGTTTGTGTTGATGACAATCTACGTAAAAGACTTTCTATTTCTATATATGTGAGTGGTTAAAGATACTGGCATACCATCGATCTGCATGACCATCTATTACTTCTGTATATTTTTAGTTGAACATTGAGCTAATTATATAATTACGGCCCCAAGAATAAGAATAATATCCTTGTGAAGGCCTTTTTACAACTAACTAGTAATACAACTTTATATATATTGAAACTATACATTGATTTATCTCTCAAGTTGGATGAAACCATAACATAAAATTTGATTTAAATCGGTTCAGTGGCTTAAATACTTGTACTAATGCCGTAACAGGAAATATTTATTTATTAAGATTATAGCGAATAAAAAGCAAACACATCAGAGCGTGATAAGCATATTAGCCGTGAGGTACCGGCACAGTAAAATAGTACCTCATCCTGTATCAGGTGTCGTAAGAGGCGGCTAAAGTACAAAATTCCCCCTTTCTCGGGGAGGCATATATTCACCAGTGTATATTTCCAATGGCTGATATGATGATGATATCAAAACGGACTGTCCAAGTTAGGAATTGTTCATCAGTATTTATTTTGTAACATCAACCGACTCTTCAAATTGTAGTAAATCTAAATAACAGCCACTGTTTGTTTTGAGTCAGTTTGAACTTTGACCCCGTCTATAATTCAATCGCCACGACTTGACCTACGGCTGGCGTGCCATGGGCCATCTGCGATAAACATGATCCAAATCTTTGACATGTCTTTATTAGATATAACTGGTTCAGTGTACTGGTATTTCATACTTTACGTGTCACTAATAAGGTCTATAATAATCATGTATATTTGAACACACTTTATATAGCAGACATAAAAAGGTTTTCTTTTTTTTCTATTCACACAACATCTCATACGTTCCCAACAAAAAAACGACAAATATACTACTTAAATACATATATACAACACCCAGACACAGAACAAATATAAAGCATTTATGTTTGTCCTGGTTGGGGATAGATCCCACGACTCCTGGAGCTTAAGAAAAGTGTCGATTGCGCCAACTGGCTCGTTAAATATAAGTACTGAACAGTAGCAACCAGTAATGGTGGTAAATATTTTTTTAAAATGATTCCTAAAATGCAAATGGTCGGAAATATTTTAAGATATGTCTGATGCCAGTATGGGTTATAATAATACCTACCATTAGGTGTTATTAGAACCCATATTACTATTAGTTTTTCTTGCAGGTTTTTTTACGGGTGGCTTGCGCTATGAACGTTCTATAAACTTAGTTATAAGACCCATCTGGTGCTGGCAGGCTAGTATTAAAGTAGGACACTCAGTGACCTATTTGTTTAAATGACTTTTATTACAATGTTTGTCAGGGTCATCAGTCATTTGTGTAAAATTGTAAATAGAAAATCTATACACATTTAATTTTTTTGTTGGTTTGTTTTTTGACCATTTAAAAGTGCATATTTGAATAAACATATATTTGACATTGACTTAGATATAATTCAGAGGGCAAAAAATCTGTACTATTCAGACATAAGTAGTATAAACTACTTATCTCAGAATCAGGTCAATGTATGAGATGTCGTATGAATTTATTATAATCGATATGTATTAATGACACATTGCTATATCTAATATTCCAATCGATACATTTGTCTCTATCGATATTTAAACGCGCATTCTGTCAATCGTGCCGACTGTCAACTGTCAAGTGACAGCTATGTCAAACGCTTTAGGGTAACTTAGAATAGTGAATATAGTCGTAAGGTAATCTAACTTTTTTTAATGTTTTCAATAACCTTTAATAAGAACCTTTTTATGTTAATATCAATCTTAACAAAAACTGCATTAGAAAATCGGTCCAGCAATTAATGCATGATGCTGTGGCAAAGGGAAATAGGGTTCCATGATTTTTTAATATACCCCACAGGCGTTGTACATTCTTATCTACAATTATATGTCTATCATGAAAAAAATGAGTTGATATATCTCTCAAGTTGGATTAAGTTGTATACAGTAATAATTCATTTCAGACAGACACCATGACTTTTTTATATAAAAGTAAATTATGATAAATTTATTTCAGAATCGAGCGCTTAAAACAAGTCAATATTAAAATTGAATTATCTCCATAAAAGATATCTCCAATTATATCACCCATGCTTATTTTTCATTTGCTAACGTTTGTCGCAGGCCTTAATTCGATTTTAAACTTATTTCCACGGACACAGTCGTGACAGCGTTGGGCAACCAACGACAGCCCTGATCGATTCAGTTTTGTAACGATCAGTCGATCGATCGATCTATCTGGGAATCCGAAGCGCAATCGGTGTGGAAAATGGGGCGGTACTCTCAACATATACTCGAGCTAGCATTCCAACTGCCACTTTGTCTGTCTAGTTTCTGTTTTACCTTAGATATTATCCCTGAAAATTTCTTACTATTTGTATCAATGTCGCTTCCCGACATATAAACTGTGGAAAAAGTTGTGATGTTTCCATAGAGAAAAATAATATTCCGGATTGATCTTACAGAAACATGTTTTCAGAATAAAAAGTAGCCTAGTGTCACTCCAAATTTAATCTGTTCAGCCTTTTCGGGATGAAAGAGTAATATACGTTCATACACTTATCGACACATCCTTTTTTAAACTTTCACATTTACAATATTAGTGAGGCAATCTAGATGGTAATTCAGTATTTCTACCGCTAAACAACAGAGTTTTGTATTGTTGTATACTGGTTTAAAGATCGAGAGAATTGGTAAAATTACCTGGTAATGTGACATAATATCTTTGAGTCACAAGATTGGAGACGCTTGCTGTTACGCAGACGTATGCATGTTTGATGAATAAGTAACATAAAATAAATGATTGTGTCCATGTTCAGAACTGACAGATGACGTACCCAATAGATGATGTTACTAATGTTTGGTATGCATACCATACGGAGTTGACAAAATATCTGATAATATAAATCTTCAGTTTCTTTAGCATCCGAAAACTGAGATCCGTCAATTGAAGACGGGTGTTGGAAAGTATTATCTTGTTCAATATCGAAAAGTCAAGCGTGCGGACATTCGATATTTCCGTAATGGTTAAGATCTTTTAATGTGGGTACCATTTCGAGTAATTCGTCGTTTGTAGCCGCGAGGTAGAATGCTCAAATCGCGTGCACGTTCTCTTGTAATTGATGTTAGAATACTTATTACGAGTTAATGTCCTCACAGCCTGTCATTTACGCTTATTTCTGTATACTTCATGTACATGAAATTTGCATGAGCCTAGCCAAAATTTCATATTATGTCGTCTTATGCCACCATTTGTGTGGTGTGAATAATGCATATACGCATTACCGTATGAGTATGGTTTAAGATGTGATAGTCAAAATTATAGGTAGTTTGAAAATAAAATAATTTATTTCTAGGACGACAATACTAAGCATGCGAAAGAGTTTAGTTTAAGGAGTAAAAAGTCAAAATTCGACGCGTAATATATTATTATTATTTACAAATTTACAGTTTACATACCGTGAGGTACCGGCAGAGTAGAGTAGTACCTCTCTCTTTACCAGGTATCGTCAGAGGCGACTAAAGTACCAGAACCGATAGATGGCGGTGAATCCATCTGGAACTGTGTAGCCCATATGCACCGGGGGGCAGCGTCTCCTTCACGGAAGCTGCGCTCTGCCATTGCCAAAACGCTTGCCAAGCGCGACAATTATGGGCAAAATTCCCTATTCTTGGGGAGGCCTATGTCCAGCAGTGAACTTCAAATTGCTGTTATAATACATGATGAGACATAAATATGATAAGCAGCCAAGCAGCATAAGTGTTATCATAGAAAAATCTCTAGCGCGTCAACGATGAACGACGGGCTAGATGGCGCAGGTGGTGTAATCTTATCTGATGCGTCAAAGTTTGTGGGCTCGATCCCCACTCAGGAAAAATATTTATTTACATTTGTATTTGTTTTATGTCTACGTGTTGTGCATATGTATTTAAGTAGTATATTTGTGATTGCCCTATTACCATCATGATTCATCACGAAGTTAAGTATGCGATGTTATGTGAATTTATTAACGACCTTGTGACCTAATTATATTATATTATAATAACGAGTAATTTTAAATTAATAATGACCTCACAAAACATCTCATACATTGACTTAACTACGAAATAAGTCGCTAAAACAGTTGTGCTACGGATATCAGACAATTTAACTCACAGACATAGAATTTTGTTATATATATTTTCTTAGTTGGGCCACAACTAAAGGAACTTTATCTAACGTCTCATCAAACCGTCAATATCACGCTGTCCTCCCTTTTCAAGAACTATTTTAACCTCTCGGATTTTTTAAAATAAATTTATCTTTCACAAGAAACACCGTTTTGTTGTTAAAGTAGATATTACGAGTGACTTACAAAGGCTTTATCAAGCCGTTTAACTTTATGGTATAACCCATTGTACCGCGAGTGCCTATTGCCTGTTCGATTATGGAAAGATCGTTTATTTTATGGCTGCGGCTTAATAACTTCGCAGCTTCTGTTACACGACTGTTATGTCTTGTATTATGCAAGTTTTATACGTGCATAATATTATTTATAAATATTTTACTGCATGTCTTATTAGAGCCGTGAGGTACCGGCAGAGTAGAATAGTACCTCCCTCTGTACCAGGGTCGTAAGGGGCCACTATGGTACTAGAACCGACAGATGGCGGTTTATTCATCCGAAACAGTGTAACTCAATACAGATGATGGGGATGGGCAGCAGCACGCTAACACGCTTGCCCAACGCGGCAATTATGGGTAAAATTCCCCCTTTCTTGAGGAGGCCTATGTCCAGCAGTGAACTTCCAATGGCTGTAATGATGATGATGTAGTTGGAAACCTATGTTACCTTTTTTTTTAGGTAAGATTAATGAGTCGAACCAGATGTATATTGATTTTTTGTAGACGTGGACGTTGTTAAGTTTTATTTAGGGACGTATCTGATTGCGCAGATGGTTGTGGGTTCGATCCCAATCCGGGACGAATATTTATATGATAATATTAATATTTGTTCTGTGTCTAGGTGCTAAATATATGTATTAAGGTAGTATATTTGTGATTCCTCTGTTGTTTGATGTCTATAACACAAGTGCTTTAAGCGACTTATAACGAAATCAGGTCAATGTATAAATTATTTATTTATATTACTAAGCTGGTGTGTACAGTTGTTTGTTATGGTAAGCGCCGCCGTAGCCTATATATAAATTAGCTTGTCTATAAGCTCGTATTATCACTAAGATATTTTGAATCGTAACATAGCACTGCGAACATTGCTTTTCGATGTATGTAACATAAAAAATATCTACATTTATAACAGCCATACAAAAGACATCAACGCGCTTGCGTCGTAACTTTTGATACTCACGATGAGGTTCAATGTGCATTTTTAAGTCACTATAATAATAATATTATGAATTCCATAATCCAGACATAATCAATACATGTAATTATAAAATACAAGGATGCAAGAAGTGATTGCCGGCAACGTCTTCCATCATGTCAAATATACAGAAATATATATAAACTTTTTTTTTATATATCTAGTATTTACTTAGTTTATATTTATATATATCTACAATTACATAGCATAGCGCATAAGACGTCCACAGCTGGACATAGGCCTCCCCAAGTAATTTCAAATAGGACCTTTTGGCGGTTTTAGTCATATCGTCTGTCCATCTTGCGGGTGGACGTGGTTTCCATTCTAGAACCTAACGACTCTTATTTATATGATAAGTATTTTATAAATATAACATGCAGGTAACAATAAAAAATATACTCAAAAATTTAATAACAAGTATAGCACTTCCACATTTCGTATCTACAATAGACTAGATGTTGTAATCATAGATGCTGGGTTTGAAAACCGGGTCAAGCAGTTTATAAAATGATTATGAAATACACTATATTTGGTTGAATGGCAAGATGTATCTTTACACGATGAGTATATTAATTTCAGTTTAAACCTGAACTCCAATAACATCTGAATAAAAACCATTTTAACTCATGAATCAGCATAATAATTGATTATAAAATTAGCAAATAATCAAGGCTTCAATGATAGGAGCAGTTAATGATTGGATTAAAATTGAAATATCTTCATTTCAATTAAGCACGTAACGTGATATTACACTCACTGAAAGAAAATGTAAAGAAATTAATATACTATATTTATGAAAACATGCTGCATGTATATGTGACATACATAATGTTAATACCGGAAATAAATATAATCTTGCAGTGCTCCATAAAATAAATAATTCCTTCAAGGGCAAGTGCATACAATTTTATGATAAATTACCAGGCAGCATATCAGGCTTACCGATGAATAAATTAAAAAATTACGTAAATAATAAGCTTTTTATGAAGCATATTATGGTGTTAAAGATTAAATTAATGATAAACTGCCTAGGATTGAATTGCTCTAACCTAGCTTTTAAGACAACGATTTGTTAGCGCCGATGTCGGTATATGAAGAAGATATTATGAAAAATTGCTGCAGTTGTGGGGTACCGGCATAGTAGAATAGTACCTTCCTCTGTGCCAGATGTAAGGACCAGAACCGGGGGTATAGCCACCTAAATGCAACCGGTCGGGAATGGGCAGAAGCATTTCCGACGTGAAGCTACACTCTGCTGTTGTTATTTTTATAAAACACAAATTCTAGCGATAAAATTAAAGAGAAATATATATATCACTTAACAAACTAAAATCCTAATTTCGATTACCCTTATAATTCTATTCCTCAAGAAAGCAATGGCAACGTAGAGCTGATATCTTTTTTCCCACGACTTAGTCCACATCCAAATCTTTAATTAAATTTAATATTATCTACCTTACACGGAGGCTATCATTGATAGAGATATTTATTATCGTGCGTTGTTTTATAATAATTTAAATTTTCATCTAATCACTCTTTATTATTACGTAGTCAATTTGCAGTATAATTAATAACAGTATTTTAAACGAAACAAAGATAAACCTATAGATAGGCCAATACTCTTGAGCGAAAGTATTGCATGCGTCACGGTGCGCGCGCGCACGCATACAAAGAAAGTGTGCCCCTAGATTACTGCGGTGATCTGTCAACACGGGCCATTGAACGGTATACTGTAATAGGTATTATCGTGAATATATCTTTAATTTGATCACCCATAAAATGGTTTTTAAAAAGCGGCGACTAATTAAACAAAATCGTTTTTTTTTTCGAGCACGAATGAAACTCATACCAATGGATTTCGTGCCATTATTTGGAAGAGAACCTTAAAACTAAGCCGATTTTGTGGGAGTTCCAGTGAAATTTTTCGCGTGGTTAGAAGACTTAAGGAATTCTCTATTTGTAAAAGCATACAGTTTTCGTGATATTAAGTGTCACATCAGCTTATAGACACACTAGCTGTGCCCGCGACTTCGTCCGCGTGGAATAGTTTTTTGGGTACCATACCTATTTACTTCAAATTATATAAACTTTGAATGTCACGTTTATTTATATCGAATCAATGGCCTGAAAAAAAAGTTTTAAGTTTCTAGCTCTAAAAATAGCGATCCATGCAAACAACTTTTCATCTCCCCTTGCAACCCCTTACAACCCTTATTTCGAGTTCAAAAATAGCCTATGTCCTTTCTTAAGGTCTAAAGATTGTCTATGCCAGATTTCATCAAAATCGGTTGAGAGGTTTAACCGGGAAAGCGTAACAGACAGACAGACAGACAGACAGGGTTACTTTCGCATTTATAATATTAGTAGGGATGTAAGGATATCAATACCCCGGTGCCCATCTTGTGACTTGTAGATATTATGTCCCATTACTCAGACATTTTGCTGCCTTTCTCACCCTTTAAACCAGAATACAGCAATGCGATCACCACTATCTGGTGGTAGAAATAGGTAAGAGTCAGGAAAACATTGTTATTTTGTTAGTTACTTTTTTTATATGGACTTAATGTCTGAAATAAATGTTCTTGAATTTCAATCTAAGACCGTTCTATTTTCGCTTCCGCGAAAAACAATTTCGAAAGTTTTCTATACTAACAATATGAAGAGAAAAAAATTGTGTATTTGTTGTTGACCCGATTGTTACTGTCCCGATTTTCTTTACATATAAATAGTTTCATACGCCTGGAGCAATATATTCTTTTTACAAAATAAATTGAAGTCCCTACTTAAAATAAAAATTTATAAACAAACAACATATACTATTCATTATATATTTAACGGGCCCGATGGCGCAGATGGTAGTGATTACTATCATATCCGACAAGGGTCACGGATATAATACCTACCTAAGAATAATATTGTGTTTGTTCTGTGTCTGGGTGTAAAAAATATGTATTTAAGTATTATATTTGTGACGCCTCTATTTACTAATGTCCGTAATACAATGCTAGAAGTAACTTAACACGGAGTCAGGTCAATGTATGAAAATATTATTTAGCACGACAACTAAAAAGAGATACAGTAAATACAGCGGCGTGTTGAATTTAGGCACATTGTGCAACATTCGACTCTGATATAATTGGTCAAATTATCTCTTATTAAGAATACGTCCACGACATAACATAAATCATAACATACATTCTTACATTTTTTTTTCTCAACAACTTTAATAGCTGTTAGCTAAGTGCTGTGCTTAACAACCGTACTTAATTTGGTCTATAAGAAATCATTTTACAATACCATTTTTTATTATTTCCAATACAAACATGTTCCTTTTTAGATTCAAACACATAATTGCTCGTTAAAATGTCAAGTTGGAAAATACAAATATATTTTAATTCATTGATCAATGTGCATTACCAGCCATAAATATATAGCAAGGTCTCTTACTATAGGCCTTATTAGCCAACTCAATATAGGCCAACAAGCTATGGAGTACGCATAAGTCTATTTTAGTGATCAAATTAATGAAAAAATGCGTTAATGAAAAGAAGAATTTAAGTTACTGGCACAGCGCTGTGCTTAGTATGCAAAACCAACGGCCGTTGGAGCCATAAGGTTCTTGAATGGAGAGGTAAGTGCAGCGTAGGACATCCACCGACAAGGACAAGCACAGGCAGACAGACAGTCTGACTAAAACCAAAGAATTGCGCTGGATTCAGACTGAATTCATCCGTTCTTATTGAAAACAATTTGGGGCGACCTATATCCATCAGTGTACGTCCTACGACTCATATGATGATGATGACAAAACTTATTATCAAGTCTTTAAGAGTTAAGTCCTCTTAATTGCCTTACGGTAACGTAAGAATCATTATAAATTTAGGTCATGAAATTATACCTAAATACCCACAGAGAAGTCTACCATCTCTAGACGGGTTATTATCATCACCATCATACCAGCCTTTGAGAGTCCACTACTGGACATAGGCATCTCAAAGAAAGGAGGTTTTTTGCTCATAATAGCCACGCTGAGCAAGCGTGTTGTTAATCGCAGAGCGCAGGTCTCGCGACGAGGATTCCGCTGCCCATCCACTCCCTGTGCATTTGAGCTGCACTGTTCCGGATGCATATATCGCCATCTGTCGGTTCTGGTACTTTAGTACCTCTTACGATACCTAGTGCAGTGGGAGGTACTATTCTACTCTGCCGGTACCTGAAGCAAACTAATTTAAAACTGAAACTAAAGTTTACACCAATTTTTATTACCTATTTATTTACACTATATATACTTTTGTATGTTTGAAGCCTGCAAAATACATAATAAGACCTCCGTTAAACGTCTACAGCTGTTTCTAATTACACACAATTGTGAAATATACATCATTAAGTCGACGTTTTGCTAAGCTGAACTTCTTTTGGATAATTACCATGATTATTAAAGCAATCTAGCCTATTTAAGTGCAATGTAGTGTACACTAGTATCTAGTATGATCATCGTTGACCAGCTCAGGTGATAGGGATCCTAGCTTGTGCGCCGAAGGTCTTGAGATCGATCCTAAATGTAGATAACCTTTGTATGAGGTAGACCCCACTGTGAACTATTTCTGCCACTAAGCAGTGTTACGGTTAAAGGGTTAAAAGGCAGTGAAATAATTGGGTTAAATGAATGTGATATATATTTTTTAATTCACAAGGTTGAAAACACGCTATTGATATCTTTGTGATAATACGAGCATCTATTCTATAGGCTACGATATCGCTTACTATCACGTGAACCAGTCGACCAGAAAGTGTTTGCCGAATTAGTCTATTAAAAAGGAATTTATCTACCGATAGATGGCGGTATACCCTGGGTGGATAGTAATCATTCCCCTCCCACCTTTTAAAAGCTTATATCAGAATCTTGTAGTGATGTTATAAGGCTGCTATGATGATAATGATGAAGATACTTAATTTATTAATCAAAATCATGATAGTTGTATTTCAAAAAATGCCAACTGACATAGATTTTATACTAGTTTAGTTGGTATTTAAGTTTATTTTCGTCTTTGAAATTGAGTTGATACAATTACTAAAGTATACTGGGTACAAAGCCTCGGTTTTTTTACACACATAGGCACTACTTCTTTATGAAAACTGAATTCATATGCAAGAGTCAGAGCCCCTAAGTACGCAAGCGAAGCCGCAAGTAATAGCTTGTATTTGCATAATATATCTCACAGACCTTCTTGAATAATGTAGTGCTTTGTACGTCTTAAGGAAAAGTCAATATAAAACCTCAAATAATTTTAACGACAAGAAAAATTGGACAGGAAGACCTTTATGCAACTACACTTGATTAAACACGAATTAATCTGAGTGCCTGTCAGATGGGGCTACACGACTCTCATCGGAGCCGAGACGCATCGGACACAAATGTCATGGTCAACGTGAAAATATATCACTCTCTTTTATGAAAAAAGAAAGAAGGAATAAAGATAATTTAGGAGTAAAATAAAACCATGGCATAATTTGACGTGTACAGTAAGATTTTATTTTAAATGAAAATTGTTTGTTTATCAAGTCGAATGATTTAAGTCTTAAATGATTTTGAATTATTTGTACAAATGTCGCATTATAACTGAAATCATCATCATAGCTGTCGCCAAACTATTTTTATTTATTTTTTTATAATAATAATAATAAATTCCCACAACATCTTATAAATTAACCTGACTCTGTAGTAAGTCGCTTAAAGCACTTATGATACGGACGCTAGACAACAGAGGAATCACAAATATACGATTACCCAGACATAGAACAAACACAAATATAATCATATAAATATTTGCTCTGGGTGGGGATTATATCGAACCCTGGGAATCGAACCCACGACCTTTAGCGCACAAGATCACTACCACCTGCGCCATTGGGCCTGTCATATAATCTCGATGCTCTGGGCAGGCGTGATGGTAATCTCAGAGTGTAGCTTTGCGACAGAAATGATACCCCCTATTTCAGCCTTGTTGTATTCGAACTACGTTCTTTGTTATATATACCTATGTTAATATACCGCCGTCTGTGGGTTTCGGTATCATGGTTACTTTTACGAGACCTGGTAGGTATGCACACAGTAATGCGAACACGGCTTTTTGGCGGTAGAAATGAGTGAAAGATACCAATTGTCCTAATGCAGACGACCTTTGTGTTAGGTCTAACTCAAGCAGATGCTAGAGATGATATGTAGGGATGATATGCAGCTAAAGATGTTATGTAGGGAGTGAATATACACTCTAGTACGTCATCACGAGCTGTCCTGAATTGATAGTATATAGGACGCGATACAACCGATCCCCGAGGTGACTTCGAGAAGCGACCAGCAACTGTAAGAGATTAATGCGCTACCTAGAGAAACTGATCCGGCAATAGTAGAACCAACAATCCACAGAAATGCAAAAACGCCACAAAAATTTCATATTACGGAAATTTATTCAAGCTACATCGAAGACATAGTTTTTTTCAATTGTAATTATAATTGATATTTTTCTCACCTAACTGTGTACATAATAAACAGAACATTAAAATACAATAGCAAGGCCGTCGCATACTTTAAAGGAAGATCAATTGATTCACACGGCCAACTCTCTGCACGAAAACGTCTTAGCATCAAGCACATTCTACATAACCTTACCAAATTTAAGTACCCCTCCATAAATGTGCGAGATACTCGACTCGTGGTATTTTGGAGCCGGTCGTGTTCTACCATGACCTTCGCAAGTTGGGAAGAGTTGAACCGTGCTTGGTTGATACAGATTAAATTGCATTAATTGTACGCGGTCACGATTGGGTAAATAATTACGGACAAGCTTTTAGCATGGGTATTTTTTTATTACGATGTTGTCTGTTGAGGTCTCGGAGTGAGGTTATTTACACACAAGCTATTGTTTATGACTTCTATTATTTATTTTATAATCTATTACTAGGCTACTAAGATGCTAATTCCAGTGGCAATTCCTGGCATTCATTTGTTTTATAATGTTTTCCCTAGCTTGCTAGTTTAGTATTTATTAGGTAAATAGAGAAATTTATTAGGTTTTAAAATATATTTATTATAACTCTGTGGTTAAAATGGGTAAGAGATTTGATTCTGAGTTGAGTCTATTTAATGAAAAGACTTATGACGTCACATATTTATGCGGCCATTTATAATGAAAGTGTGTAAAGACGACACCGCTATTAACATGTCTAATATGATTATATATCTAAAATAAAATTTAAAAAAAACATCCAGATCGCATTTATAAACGAAATCCGATACTGTTATCAGAAAATTAAATTAAATACTTTCCAAAATAATCTAAATATAACTATTAAATGAAATAAATAAAATTGAGGAGTCTGTTTTCTAAACGAAAGAGACGTTACAAAAGCAATTTGGCTCTTGGAAGCAATTTCAAATATTTAACAGTCTGAAACGGCTAGCCCGATTTTGACGGGAATTTACTCCTACTATTACCAATTCCTTGGACGTCATTCGCGTGAAATAGTGACTTATAAGATATAGTAGCCTTCTCCGATAAATGGACTATCCAACACTGATAGTATTTTTCAAATTAGACCAGCGGTTCCTAAGATTAGCGCGATCAAACAAACAGACAAACTCTTCTCCTTTACAATATTAGTATCGATTATTCTCACAGACATGGAAACTACTAATACACGCAAATATGTTTATCGAGATTATTAACAGGCCCACTGTAAAATAATTATCACGAATGTGTTTCATATACACATCACACTTAATGATATCGGGGTCAGCCTAGTTCCGTACCTCGTGACTTCGTGATGGTCCATTTGGGTAATTAAATGTAAGTATTTTGTATTCGTAATCGATTGTAATTGAGGTCACTATGCGCGGTGATGTTTCAAATTAGATTAAGCTTTTGCCCAAAGAAATGTTGAACCGCGGTTTATTTCACTTTTTACACTGGAGAACGGTTTTAGATCCGTTTTAGTTATATTTATCACATCAGCCTTTGGATGTCCACTTCTAAACATAGACCTCCCCAAGAAAGAGGGAATTTTGTGCAGTCGGCAATCGCAGAGATCACTTTTCGCTGCGCAGTCGCAGCCGCCAATCTTTACCCTGATTTCTATCTACACTGTTTCGGATGGATATACCGCCATCTGTCGGTTCTGGTACCTCAGTCGCCTCTTACGACACCTGTTACAAGGTACTATTCTACTCTGCCCGTACCTGACGGTAAAGTTTTATTATTGAATTTGTGAATGTAAGAAGAAACAATATGTGTTAAACTGTTTCGCATAGGAATTATATTGATGTATATATTATTTCTACCTATAGATTGACTTCTATAGAGGATAAAAAGGTACAATTAAAATATACCCTTGTACAATCTATCGCCTTGTAAATAATATACCTTCAAAACTAGTATTGATTGCGGATTGAAGGATTTGGGCACTAATCTTAGTGATCAAGACAAGATCACTAAGATTGCTTTCCAAAGGTCGTGGGTTTGATGCCCACTCAGGATAAATTTATGAGGATATTTGTGTTTGTTCTGTATCTTGGTATTGATAATATATATTTAAGTATTATATTTGTTAATCCTTGTTTTTTAATGTCCGTAACACAAATGCTTCAAGTGATTTATCTCGAAGTCAGGTCAGTGAATAAGATGTTATGTGAATTTATCTATTAACTTTTGTATGACGCTCATATTACGTGACATATAGTTGAGTTTTTATAACAATTAGCACCGCTTACCAGAAAAGATTGCTAATGATAAAAGCTCTAAAGCTTAGAGAAAATTCCGCATGTTAACCAACAGAAACTGACCTCTATTACTAAGCATTAAAGTACATCTTGCGGTAACATAATCTGTGTGCTTATTATTTTTTAATTAACCCAACCAACGACTTGGAATAATAGATAATAGAGTCTTATATAATTTCTGTGATGGATGTACTATTTTTTTGTATGTGACATTATATTATGTAACTGAAAACAAAACAATGGAATCATATATAAATAAATTAGCTTTATGCTCAAGACTCCGCCTGCGAAGAATTCGTCTTCATCATTATCATTGCAGACAGAATATCCACTGCTAAACATAAAACTCCCAAATAATATAGAGTTTTGTTCGTGATTGCCACGCTGGGAAGTTGTGGTGGCATTAACAGAGTGTAGCTTTCGTATCTGTATGAAATTTTGTACTGGAATTATTATATCAGTGGGATAAATCTGACTTTCAATTTTTCTCTATTAAATAGTTGCATTTTCTTACAAAGTTTAAAAGCAACATAGATTTCAATAGATCTTTAGTGATGAGATATAATGTCAAGTTCGCGCAGACAAAGCCGCGGACAAAAAGCTAGTGTAACATTATGTCTAGTGTCATAAAGTTAGTTGTGGAGTCGAGTCGTGGAAGTGCAATAAATAAACAGACGTCCGCATTCACAAAATTAACTATCAAATATGAAGAAAACTAATAACTGAATGTTTTTGTAACGATCATTATGAATTTTGCAACAGACGTAATGTACGATGTTTATATAACTTAGACTTAGTTCCTAGGTCATAAATTTGGGCAGTATAATTTTGCAAGAAACTTGAAACTTTATAGTAACTTATACCATTTCTTAATTAAGAAAGTCTGACAGGCTGCATAAAGAAGAAATTATACCTTCGATTGTGACTATGAACATCTGTTGACAGGTCGCAGGCGCAGATGGTTGAAATTCTTACTTGTGTGCCAAGGGTCGTGGGCTCGATCCTCACACTGGAAAACTCTATTAATATGATGAATATTTGTGTTTGATCTGTGACAGTGTGTTAAAAATATATAAAAGTATTATATTTGGGATATATCTGTTGTCTGTCCGTAACACAAGTACTTTAAGCGACTTATATCAAAGTCAGGTCATATATGATGTTGTTTGTGATTTCCTATAGTTACACTGTTTCGGATCAATGTGATGTCATCGGTCGGTACTGCTACATCAAGTGGAAGTACTATTCTACTCTGTTTGTGTATTAGAGACGATATTTAGGCTTTTAATATAAGCTTTTAATATACTAGCAGTGCCCCGTGGTTTCCACCGGCGTAGTCCCCATTCCCATGAGAATATACAATTAAAATAGTCTGAATTTCTTTATAAAATATCAGCTATCTGCCAGTGAAAATTGAGTTAAAATTGGTCTAGCGATCTTTTAGATTAGCCTCAACAAACAGACAGAATAAATATTTTTTGTATGGTAAGTATATATGTAGGTACTTTTTATTTTTATAAAACCATATCGACAATCAAACAAAAGACGGAATATTACACGGATGTCACACGCACGATGCCTTCGCCCTTGTGACTTATGCCGAAGGTATTTTGTCACATTACTGAGTAATTACACTGCCTCTCTCACCCTTTAAACCATGCAAAACAATGCGAACCCTGCTATTTGGCGGTAGAAATAAGGAGAGTAAGGTACCAATGCAGACGACCTTTTTATGAGGTCTAGTCTCTCTGTGAAAAGATGTAGGTTTGGAATTACAAACAAACATTTCATTTATATTTATACAGATACATTAATAGACATCTGCGGGTCGAGTATCCTTAAATGTAGATCAAGTTAGCTAGTAACTTACAAGTGACGTTCACTTTGAAGATTCATTCGTCTTGCTCGCCTCTATAAATCGTATTGGCAGGCTTCGCTATAATGAATTATAAAATATATATAATAATAAATATATATATATATATATATATATATATATATAAAAGTTGTCGTGTCAAGTTGTTTGTCTGGTATGAAATTTTGTAGTATGCTAGTGTATCGATTTTAATCGAATTCTGCTCACTATGTAGCTCATCTGAGGTGCCGGTAGAGTAGACTAGTACTTCCCCCTATACCAGGTGTCGTAAGAGGGCACTAAAACACCAAAAACAATAGATGGTGGTATATCCACCAGTGACAGTGTAGCTCAACACAGGACGGGGATGGGCAGCAGCATCCCCATCGCGTAAGCAGCACTCTACGATTGCAGGCAATAACGAACAAAACTCTATATTATTTGGCATGTTTATGGTCAGCAATGGATGTGATGAATAGAAATTCTTTGCAGCCGGAATCTTGGACAGAAAGCTAGTTTATTTATATATAATTTCATTGTTTTTTACAGTTATATAATATAATGTCACATACAAAAAAATAGTACATCCATCACATAAATTATATAACACTCTTTTATCTATTATTTCAAGTCGTTGGTTGGGTTAATTAAAAAATAATATGCACACAGATTATGTTACCGCAAGATGTACTTTGATGCTTAGTAATAGAGGTCAGTTTCTGTTGATTAACTTGCGGAATTTTCCTCTAAGCTTTAGAGCTTTCGTCATTAGAAATCACATCTGGTATGTTGTCAAGCGTGGCAATTATGGGAAATATCCCCCATTTTTTTGGGAGGCCTATATCCCAAAGTGGATATTTATCGCTGGTATATAGTAATATGGAGATTATGTTTATAACAACGAATAACTAATTTCTCTAGTTTATGTGGTATATTAGAATATATGTGTGTATGTTGTGAGTGCTGAAAAAAATAGATCCAAATATAATAGGACCCAACAGACCACCAACAATGCCCAATAACACTTAAAAATAAAATAATGTTTAATAGAAAACAATTAACTTGTCTCGGGCATCAGGTGGTACTCGAACCTGCACTTTTCCCATGCAGGGTGACTGCACTACCGTTGTGCTACCGAGACCTTAGTCATGACTAATTGTTGCTAATATTTTTTTTGTGCTGAGAAATCAGCGCTATCTTTTTCAATGTTGACGGAAATTAGCAACAAACACCTGAGACAATTTGATTTTTTAAATAATATATTTTATATACAATTCAGCATTTTTCAATGCATAAAACCTTTAACGCTGTGAGGTACCGGCAGAGAAGAATAGTACCTTCCACTGCACCAGGTGTCGTAAGAAGCGATTAAGGTACCAGAACCGACAGATGGCGGTATATCCACCCGGAGCAGTGCAGCTCAAATATAGAGGGCGTGGATGGGCAGCAGCACCCCCGTCGCGAAAGCTGCACTATGCAATTGCCAACACGCTTACCCAACGCGGCATTTATGGCCCAAAACCTCCTTTATCCAGCAGTGGACTTTCAATGGCTGGTATGATGATGATGAAAACCTATAACATACCTAAATATAATATCCATCGCGGTGCCACCGATGAGATAACACCGGTAACTCAATTCATAACATACAAGTCCATAGCGTTTTTAAAACAGAAAAAAAAACGCAGCCCTGTCATTATTTCGTTAGTATTAAAGTCCAAAGTTGCAATAAAAACCGCAATCCGCTAATCGATTTTAAATAACTCTATTCGCCGGTTCTCTGTGGCTTGGTTTTGCAATTTCACCGTATTTTTGAACTAAGACCCGCAGAGCGTGCGTGTTTGTAATTGTTCACAAGTTACAACACTGGCGTTGAACCTTACGATTGTGTTGGGATTGTTGTACGAAACGTTCCACATATTTTTAATTAATTGAGACTTATACCTTTTGTTCCCTACCTCCCTAGAGAGGGCAATGCTCTGTGCCTCTTTACTAGAACGCGGAGATTTGTTGAAACATACTAACTGCGTGCTTCAACAGGCTTGAGCGGATTAACGAATTATGTTGGGCCAACGAACTCATTATCATACCAGCCAAAAGATGTCCACTGCCGGACATAGGCCTCCCCAAGTAATCCAATAGGGCCGGTTGTATGCGAGCTGTGTCCAGCGCGTTCTTGTGGTTTCAGTCAGATCGTATGTCTATTGCCCTACGCTGCACTTACCGGTACGTAGTCTCCAATTCAGAACCGAATGACTCCATCGGCATTGGTTCTGCGTACCAAATACCCTGCCCAGTACCACTTCAACTTACAAATTCTGACGCACTGACCATCTGATTTATAATAAAAATAAATATGTAATAGCCGTGAGGTACCGGTAGAGTAGAATAGTACCTCCGACTGCATCAGGTGTCGTAAGTGGCAACTACTTGCTAAAACCGGCAGATGGCGGTATATCCATCCGAAACAGTACTACTCAAATGCTCAGGGTGGGGATGGGCAACAGCATCCTCATTGCAAATTGCCAACGAGCTTGCCCAGCGTGGCAATTATGGGCGAAATTTCCTCTTTTTTGGGAAGGCCTATGTCCAAAAGCGGACTTCTAATAGCTGATATGATGAAGAAGTAAAACATTTGGAGACAAAGCGGACAATACGAGCTAAATATTTTTTACACGAATACATTTATTGGCGTCAAATATACACGACACAGAATTTAAATAAGAGGACATGAGGTATATATACGTCACATACATACATACATACATACATACATATAAAGGTCATTTGCAAGAGTACCTAACTATTATCTATTTCTACTGTCAAACAGCATTGTTCGCATCGCTATATTCCGGTTTCCGGAAATTTCTGTGTAATGTGACATAAGATCTTCAAGTCTCAAGGTTAATAAAGCAACTATTTTGCGGACGGTATACTTTTTTATCGACCGGGTATGAACAAGAAAAGACAAAAGCAAATGAATAAAATAACAGGTGCAATACATATGAATCTGTGTATATAACCTATATTAATAAAAAAAAAACAATTTTATTAGCATAAAATTCTCACGACATCTCATACATTGACCCGAGTCCTACCTGATAAGTCGCTTAAAGCACTTATATTACAGACATTAAACATTAGAGGAATTACCCAGGCGCAGAACAAACTCAAATATCATCAGCTGTCGGGCTGGTGACACTTATGGTAGACATAAGAAAACTACCAACTCAAAGGGTGCCCACCGATCCCTTCTCCAATTGCCGTACAAGGATGATGTGCCGTCGCCACAAAGAATCCGCTACACCTTAATGACCATTATGGCGCGGCCAGACCGCAATTTCCTCAAAGGTCATCGCTACTACATTATGCCTCTAAATAAACACAATTATTGCAAAACATTTGTCGTCTATATAACGGTCCAAGGTGCAAGTGAGTAGCGATTCACTTATAAAAGAAATTATTATAGTTCTAAATTCTTAATGTACAAATGCCGTGGCGAGTGAGGTACCGGAACTGCTAGATGGCGGTATAGCCGGAAGCGGCTGCAAAAGGGTTGAGATCATTACCATCAAATTTGCTCAGCTTAGCAATTATGCATCAATCACTACCATCGTTTCCTTCGAGGCCTAAGTCCAACATCGAAAGTTTTAAGGGTGTTGTGATAATTAATGTGTAATTAATTAGAAACTACAAAATGTACTTTGTTTAGGCTCTATTTAAATAAAAATACTCGAAATTTTATAAAGTATTTAGAGTAAATATAAAAGGTGAAGTAAAAATTATATAAAAAGTAATAATAATAAACATACATATATACATAAAGTTTGCGTGCCATCCTGAAAAGCAGAGACTCTTCACTTGCTGCGATCATGGCAAACCTCTCTCACATCCTTTACATTATTTTTTTTAATTATTTATTAGTCCTTTACACGCGCTCATTTTTCTTGATACCTCTGACGTTGCCCTTCTTTAATACCTCTACCTGATGAAGTTATATTAACAAAGATTGATAAAGCTCGTTAGTTCAGTCTCTGCAATCGCTCGTGACTTGCACAACCCACATCAAAATCGGCTCATGAAAGGCTATCGCAACGCTCGACGCACATACGCGTGGCGAATCCTTTTCAATGAGATATACTATATTATTTTACATCGTAATATCCGGGTGCTAACATATACTAATAACTTTGATGGGATTGAGCAAAAATTGTTGATGTATGTATAATTTGGTGATGATCGCATTGGTGAAGTTGCGTGTAGCTTCCCACTGACTTGGTGGGGCTCGAAACCCGATCTTGCCGAGTGGCACCGCCAGAGTGGAATAGTACCTACGCCTCTACCAGTTTCGTAAGAGGCTACTAAGGTACTAGAACCGAGAGATGGTGGTGTATCGATCTGGAACAGAGTAGCTCAAATATACAGGGCGGAGATGGGCAGCAGCCTCCTCGTTGCGAAAGGTACGCTCTGCGATTGCTAACACGCTTGCTCAGCACGGCTATTATGCAATTACATTCCCCCTTTCTTGGAGAGGTCTATGTATGTCAGACAGAGGACTTTCAATGATATGTTGGTGATGATGATTTTTGACTGAAACAAAATGATATCAACTATCTTGCTTTATATGTAGTATATTCAAACATTTATGGAATAACGAAGATCCTTTAGAAGAAAACTATTTCGTTTTGTGTAGACTTAGACATCAGTTTGACAAAGCTTTGGAACTTTTAAAGATATTTATTATCTGAAAAATATTGTTAAATAAATACAGTAACTCTTTCACTCTGGAACGACTGAATAGATCTAGATGAATTTTGGGAGAAATATTATTGAACATCTGAAATAACACTTTTTTCCTGTGTGATAGATAGATGCCGTAACCGTCTTTTAAGACGACAATTCCAGGAATAACAAAAGTTCCTCATGGATGGGCAAATTTCCGGGCGACAGTTCCGGGCGATTAAATGATTTTTTCACCTATAAATGTTCTTATACAATTGAAACAAATGAAAATTTCACATATATTTCTTTTTTAACTGAAACTTTTACTCATGAAAATAAGTAAAATTTTCTTCGACCATTATCGCGAGTTATTTCAATTGTATGGTGAAATTGTCAAATCATTAGGCAACGTAACCATTTGCCTGATTATTACAATTATATTATTGTCGACATTTTCCAATAGGGTATTACATCAGAGATATCATCTTAATGTGAACATAAACAGAGTTGTACTTTCTATAAACATATCTACCAGTCTACATTCGTCCAACATGATTTTATCATCAATTGGGCATTTACCATTCACTAGAAATAGAATTTGTGTCGTGGAAGACTTTTCCTATATGCTTCATAATTTTGTCCTAGTTCATAGCAGAAGAAGTGAAAACTTTTTAGTCATTCGTTTTAAGTAGCTGGTTTATAAATAGAATATCTAATAGACGATAAGTCAAACCAAAAGGCACATTACATAGCTGAAACAATGGCTTATATAACCCCGCTATAATATTACGCGGATGACCAATAAAAAGATGGCGCCGATTTACGCGGAGATAAGCCGATGCGGAGGCAAGAGCATGCCTGTAATATTTATTCAAACTTGAATAAGCATGCTTATTTACAAGCACTGTTATATCCGTCATAGCAGCGGTAGAACGTCAACAGCTGGAAATAGGCCTCCTCAAGAATGGGGTAATTTTGCTCATAATTACTGTGTCATGGGATTTGAAGAGCATAGTTCTGCGATGGGAATTACCGGTATAATAAACCCGATACCACCATCGTCTTTTAGGATACCTGGTATAGGCACAGAGAAGAACAAAGAACATTTACATATTCTCTAATACCTGTCCGAGAAATGACCTCGACCACCTGCACTGCACCAAATTTGCCATTTGAACTAGACTATCGTTATGATAAAGGATTTTCTTGATAAAAAATTATTTTATGAGATCAAAGTAGGCTATGTTTCTTCTCATAAAAACAGGTGTGCTGGTGCACGGCTGAATAAAATGGAATATCATAATTTTTAAACAATCAGGCACACACACACACACACACACACACACACAAATGTTTTATTATTTGTTTGCATAAGTTACAAAAGAGTTTTTAAACATACACACCTTGAAAATATATTATTTTAAAATATTAAACATATCCAAAGAGTAAATAGGTTTAAATAGGTCTTTTTACCTATTTCCACCGAAAAATAGCAGTGACCGCACTGCTGTGTTCTGGTTTGAAGGGTGAGGGAATCAGTGAAATTACTAGGTAATGTCATATATCATCTTCAAGTCACAAGATTTGCAATCAAAACTAATAAATAGAAAGACAACGATTAAAATAATTGTTAAATATATGTATTTAGACCATATATTTGTGATTTCTTGGTTGACGTCCGTAACACAACTGCTTTAAGCGACTTATGACGATTAATGTATGAGATGTTGTGGGAATTTATTTATTATTATTAAAAATAAGTCTCAAACGATAATCGGATATCAATACATAATAGTTATATATATATATATATATATATAAGTATGTAATAGTGAATGTTTCTCTTATAAAGTCAAGGAAAAATAACAAACCGAAATAAATACATGTGTAAAGTGTAGTGAGCGGTCGTGATCACCAAGGGTAGACTCGAACTCGGAGATACACGAAAATATCTCCTAAGTGGGACTCTATCATGGCCACAAATCCATAATAAAATCTTATGTAAAATAATAAACACAACATCTAGTACTTAATTTTACAACTTAAGTTTTGCTTTTATAGCAATATTATAAAAAATATATATTTGATTGTTTGTTTGTTTTGTAAAAAAATTTATAACAAAAATAATAATAGCAATCAACATAATCCATATATTGACCTGACTCCGTGGTAAATTGCTTAAAATAGTTGTGTTACAGACGTCAGACAACAAAGGAATTACAAATATTTAATAAATATATATTTAATACCCAGGCACAGAACAAACACAGATATCATCATATAAATATTAACTCTGATTAGAAATTGAACCCACCACCCTTGGGGTACAAGATAGGATCACTACCATCGGCGCCATCAGGCTCGTCATATTTTAATTAACTCAAAGCAGATTATAGTTTATATAAAATACTATAAATTGAAATAAAAAAAAATCCATCTCTTTTAAGTTGGATCAAACTATACACAGTAAACAATTTTTTTTGAATTCGTAACTGTAGTTTAGAAGTTCATCCGGATATACAACGTTATACGAAAATTTTATTATATTCTAGGATAAAATCCTATGGTTTTTAATATAATCATGCATGGGGCTTCGCCCGCGTTAAAATTTTGTAAACTTAATAGTTTATTTAATTAAATATATAAATATAAAATTTCACCCTCATAACAATTTTTACAAATTATAAGTTAGAAAATCCCTAAATATTGCGGAATGCTCATACAAACCGACCCCCATTTTAGGGGTTAAAAAGAGATAAAAAGTAGTGACTCTTCATTTCTTCAACTATTTCCAATTAAAAAATCACTTCAATTCGTTACTCCGTTGCCGTACAGCACAGACAAACAAACAGACACACAGGTTTTGACCTCTCGGTTTTTAATATTTTTTTTGGTAAAGTACTCATACTAAACATTAAAAGTCCACTGCTGGACATAAGCCTCTCCCTGATAGGAGGTTTTTTGCCCATAATTGCTACGCTCGGCAATCGCAGAACGCAGCTTTCGCGACAAGGCACTGTGCATTTGAGCTGCACTGTGCCTTCTGTCGTTTTACTTTATTGTACTTTATTTAACCCCTATCAAACTCGAATACTATCTATGATATATTTGGTATATAGTTAATAAGACGTTTCTCGAAATTTTATATCCATGTCAACTAGTTGTCT